>CM037856.1:4602028-4741799 GCA_021234595.1 Delia radicum
ACCTGAATTAAAAAAGATCTCAACTTTTCAATAATTTATTGAAAATTATTTTTAAATAATTGAATATGCTAAAAGTTTATAGCATATCGATGGTGGACTTTAAATAAGTATACTAAAAAGTACAAATAGTTTGTATTTATATGCCAAGTGAATTGTTTTTGTTTGTTTTTTAGTTTTTTATAAACAACATAAATTGTTTTAGTTTATTTTATTTAATAATAAATAATTATAAATTTACCATTTGTTTTTTATTAACCAGTTTTTTAGATTGCTTACGGTGGGGTATCTCTAAAATACAAAAAAGTTAAGGATGTTCACATTTTTTATTTACATTTTTTTTTTTCAAAAACAAAAAATATAAGAGTATTTAAATCCTTTAAATGGATCAAAGAAAGATGTTCCACCTTATACAAATTACAATGTTGTGTTACTTGTTGATCCATATAGGGCTAATGTTTTCACTTTTTACCATAAAAGACCCACTAGGAAATATACAGTATAAATTTAATTTTTCGTCCCCTGACAAGGGTTTACGATTTTTTAGGAAAAAAAGATAATAGTTTAATAAAATGTAACTGATTTTTTGCGAAAATTATGAAAGATTTTATTCTATAAGCTTTCTAGTGGGTTTTTTAGGGAAATCAGTAAAAATTAATCTTATATAGACTAAATTAGATAAAATATATAATTAGTTAAGATGTTTTTTATCGATTTAAAAGCTTTTCATGGGTGTTTTTGTCACCAGGCCCATGTTTTTAATTGTTGTCTAATCAAATTTAAGTGATATTTTTAAGAAAATTATGCAAACCTTAAAACATAAAAATGTTGTCTTATTTTCAACAACTAAGCAATTTAACAAATTAAACAGTTCAATAAACGGAAATCTGCAAATCGGTATTTTAAAATGAAAAATTTAGATATTTAAACAGAAATTGGCAACTTTTAATTTTTGGAGTTATATAAATATTATCACAATAATTTTTTGAAGTAATCATTTATTATAACACGACGTACTAAATTATTTGAATCAGTACTACAAGCATCTCTGTATTTGGTACGGATAGTACATAGTCCACAGCTTCTTCAAATTTTTGTCCATTTTGGTAATCGAGTTTCTTTATTGATGCAACAAATGTTGTGAAGCACAGCTGTAGCGACTATATACTTTGGACTTTCTTAAAATTCAAGCGGATTCCAAAGATAAAATTGGAAATCTTCTTTTCCAAACTCCATAGCTTCTTTCGACTGAGCAACGCGTTCTAATCTGCGATTCATTAAACAGACTTTCTTCAGCGCTTTTTGGATTTAAAAGCGGAGTCATAATATATTTCTTATTGGGATATCCACCATCACCCACTATTAAACTATCTCCGCTCTCAAATCTTGAATATATCTTAGAATTTTAAAAATGTTGGAATCATGGGCTGATCCCTGCCAACGAGCTACAATGTTTGTAATCCTGAGGTTGGCATCACTCGTTGTTGAACGTTCAGGGACAAAAAAACCTTTTCTGTTCCTGTAAATTTCTGCATTGTTTCCACCTTATAAAGTAACAAATTTAATTTAAGAAAAAATATACAACATTTTTCGCTTTACCTGGGGATATAATTTTAACATGTGTGCAGTCAATAGCTGCAATTACTTTTGGAAATTTTGCAATCTTATAAATTCCTGTTTGCTTAAATAAATCTCCTGCTCTGACTTGGAAACTTTATAAATGGTCCTTTAATAAGGCAATATGAATGAGACAACTCGTTTAACTACTTTTGAAATCGTTGATTTGGAAACACCGTTTAAATCTCCAATGGTCATTAGCATGCCCCCAGTCGCGTATATCGCAAGTTATTAGCAACATCTGTTCTTCTGACAATGCATTGTTCCTTAAAAAATATTTTTATAGTTTAAATATTGAAACAAACAATAAATGCTTACCAGTTCGTTGGGTTTTTAATGTGAGGTCCGATAAGTTCCAAAACACTATAAGCTGATAGCTTGGACAAACGAAATCGCTGATAAAACTCTCCGTCGTCATATAAATGAAAATGATTTGGACGAGTTCTTATTGTCCTAGGCTTTCTTACTATAGTTTTATTTAAATTTGCAAATACTTCGGAATCACTATAATCCTCATCATCAGAAGAAAAATCCATTTTATCTTTTTTTCAATTTTTTGTAAAAGAAATTTTGTATCTTTAAATAACAGCTGTTTTATTTATAGAATATATATTTTTAACAGCTGCTATGTTTTGACAGCTCTAACTCTAGTTTAACCGGCCAATGTTGCTCGGTTAAACTAAAATTAAAGCAAAGTAACTTGATCTCAAACACAGCGTTTTAAAGTTTAAACCACGTTAAAACAACAAACATGGTTTAACTATATCCCAAAACTGGCTCTTACTGATTCATTAAAGGATACATTTTTATGCGAAATTATTAAAAATTAATTATGTTTTTCAAGCTCTGAGTATAGAGAGTGTAGAAACCAATTCAACTAGACAAGATCTTTTATGCTTTATATTGTTTTCGTAAATTTCACATATTATTTTTCAAATTTGCAGCTTAACTACTAATGAAAAGTGTAACTAAAATGTATCGTTTGATTATAAAACAGCAATGTTCGAATTTATTACAAAATAGGTATTCCAGTTTTTGTTTTATGTTTTTCCGTTTTTGTGAATTCAAGAATTTTGTGTAGTAATAGTACCCAAATTGTACTTTGGGATAAATATTTAAAAACAGCTGCAAATTGATTTTAGCACCCGAACAAGTACAATATTTAATTTAGTAAATCGAACTTTTTTAAAATATTTTTTCTATAGTAGGCATTAAATTATAAAACTTTTGAATAATTTTGCAAAAAATAAACTAATCTTGTTTTTCATCAGACCCACCGTATTGGATCCGATTTCAGTTTCGTGACCAGCAGCAGTATACCCTCCAGATTCTAATAAACTTTTAATGTATTGAACTAACAAAAAAATGTACTGTTTTTAGTTACATTGTACTGTTTTTTTCTACTCGATGTACTGTTTTCTCCTATTTTAAATCTGGCAACCCTAATTACTAGAGAATATTGTAGACCGAGTCCAGGGACATAAAAACGGAGCGTGCGATTCTTTAAAAAAATATGATATTTTTGAAATTTATTTAAGAAGTGTATTTGATTTAAATTTTAAAGTTTAGGGAAAACATAGACGTCACTTTAATCAAAAGGGTCTAGATGACGAGATAGTTTGCTCTAAAATAAGCGAAAAATGATGTGATCATATAAAACCATTTTGTCTCCAACAATTAAATATCAATCATAGCCGTGAGGACTATAAAGAGTTTCTACATTTAGTATTACATTTTATTGGTAGCGATGACGGCCAAATTCGCCCACCTGGCCGAACCAGCCATGCAAGATGATTTTCAAAAGGCATATACTCTTTGAAAATGTATTTGTTTCCGCGAACAGTTCAAGTTAACGAGCTCAGAATTGAGAGGCTTAAGAAATGTTTGCATTTTTATTGTACGCCTTTATGTAAAGGCTTTATTGTATGTTCTAATGCCGTTTAAGCTCCACAACAAGATTTTAATTTAATAAAAGCAGCTGTTTTCTATTCAGAAATCGATTCCTATATTTTAAAAGAAGTGTTCAAAAAATGCATTTATGGTATTTTTCAGAAGAAAATGAAGCGGGAGCTTTTTTTGACTCAAAACTTTCCACAGAAATGCAAACAAATTATTATTCGACTTCATTCTGAACAACCAGTTATAAGACTAAGTCGTGAACAAGGTTGTCAACTCTTGAAGGAACACAATAGCTATATTACGGAGAAAAATGGCTAAATTCAGAAAATGACACTAAAACTCAATAATTTGAATGTAAATAAGAATAATGCGTTTTAAACACGAATTTAACAAAAGTACTATTTATACTTAAATGTTTTTCTAATAATGTTTTTCTAATCTCTAAAATATTTTTGGTAAATTTTTATAAAAAGAACATAATTTTAAATTGAATGTACAAATTATATGTGAAAATTACTTGTCAAAAATTGAAAATGTTGTAAAAAAATCTAAATCTTCCGGCTAGATACAAGCTAGCCACTTTTATATGGCTAGATAAAATAAAATGGATAGATCAGTCTACCTTGGTCAGATCAGTCTACCTTGGTCAACCTTGGTCTTGAATGATATTGCGGAGAGAGGTGTAATGTTTGTTAAACATTTTAATATAGTTGTTACGAATAATGAAGAAGAAAAGCATTTTTTCTCCAGATTGTGGAATCATACAAAAAAAGTATCAGACATAAACAAAGTCTAGTTTAATTTAATAATAAACAAATTTACTAAATTAATAAAAATTTGGTTTCAATAAAATACTTAATACTTGTTTCTTTTTAAAATTTCGCACTAAATGTTATTTAACAATTTTGTTAAACAATTGTGAGGATTAAAAATCAATATTTCTGATGTATTTAATATTATTATGCATAAGACGATATGTTTTTAAAGGTTTTTCAACATAGGGTAATTTTTAAAGGAAGCAAGAGCATCTAAGGGTTAATTTTTCTTAATATCTTTTTAGTGGATTAAAGGAATTTCTTAAGCCAGGTAAGTAAAAAAAAAGAATTTAATATTTATTTGTTTTTATAGAGGTAGAGAACTTTGAGATTTAATAAAACAAATATGAATTTTTAAAACTGACATTAATTTACTTTATTCGAAAGAATATTCTTCTGCCATTATAATTTAAATATGACTTCTGGCAATCTGACCACCACGGCTGGCTGCAGACGTAGTCCTAATCTGGAGGTCTAATTTTCGATGACTTTCCTACATTTGTGGCCATATATTGGCAATAACGCGGCGAATGTTGTCCTCCAAGTGGTCAATCGTTTTCGGGCTTATCGGCGTAGACTAGCGACTTCACATATCCCCCACAGCAAATAGTCCAACGGCGTTAATCGCACGATCTTGGAGGCCAAATTCACATTTTCGAAACGTGAAACAATGCGGTTACCAAACGTTTCCTTCAATAAATCAATTGTGGCACGAGTGTGGCTTCACGAGTGGCATCAATTGTTGCGTTGAATTTTGTAAGCACTCAAACCAAGATCTTTCCGCAAAATCTTTCATAAAGTGGATGGACACATATCCAATTCCTGTGCACGATAGCGGATAGACTGATTGTGGTCTTCCTCTACGCTCCGCTCTACAGCAGCAATGACTTGACTTCTTCTGTACGCACAGTACGACTCTGTGGATCCATATTATCATTTAGAGTAGATGTGGTGCGAAAACGTTCCATAGTTAATCAAACTAATTGCTTCTGATGGACGATTATGTTGACCGTAAAATGGACGTAGTGCGCGATGCGTATTTCGAACAGAACCATGATTTTCAAAATAAATTGCACAATTTGGAAGCGTTGTTCAGGCGTCAGTCTATTCATGTTGAAATGCCAAACCAAACTAACATAAATCACTTGACAGCTGACAAAATGGCCGCCAGTTAAAAAAGTGTTGCCAACTTAAAGTGCTATACCTGTATAAAAAACACCCTTTATATATAATTTCACGCAGTATTTCCTTTGATCTCTGTTCAGGCCTACTTATGTCGACAAATTTGTATTTAGTAGTATTTTTGAATTTAACTACTAAAATCTATTAAATTATATGAATTATAATTAGTGTTGCATTTTTGGCAACATTGTTTATTAGGTTTATATGAAAGCCTGATTGCTAGACCTATTACACGCCATAAATGAGAGTAGGTGTAGTAATTTGTAAGTCGGCTGTCGGCGTCGTCAAGTGCAACAATTAAAGCCACACGATCACCTAGCAGGCGTAGATTCGGTGAATGGGCCCAAAACAAGATTGCCCGTTGATCCCGATTTTATAAGCGAATTTGTTTAGCGATGAAGCTCACTTTTGGTTAAATGGATACGTCAATAAACAAAACTGCCGTATTTGGAGTGATGATAATCCTCAAGTGTATGTTGAGACAAACCGTTACAATCCAGAAAAACTGACTGTTTGGTGTGCTTTATTGGCTGGTGGAATCATTGGTCTGTACTTCTTTAAAAACGATGTTGGTCAGAACGTTACAGTCAATGGTGACCGCTATAGAGTCAATGATTACTCACTTTTTCGTTCATCAGCTGTGGTTTCAACAAGACGGCGCAACATGTCACACAGCTCGTGCCACAATTGATTTATTGAAGGAAACGTTTGGTAAACGCATAGTTTCACGTTTCGGAACCCGTGAATTGGCCTCCAAGATCGTGCGATTTAACGCCGTTGGACTATTTTCTGTATTTATATGTGAAGTCGCTAGTCTACACCGATAAGCCCGAAACGATTGACCGTTTGGAGGACAACATTCGTCGCGGTATTGCAATATACGGCCACGAATGTTGGAAAAAGTCATCGAAAATTGGACCTCCAGATTAGACTACGTCCGAGCCAGCCGTGGTGGTCATATGCCAGAAGTCATTTAAATTATAATGCCAGAAGGTTTATCTTTCCAATAAAGTAAATTTCATGTCAATTTAAAAATTCATCTTTGTTTTATTCCATTTCAAAGTTTTATACCTCTATAAAAACACACTTTATTAAACTAAATATATTGATGTATTAGTGTTTGAGTTTGTTGAGAGATGCATTCAAAAATATTTTACTGATTACTTGAATTGCAATAAGTACATCTTCTGGACTTATTTGTCTTAGCTTATGATTTTCAAAACCTTAAAAAGTTGTGCCGGCAGGTGGAGTTGTGTTTGTATGTGTCAAACCCATTTCCATTGATAGTTCATTTCATAAAAGGGTTACAAAAAAAAAAAAAACAAACACAAGCAAGTTTACGGTCATGCATTGAAAATAATTAGTAACATTTTGATTTAAAAACTCGAAAAAATAACAAAAATTTTCAAACTACACCTAGAATCGGTCAATTCATTTTCAAAAGAGTTGAAAAAGAGTTTTTTTTCTATTATAAAATTGAAATAGCTTAAAAACTCATAAAAATAATAAATTCTATTAATAGCGGTTGAATAAAACCACAGTCTTAAAATTACACCACCCAAATTGCCACATTTGTGCACGTTCATCGCGATGACCGCATCATCTAGTGGGACGTATACGTGTGAATGTAAGTGTAAGTGTTGCTTCAAAAACATGCACTGAACCAAAAACAACGGTGAAATCAACTAAACACCATGTTAAAATTGATGAATGGTTGTGCCTCAATTGGGTGTGCTACCTGTCGGCCGAGAGACTGCATTTGTTCGGCCCTTCTCATACATAGGCGTCGATTTTTTCGGCCCTTTGACAGTTACAATTCGTGGAAGACAAGAAAACCGTTGGGTGGCACTGTTTACAGTGCCTTTTCCGTCCGTGCCGTGCATCTCAAGCATCGCATACCGTTATGTCAAGTGATGTTTTTATTTGTGTTTACGAAATTTTATGAACAGGCGTGTGGCCTATACAGATTCGCAGCGACAACGGTACCAATTATGTCGGTATAGTCAAAGAGTTGGGCGAATATAAAGATTTTCTTTTCGTCAATGGCTTCGAGAATACTTGTCAGAGCTTACTCGACGTACGAAGTGGTGCTTGTCTAGAAAATCTATGTGACCAGGAAGCCTTGTTTAATTTGCGACCCTAATTCACCGAGATCTCACTGGCGTCGTGGTCTAGTCCTTGAGTTATTTAAGGGAAAATATGGTATAAGCGCGCTCAGCAAGCGTAAGCACGAATGCCAGAATTTCAAAGAATCTCTTAACTGACGGTTTTAGATGTAGAGGCATCACCTAGTGGTAAGGCCTCCCCTCCCGTTTCGTCTCACGGTGGTGGGAATGTCGTGGAGATGGCAGCCCGGTAATGCGTGAATTTTTTATACTGTATATTGTTAGTTGTCTTTGTACATGATCAAGCTAAAAGTTTTGTAAAACTTTATAATCACATTATTCTGGCCGAGACAATCAGGAGGTAAATTTTTGTAATTTTACCTCTAATTTTTTGTATGTTTTAAATTTAGAAAATAAACACATCGAACATACTGGAATTGTGTATTGTGGCAGTTTGCCACAAAATATATATAATTTTTATATAAAAACGAAACAAACCCGACCCATCCGTAATAAAAAATAGCATTTTGGTTTTATAAAATTTTTTTTTTTAATTCTTTAGATTTTTGTGTTTAATTTGAAGTAAAAGTCTTGTTTTCAGCTTTTGATTTCATAAAGTTATAATAAATACAAAATGTAAAGAATTTTTCGTAAGCATTCTTTTACTATATAGAATGAACTGCTTTATTTACACAAACCCCTATGAAAGTTGATAAAAAATTTGGTAATTACATGTGGCCACATTAAGTCTGTTCGACTTACGTTACCACGGGCACCCAATCCTTACCAAAAAACCGTTTTAATTGTCTAAAATTGGGCAAATGAGAGCGTTAATGAGTGCTATTGTGTTTCTTTTTTACCAGAAGTTACCCGTAATTTTCTTGGGTAAAATTGTAAAATTATCAAACAATCAGCTGTGAATAAAACACATGTTTTAAACAATTCTGAAAATATTAATTGCTTTATAAAATATCACTTTATAAGTAAGTATTATTTAATTCTAAATATAGTTTTTCTATATTTAATTCTTAATAACATTTTTTTTATATGAAAAATATTGACGTTTGTGTTTGGGCTTGAAAATGAGGTATTTTAAAGTTTTTTATCTCTTTTTCAGAGAATATTTTGATTAATCTCGTTTACACCAGGCTTTACCTAAAATTACCTCAACGAACCTATTATTACATTACCACTACCAATGTAAAACTTTTCAACCCCTTGCTCGCAAGCGCGCACTTGTTTGTCATACTTACCACACTACTTTAAAATTACAGGTACAATAGTTAGCATTTCCTTCTAAGTGACAGACGGTCAGGTCAGTTGTTGGCTAGTTACACATTTAAATACTAATGCACATAAACTGATTTGAAGTAAAGCTGCTGATTACATTAACCCTTTCACTTCCGTTGTACACTACAGTGTACACATCTTTGAAAAAATCTAAATTAAAATAATGCAAAAAAATAATGTGCCTTAAATATGCTTATAAGTATGGCAACCAAAAAAGAGCACTAAAACAATGTTTTAAGAGCTTAAAAAAAGCTTGAAAAACAGTAAAATAGACGTTTGAATAAAAAATAAGCTGTTTAATTTTAATTAATTAATAAAAATCGTTAATACAAATACAATTTTTGTAAAATTGGTTCCTTGGAACTTATTCAGTCAAAGAATAGCGCAATAGAGAAATTGTTTTCCTAAGCTTCGAAGTTCAAATTGGCTTATCAAAATATTTTTTGATTAGCTATAAACATGTAACATTATATTTTCAACTTCAATTAAAAAAAATACTTGAAAATGGCGATCTCTAAAAAATTCCATAAAAGCTCCATTTTAATAGAAAAAAGCTGTGAACAATTTGTGATGGCAACACGTTTCTTCCACCGCCCCCTAGTTGTCAGTAGCATCAGCTGTTGGCACGTGCAACTGCAGCCAATTTCAGAAAGATGCTAGATGACAAATCTTTGAGCAAACTCTTTTTGTTCAACTAACTATTATACAAACAATAAATTACCCATGAATTTTTATTAAAATTAAACACTTAATGATTTACTGGTGAATTATAAACCCTAAATAAAATAAATAAATTATAAGTTATAGACCCCAAATAAAATTGTGAACTATACAAGACTAGTTGAATTCAAATTCTAACATTAACACTAAACTTAAATTAATAAAAAGATAAAGTTTATAAAGTCTTTATTGAAAACAAAAATTACAAAACCGATTTTAGAAATTCCTTGTACGGTCAAGATAAGGTCATTAAGATCTGCCCGGACCGGCAAATCTTAATGACCTTCGGATATGTTGTAGAGAATATAAATTTAATGGACCAGTGGTTTTTTAGCTGCCCAATCTCATGTTTAGGCGTTAAGTGGAGCCATTTTACGTTTTTTTTCTTTCTTTATTTCATTCTATTAAAAGTAGCTGTAGAAAAATTTTGGTATCAAATTATTTCCAAAGATTTTCAAGTAGTTTTGTTATTTAAAAAAAAAAATAGTTGTGAGTAATATTTAATCTGGCATTTTATTAAGAAATTTTAGTTGTAATAAGCTAAAAATAATGCATAGCAATGCATATTTAATTTAATCGAGGGCTGGCTGAGCTTTTGCGGAAATTCGAAACCATTCGGTTTTTTGCGGCTTTTCCCGAAGAGCATTTTCCCCTATATTTCAAATAATTCAAAAATGGGCAACTCTGGGTCCACTATATAGGCAATATGTATTTAAAAATTTTTGTTATCTTGAGTACTTTATGCCTGCATATAAATATATCTAGTTTTCATACAAAAACAAATAAATTTTTAACCCTGCTTTTCACCCCTTAAACGTGAGATTGGGCAGTTAAAAAATACGTGTCTCTTTTTTGCTCCTTTACAACATATTTAAAGTTCAATCTGCGAGTTCGGTTCTGGATACCTCCCTTGTCAGTCATTTTTTAACCGATTTTGAATTTTAAAACGGTATTTAAAAGAATATAACCAGGTCTTTCTAAACATATATACACTTTCTTTAAATTATTAATATAAATATGTAAAGATTTTTTTAATGACAATTAAAACTTAAAATTTTTGTTAAACTTTTTTCTTAACCAACAATATTCTTAAAGTTCATTTTTTCGTAAGTAAAATGAGCCTTAATTTGTTAAAATCGGTTTAAAATTGACAAAGTTATGGTAGTTTTCTCTACAGAACGTTTATCAAAAAGAGTATAATATTACCAAATACATAATCAAATAATAACTATTTTCGGTAAAGTTTGTCAATCAGCTAAGGCATTGATTTGTATAAAATTGTAATGTCATGTAAAAACAAAAACTTGGTAATTATTCTTCCTCTTTTATTTATGACAGTTAAGCAGTAAATCGTAATAATATTATCTATTATATTTTATAACAATCTCTAGATTTAGATCAAATATTCTGTTCTTTTTGTTACTTTATTAAAAATTATTTTATTTATAAAATATAAAAAAACACTACATTAATTTTATATAATACCTATTCCAATTAATATTACCACTTCCTTCACATTAGTCCGTAGGAAATATATGCTATCAAATTTCACCAAAACAATGACTTTGATCTAGAAAAAAAATTGGGGCTAGAATTTAGTTGTTTACTAAATAACTAAAATAAACTTACTATATTTCAGATTTTTGTTTCGGCTGCTTCTCCTTTGTTTATAAGACTTAATTTATTTATATTTAAATATATAACTATATAGTTTTATTTATGAACATATTTTTTTCACAGTCTATTTCGTTTTGTATTTTTTTTTTTGTTCACTAAAAAAGCATTTCTATCTTTTAACACTTATGTTCAAGAAATTGCCTATCATCGGTTATGTTCGTAAATATTTATTTTGTTACACTTAGTAATGCTTGAGGTATGCAATATAATTTTTACATTTTGTAATGATTTTGCATTATAGAATCAGTTGTATAAATAGATAAAAATGTTAAGTAATATTTTATAATGTATAAAATGACTTGTTACGTGGAAAGTAGTTTTAGAAAATTGTGCAAATGCAAATACAAATACAAAATTAACACAATGGGATGTATAATTTATAAAAAGCTTAATAAAAATTCATAGAATTTTAATGAAAAAATTTTTACTAAGTATGCTTTCAACGTATTCCCTCTGGGAACGTTTTGTGTGCACAAGCAAAAAATAAACTGGGGAAATATTATCGTAGTGCTTATTAAGTATACAACTACATAAGTTTCAAGTTATTTTTACAAAGTTCTAGTAAAATATTTTAAAATTTTTGTAAAATATATACAAAATCCTAGTAAAAAATATCTAAAACAATTCATACACTCAAAACAGTTGTACAGTAGAATCTACTAAAAATGGCAGTTAAATCACCTGTAATTTCAGTTAAAAGGGAGACAAAGGTAATTACCGTTAAAATAACTAAAAATGTATTTTTTTTAATTGTGTAAAAACAACTAACAAATGTAGTAAAAACAACTAAAAATATAGTAAATATAAACTAAATGATAATTTTTCAAACTCGATATAATATTCTAATTTTAAATAACTAGCAAAAAGTAACTGATTACTGCAAAAATACTGTTTTGGTAGTTGTTTACAAAAATACTAAAACAACTGATTCAAACCACTGTTAAAAAATACAGTAGTTTTTTCATTTGTTTTTTAAAATAACTACCAAATAGTTGTTTTGTATTATTTCATAGAAAAACAACTGTAAGTACAGTTAAAAACAAATACTGCTAATTACTACACAAGCAACTGTCAATTAGTAACTATAAAACTTTTGTTGAGTGTATATTTTACAAAAAATTTGTAAAGCTAACTTGAAACTGATGTTGTAGTTGTATAACTACTAAGCACTTCTATAATATTCCACCAGTTTTTTCGGGTGTATATTTGCAAAATGTTGTTTCTTTCTCTTCCTGCTTCGCACTAATACATAACTGTGCATTCGAAAAAAACCCTAGTAGAAGTTGCAAAAACTTTAAAAAAAATTAAAACTATATCAAATGTGAGGGTGATATATGCCCACATGCGTCTCACTGTACTGACACGCATGTAATAGTGGTTCGCAAGCGGATTTTAAAATAGAATAATAGAATTAAAGTACCACAAAAATTTCGGAACATCATCAAAAGTGTCGAAATTCACTTTCTGCTCTAAAAAAGGTAATTTTAAGCTGATAAAAAAATGCACTACAAACGGAAAATTTTCTCTTAAACACGCATTTTCTTTAAGAATTCGTATTTTAAAACCAATTTTTCAGTATAGTTGGCATAACTTTGAGAAATTTATTTTAATTGAAACAAAAAAGGGAACAAAAGATTGAGTTAAGGAAGTTTTATTTTGGTAAATTCTGGGTTTTTACATTTAAGATCATCAAAAGTAAATAATTTGTAATACTTTGATCCAGGAGTGACTTTTTTTAGTAGCCCGGAGCTCTTGTGTAGTGAATTATATGGTTTTGCGAAAATATGAGACAAGAAAAAATTAAAATGTTTATGTTTCATATCCTATTTTTTCGGATAAAAGTGCATCTCAGAGTTCCCGTAAAAAATCAGAAAAATTTCTTTAAACTTTACAAACATTTTCAAAAATTACAATTTGCTAAATTCACCGAAACTTTGCTAAATTTTCTAATTTTTTTGATGATATTAGCAATTTTTCTGCAAGGATCCCAGCAAAAATGTTGCTGTCTTTACAGACTTTTTTTTCAGTGTAGTAGCGTTAGGTGTATAAAAATGGGACCGGTTTTTTAGAGCGCACAACAAGCCGACTGTCTGAATCCTCTTTTCGACCTTACCTAACCTAGGTGTATAAAATACCAAATGTATGACGGCATATTGTTTCACCAACAGGTGAATAATATTTAAAATTCACTTAAAATATTTATTTTACATTAAACATTTTTTTTTTCAAAACAACATTTTTTACCTCTAAAATATATTTTTAACAATTGATCTTTGTTTCATTTGTAAAACAGAATTTGGTTCATGTAAATTTAATGCATAATGTTGTTCCTAATTTAAAGAACAGTAGTCTGTAGTCAAAACAGTGATATACCAACAAAAAGTCGGTGGTAAAAGGGTTAATATTGGACTAGAAATTCACCCTCTCTCTCTCTTTGTTAGAGTATCCTTCGCTTAGGTGTTTAGTATTTACTTTCTTATATAAATTATATAACGTTTGGTATTATATTAAACCTGCTACGCTGACCATACGTACAAGTGCCTGCCAAAGTAGTACAGGACAAAACCACACGGCATAACGCGAAAGTACGAATTATCAAATCGATATCATAGTTTTAATTACCAAGGAAGTAAATATTGGTTAATTTCACTTACTCAATACAGAAAAAATTTTCACAAAAAAAACTTTATAAAATTATAAAAAAGTAAAAACTAAGGCTAAAACATCATTTGGGTAACAAAAATTCGATTTTTTATATAGATGTAAGTATGTTTTTTGTAACGTTAGTATGTACTTTAACAAGAAAAGGCAAAACTGTCAAAAACTTTTACAAAATATTTTTCTCCTGGTGTGATGGTCCCACCCAATCGATATAAAAGTTACGCCTATGACGATCCGCGTACTCAAACAAAAAGAACTGTCTTAAAATTGTATGGTGCATTAACCCTTAAACCGGCCTAAGCTTTTAAATAATAAATAAAAAAAATAAACTAATCCATACAAATAAATAACTTAAGGCATAAATTATTTCTCTTGCGAAGATATAACGACAGTTCAAAAATTACACTTTTCGTGCTTTTAGTAAAGAAGTGTTTTTCGGAAAACGTGAAATTGAGCGAAAATGTACCTTAACTTCAACATATATTGATTAAACTTAAAGACTTTGCTAATAATACTCGACATACTCTTTCTGCCAAATTTCATAAAAATCTGTCCATACGTTTTTAAGTTAAGACGAAATTAGACATTTTTATGAGTTTAAGCTTCAATCTTACATTGAGTTTAGCATCAACGGTTTCCCGCCAACATAATATGTTTTCAAGATTTTTGAAAATTGTGTTCATTTCAAAATATTTAAAATTAAATTTTTCGAAATTTAGCTTTAACTATTTCTAGCTTCCAAACCGTGCCATGCACACAACAAATTACTTCCCAAAATATTTATAAATTTGGTTTTCTATCGAAATAGTTTAAATTCGTATTACAAACCACTCATTTGGCGCACTTATGACCAATTTTAAATACACCGCCTGGAGGCGGGCTTGCGTTGCCGGTTAGAGGGTTAATAGGATTTTACACAATACTTCCTGACTATTTTCTTTGTGTAGAAAATTTTATATTTTTTCTGCAAAAGATTATTCTTTCGGGCACCACTTAAAAATAATTTGACCCAGTCCAGAATTTAAAAGACATTTTGTTTTTATTATCGGTTAAGGGGCCTGGGGCCCCGGGCACCGCTAGAGCCGAAAACTCAAACACGTTAAAAATGGCAGATATGACCCATGAAAGGAAGTTGTGTCAGGGTTCCGCTAGGTCTATTTTAGTGTATTTTAAGGGATTATCCCGTTTAGGTGATAGTACAAATTGAAAAAGTAGGCTTGTTTAGTTGGTCATTAGTGTCGTTGGCGGCGCTTTAAAAAAAAGCGAAATGGCAGAAACAGTTTTAAAAATTGAACTTACAAGGGAGGTATTCCGACCCGGACAGGCAGATCTAAATGAACCTCGGGTAAGTTTTATCAAATGAAAGTATTTTTAAAGATGCATTTACTAGTGTACAAATTATGTCTAAAATTTGTCAATCATTTGTGTTATTCAAAAAAATGTGTTTTGAGTAATATTAAATTTGCTCTTTTATTAAGGAATTGTAGTTGTATTAATCTAAAAATAAGGCATAATAATGATTAATTAATTTAATCTAGGGGATGTCTGAGCTTTTTCCGATATTCAAAATTGTTCGGTTTTTATTCGACTTTTCCCGAAGAGTCTTTTTCCAATATATTTCAAATAAGTCAAAATGTTTCAACTCTGTGTCCACTACATAGGCAATATGGTTATCAAAATTTTGGTTTTTTGAGTACTTTAACCCTGTTTTCGTAAATTAATCCAGTTTTTGTAAAATAAAGACAAGTTTTCAAACAAAAACAAACGAATTTTTAGCCCCACTTTTTAACCCTTAAACGTGTGATTGAGCAGCAAAAAAAAATACTTATCCCTTTTTGTTCCTCCTCTACTACACATTTAAAGTTCATTAAACTCGGAGTGTTCGGGTCGGGATTGCTAGTTTTTAGTTCTGTTTAGTTGGTCATTAGTAGGGCAACCAAAAATAAGCTAGAGCTTTTTTTTATTTGAAAGTATAGAACTATTTATACTAAATACAAGTTGTGATCATGAAATTATGAAAGTTTTAAGCTATATTTGTTAGAGCTTTTGTTAGCTTATTTTTTAATATATTGCTTATTTTAGCTTATTTTGTAAATATTAGCTACTTTTTGCACCTTTGTTTACGTAGCGAAGTTATAAAGAAAAAATTTTACACAGATTTGATTTGTAGTAACGATTTTAATAAAAATATGAAATTGAACGGTTTTTTTTTTTAATTAAACAGCTTATTTTACTCTTTTCGAGCTTTTGAGAGTTTAAAACATTGATTTTAAAGCTTTTTTTATTGTCATAAGTAACGTTAGCAGATTGTTTTTTGTTGAAAAAAGCGTGAGTATATTTATATTCTGTTGAGTACCCATACTTAATGTTTATTAGACAACCTTGTTATTTTAAACCCCGGCATGGATTAAATGGATCTAGTGGGAGCAACACTTTACAAATCATAAAAAAATACATGTTTGAAATCGTGAAACAATTTCCTTTCAATTGAGTACCCACACTTATATGTTTCTGGACGTATCAGTTTTTAGGGCCTGGGGGCCCTTAACCGATAATAGAAAAAAATCTTTTTTAATTCTTCAGGGGGTCATAAGCTTCTTCTTTTTTTTTGAGAGGTGCCCGAAAAAGTAAACTTCAGTCTTTTTCTATATCAGGTGGCGAGCTGTTCTGTTCTAAGACTTATCATCTCGCGCAATTACATTGTTGCGATGCTTGAAGCAATTCATCTTTGCACACCTTTCATCTCTCCTCTATCCCCTTTCCAAAGAAACCAACACATTAACAAATGGGGAAAAATTTAATGAGTGTGATTCTATTTAAATAAACAAAATTAAAATATATTTATAAAATTTAAAAAACCTTTCGTTTTTCCTTTAAAGCTAAATTCAATTAACAATAATGACGACCATAGCCAATGATTCTTACAGTAATACAGAAATATTGAGTGATTTTAATGATAAATGTCATGAGACAGGTTGTCACGACGAGTTTTTAAAATATAGTGATGATATAATTGAACTCGAAAACTGCGATAATCAAAATAATAACAACGATATGGATAAGGACAATGAAGAAGAAGAGGAGGAGAGGGATCTAACAAATCTGACTTGGCTTACTGAGTTGCGTAATGAAACAATTGGTTTTGTGAATATGCAATTAGACGAAGAAAAACAAAACGAAATCACAATCGGAGTGGTAGATAAAAAACAACAAATATTTAAAGCTTGCCACAATCTTAACCAACATCGAGAAAATTTTACTCCGAAAGCACCATTAAATTTACTAGAAAAACAAGACCGACAAAAGATTGTACATATTCAACACCACAAAACTCAAGGATCACAGACAGCCAAAATACTATCAGCTAATCAAGCTAAACGACCCTCACCTACTGAACGCTATGAAATGTTTTTGAATAAAATTAAAAGGTAAAATAACTCCTAAAAATATAGAGCAACTTTCAAATTTCGTTCTATGAACGTTTCCTTTAGCATTATACACATCTGGGGCATATAGGGGTTCTACTTTCGGAAGTTTCCTCAAATCTAGCGATTTTTTGCAAGTTAAAATTTTAAAAGTTCGAAAAATTTAAGAAGTTTTAATGTTTGCTATTTTTTTAAAAAGTTCGGAAAATGTAGTTATTTTTAATTAAGTTTGTAGCTTGAAATACACTAAAAAAAGTCTTTAAAGTCTGCAACATTTTTGCTGGCTGGTATCATGGCAGAAAAATTGCTTATATCAGCAAAAAATTTGCTAAATTCAGCAAAAATTTTCCTGTTTTTTTTTTTTTTTCTTCCAGCATTAATGTTGCAGACTTTACAGACTTTTTTTTAGTGTATTTCAAACTACAAATTTAATTAAAAATAACTACATTTTCCGAACTTTTAAAAAAAAATGTTTAAAAATTTACAATTTTTATCCAATTTTTATATTTTTTCTCTATAATTTATTGACAAAATTTGACCAAGTTTCTTTTCATTTCAAACATCAACAAATCTGATAAAATAGTCTATAATCGAACAAAAATTATTAATTTACCCGTTTAATGATCAACTAACTATAAATTTCATCATTAGAGAAGTTATTTATAAACAATATTTAAAATGTCAATAACTGAACTTTATGATAATGAAGAAGGCAAATTGTTGTTTTTCTTTGAGGAAAAGATGGAAATATCTGTAAAACCACTACATTTGGCTTTGTGATTTTTCAATTGATCTGTGAGCGTTGTTAATTTTATGTATAAAATTTGTTATAAAGTTCATTAAATTTTGTGTTTGTTCGCCAAATTCACTACAACATAGTTTAAACCCACATCGTTGGTAAATCGATTATTCGACATTGTTCAAAAACCGGTTTTTGGTTTTTCCGAATAGTTGAAATTTTTAAAAATCCGGTTTCGCTTTCTGGAATTTGAAAAAAAAACGGTTAACCGGTTGTTAAATTTTATACAATTATACTCAGAAATACATTTTTTTTTCATTTATTTTAATCATTTTAGTTTTTTATTTAAAAAATTATAATTCATTTTGAATCAGATTGAGAACATTTTTTTGTGGTTTTAAAAAAACAAATTTTTATTTATTAGCGCTACAAAGTTGTTGCCTGAGATACAAAACAATTCAAAAAAATGTATTTAAAACTGTTCATTATTGAAAACGATTCAAATAAAACATATTTTAAAGAAAAAACATTAACAATAAACAACATTTTTTAAAAATTCCAGCAAAAAAAATTGTGTGCTTTATATTTTCAATATTTTAAATAATTTTTTTGCTAATATGAAATGACATAAGGAAAATTAAAAAACTACATAGAAAAGTAATAAAAGTTTATGGAAATTTTTAAAGCCTATATGAGTAATTTTTAAGTAACAAAAAACAGATTTTTTAAATAAAATGTTTCAGAACCATCCTTTTTTACCGATGATTTTTGTAAATTTACGGTTTTTAATACAGTGCAGCTAAAAAATTATAGTTCAGAAAAACTGATATTCAACAACAAAAACCGGTTTATTCGATATTCGAAAATTTAACTTATTTTTTTATTAATACCGGTTTTAAAAAACCGACTCGATCACCCAAGTATATACCCGGGTATTTACAAATTTTCGCTTAATTTACCATTTTCATCGGGTATTTACCGATTGGGTAACTCTAACCATAATTTTAAAAGATTTATTAAAATTTTATTAAAAAATAATATGCATTTTAGGAAGAAATAACTAAAAATATTAATTTTTAGTAGGGTAATTTGCTATTTTTCACTTCGTGCTACGAGGCGTAATGGTTTTTCGTTAATGGGTGGTCCCAGGGGCCTTAGCCCTCTTAACATAACAATAGAAAAGAAACGTTTTTTAAATCTAGAGTGGATCACATACTTTTTGTTTTGAGGGGTGTCCAAAAAAGAAACTTCAGCCAAAATTTTTAGTTCTTAATTACATAATGTGTTACTTTTATATACTGATTTTTTTAATTGTTTGTAAGTAAAAATTTCTATTTTTTTTTCTTAATTGTACTACTTTTTTTCCTCGATGTACTTTTTTTTTGTCGATTTCATATCTGGCAACCCTCGATAAGAATAGCAAAAATAAATTTGCTGAGTCTACAAATATTTAGATATATTTGAGCTAAATTTTAGTTAATTGAAAGCACGGATGCACAGTGGGATAAATCACAAAATTTGTGGAAATAATTCGGCCATTTGTTAACTTGTGGTCCGATTGCAATTTTGAACATGCATAAAAGACATAAAATGGAGTGTAAGTTTTGATTTTGAACCTTCCAGACCCTTTGGGGGCGGCAAAATGGCTGCCCAAAGTTGGGTACTTTTTTCATAAAAAATTTTGAGTGTTGCCATTTTTTTGTTTCTCATCCGATTTTCAAAAAATTAACATATTAGTAATCTTCTTGTAAAGATGAACAAAAAACATGCTCACATGTGTGGGTTACCTCCAATAGTTTCCGAGATATTCCGATTTGAAAATGTGAAATTCCAAATTTTGTCCGACTCAGGTCCAAAATTTTTCGAATATCGGCAGAAAATTGGGACCAATTTTCGTTTTAAAATAACGGTTATTTAGCCAATAAAATTCTTGATTGAATAAAAAAAAATTAGTTCAATATCTTGTTTCAGTTTAAAGTAGAAATTAAAAAGAAAAGTAAATTTTGGCGATATTTTCCCCAAAAAGCACCAAACTTCTTATCGCTCCAGACAAATATTTTTCTTCTGAACATATAAAGTATGTATACTTTTCTGGAAGGTATTTTTATATAAATGCGAGTGGTAAAAAAAATTTTGATTTGTAAATACTTTTCCCCCCGTCCGCTTCCAAAGTTGACATATTTTTGAGGTAAATATCAACTTTAACTCACAGTTAAAATTTGTGCACGCCTCCAATTGGGTAGTGGAAACCGGTTTTAGATACTCCAACAGATACCTAATGTAGTGTGTAAGTCATTTCCAATCCCCGCTTTAAATGACGACATAAGCAAAAAACGAAAAAAATCCCAATTTTGGATTTTTTTTTTATTTGTAGGAATTGTGGGATTGTTTTCAGAAAATCATAATTTCTGAAATTTGATTCGATTTGTTGACCTTAAAGTCTAGTTAAATCCAAAAAATCATTGGATTATGTCTATTAATAAATATTTTATTGAATAGTGAAAATTTTCATTTAAGCAAAAACCTGAAATTTTTACCTTCATATTTGGATTACCCAAGTTTTTGTTTTACCAAGATGGCTAAATTCAACCTTTTTTAAAAAAATCGCAATCTACAGGTAATTTTCTTTTCAACGATACCAAACACTGGTATGTTATTTTCATAATTTCTAAACAGAAAATCTTCAAAAGTTAGCCCTTATTCATATATTCTTCTAATGTGTCCTCGTATTCACATCTTACATAATTGGGTCAGGTAAAAAGGGTTTTATGACGTTCTTCATTAATGAAAAAAAAGACGAACAAATTAGGTTGTTTCTTTATTTAATACAAAATAATCGGACACATAATTATTTATATCTAACAGATAGAGCAAATCTTTTAATTCTTCATTATTTACAGATGCCAATGTGTTATAAGAAATCCATCGTTTTCTCATTGACGACAGGACGGGATCGGAAGACAGTAATAGGTTATTGAAAATATCTTCGTTCTGTGATTGCCTTGAACATTTTCTGGAACTGAACAATTGGGCATGATTGAAATCTCGATTCCTTGCTTCCTAAGCTTCTTCTGTTAGTTCACCTCTCTAGAATGTTTGATTCAATGATGATTTTCCCATGGCACAATACCTTATAAACTGTTGGTGTCATTTCTTTCCAGGGATATAATGATAATAGAAATTTTGTTATTTCGTCGGTATATACTCCAAATTTTGAAGAAGTTAGTTTATGTTTACTATTATTGCCATTAACATGAAGTTGATCTTTCGAAGCAACTCCTTGTCAATTCCTGTTATTATTGAAGTAATTTCAAAATCTCTAAAAAACCTTCTTGCTGTATTGCCATCGTTTGTACTTCCGCAACTAGCAAGTGGTTTATCTATATTTAAGCCTGTCTGCCTTTTAAAGTCTTCTTGTATCCTCCTTTTTTCATCTGCCCTCATTTTTGACATTTCTTCGTTGTTTCTTCACTGATTTTGTTTCATTTCCTGCTATGCTTTTATACTTTAAATCATATGATATGTGTAAGAAGTGTTCCATGAACCGAATGCGGGCATGTAAGGGGGATATGCCAAAACCCAATACTTTTTTATTAATAGTCCTTTCTTTGGAAACATTTGAAAACTGTGATTTCTTTTCATTGCATATAGTGCATTCCCAAGTTGAGAGCGTGTCTGTTATGGCATTGCAAACCTTTCCATCGATCATTGTAAGGCTCAAATCAAAAGATATATTAAACTTGTAATGCACCAATCTCAATAGAAATTGGCTCCAAAGTACATTTTTCTCCTTCTATATAATCCACCAAATTATTAGTAGTAGAGTTTGACTCTTTTATATACTCGAAGCCAATGGGTCTGCAAAAAGCTTTGGATCCAGGTGCTGAATTGATCCATACATCATCGAAAGCATTACTTGTTGAAGGCTCAGTAGTAGAATGTGAACGAATTCTTAATGGAACTAACGATGACATGAATACGCTCTTATATTCTGATTTGTTCTGGCCTTCGGAAGCATGTTTGTATTCAGGAAGGGCTGATAAGCCATCACATCCCCACTTGCACATTAGTACAACATCGCAATTATTGACTCTTTCCAGCTGATCTCTAGAAAAGTCAGAAACAATCCTAGATGCTGTGTTTTCGAGCAGAGTAGGCAATTCAATGCAAGCTTCATGTTCATTAACAGCAATAGGTTTTGGTAAGATACTATCCTTCTTATCCTTTATTGCGTTATATGACGGCAGAAGTTTGTGTTTTTTATCAATCAAAGCCTTTCTCAAAATAAGATATTTATTTTTGCTTAGCCCTAATTCCAACATAAGAGCAATGGCTTCTTCTTCTGTAAAATCTGTATCCGATGAAGGGGTGGGGATGCTTTTAACAATCCTTTTAAGCCGTTTTGGTGATGCAGTTGGAAGAACATCTGCAATTTGCAACGCCTCTTTAGGGCGATTTTCTTTTTTTAACATTTCCTTAAACGTGTCAGAAACTTCTGTATTTGAATGCGTAGAAAGAGTAATCGATGTTCTTTTTTTTAGATTTTGCACACAAATCATTATAAGGCTTACAGGGTGCACCAACAGCAGAAAAATTTATCTCCAGGCTATCATTCATCCACTTATAATATTTTGTTTTAAATTTCAGAATAGAGCCGGAAACGGACTGCATTTTTTTATCAAATAATTTAATAAAATTGTCAATTTTAGATATTTCTGCAGTGTCCAATTTAGTGTGATGTGAAGATTCAATTGATGCAACTACAACGTTAACCTTTTCAAATCTCTGTAGTTTTGAGTTGTCCCACAAAGTTAAGCACAATGCTTCATGATTTACTGTTATTACCATGATTGACGAGTTTTTTATGAACTTAAAACTAAACCTATTCATATTATACAAATATTAGGTACAAATATTAGCTATCATAACCCAGGTAACTGGGTCTTCAAATACTAAGGCCCATAAAATATAAAAAGAGATGGTATATTTAAAATAGCAATCATAAAACACGTATCTGGGCCCACAAAACCTTTAATATCATTAATGAAGAACATCATAAAACCCTTTTTACCTGACCCAATTATGTAAGATGTGAATACGAGGACACATTAGAAGAAATATATGAATAAGGGCTAACATTTGAAGATTTTCTGTTTAGAAGTTATGAACATAACATACCAGTGTTTGGTATCGTTGAAAAGAAAATTACCTGTAGATTGCGATTTTTTTAAAAAAACATTGAATTTAGCAATCTTGGTAAAACAAAAACTTGGGTAATCCAAATATGAAGGTAAAAATTTCAGTTTTTGATTAAATGAAAATTTTCACTATTCAATAAAATATTTATTAATAGACATAATCCAATGATTTTTTGGATTTAACTAGACTTTAAGGTCAACAAATCGAAACAAATGTCAGAATTTATGATTTTCTGAAAACAATCCCACAATTCCTACAAATAAAAAAAAATTTCCAAAAATGGGATTTTTTCGATTTTTGCTGCCATGTCGTCATTTAAAGCGGGTATTGGAAATGACTTACACACTACATTAGGTATCTGTTGGAGTATCTAAAACCGGTTTTCACTACCCAATTGGAGGCGTGCACAAATTATAACTGTGAGTTAAAGTATTTACAAATCAAATTTTTTTTACCACAACTCGCATTTATATAAAAAGACCTTCCAGAGAAGTATACATACTTTATATATTCAGAAGAAAAATATTTGTCTGGAGCGATAAGAAGTTTGGTGCTTTTTGGGGAAAATATCGCCAAAATTTACTTTTTTTTTTAATTTCTACGTTCAACTAATGTAATTTTTGACTGAAACAAGATATTGAAATAATTTATTCAATCAAGAATTTTTATTGGCTAAATAACCGTTATTTTAAAATGAAAATTGGTCCCAATTTTCTCCCGATATTCGAAAAACTTTGGACCTGAGTCGGACAAAATTTGGAATTTCACATTTTCAAATCGGAATATCTCGGAAACTATTGGAGGTAACCCACACATGTAAGCATGTTTTTTGTTCATCTTTACAAGAAGATTACTAATATGTTAATTTTTTGAAAATCGGAGAAACAAAAAAATGGCAAACACTCAAAATTTTTTATGAAAAAAGTATCCAACTTTGGGCAGCCATTTTGCAGCCCCAAAGGGTCTGGAATGTTCAAAATCAAAACTTAAACTCCATTTTATGTCTTTTATGCATGTTCAAAATTGCAATCGGACCACAAGTTAACAAATGGCCGAACTATTTCCACAAATTTTGTGATTTATCCCACTGTGGGATGGTAACGGATTTGATCCGGGTATCGGTAAAAATTTTTAAAGTAGAATCTACTAAAAATGACAGTTAAATCAACTATAATTTCAGTTAAAAAGGCGACAACGGTAATTGCCGTTAAAATAACTAAAAATGTAGTTGTTTTTAACTGTTGAAAAACAACTAACAAATGTAGTAAACACAACTAACAATGTTAGTAAAAACAACTGACAATTTTTTACTTCAACAATTTTTGAACAACTGTAAAAATTTATAAATACTACGGTTTTCCAATAGTTATATTTCGGCATTTAAAAAACATTTTTTAATAAAGAAAAATCTTTTTTTCTTTCAATTACAATAAAAATTTATAATTCCTACATCCTATTTAAAATACAAAGTCAAAATTCCAAACGGTACCAGTTATGACGATTTTCTAATTATTATTTGCAAACTCTGAACATATCAATAAAAGCAAATACAGTACTTTTCGTTTACAGTCACATCGCTTATAGTCCATTTAGCGATATAGTCCATTTTTACACTTTTACTGTCATCTAAAATCAAATTGCATACAAAATATTTAGGATATAGTCCATTCACGATATAATCACATTTGGCTTATATGCCACTAAACTCTGGCTACTAAAAGTAAATTTATATGCAAATAATTTAAGTTATAGTCACAATACAGAAAATTTCTAATATAATTGTGAAATCTTGAATTTTTTTCGGTTTTAAATTAAAATTTAAGAGGCTAAAACGAAAATTGGAACAAGGAAACTGAGCTGAATCGTTTCAAACATCGTTTTTATATTCCAAATTTTCCACCTGTTATAATAATAAATAAATTGCATATAGTCACATTTTATGATGACTATATCACAATTTATTTATAGGCAACAAAATGGCATATAAAAAAACTAGCGATATAGTCACATTAGCGATATAGTCCACAACTTGTGTGCAACTAAGAGATGTGACTATAAGCGAAAAGTACTGTATAAACTAAATGAGAATATAATCTTTTGTTTTTAAATAACTAACAAAAATTAACTGGTTACTGCAAAATTACTATTTGGTAGTTGTTTACAAAAATACTAAAATAACTGATTCAAACAACTGTTCAAAAATACAGTAGTTTTCTTCAATAGTTTTTGAAGAGAACTGTCAAAATAGTTGTTTTGTAATATTTCATAGAAAAACAACTGTAATTACAGCTTAAAAGCAACTACTACCGATTACTTCACAAACAACTGTCATTTAGTAACTGTACAATTTTACTACACAAACGATTGTCATACAGTAACTGTAAAATTTTTTTGAGTGCGGTTTCAAGGGTTACGTTATTTTCGTTATTCAGGTAGTGTCAATGCACACCATTATTTTTAGACCTATTACGCCCGAATTGCAATTGCGGGCTAGTCTATGATCAAACTTTGGGAAAATTTGTATATTTGCAGCGACTATTTGTTATTATTTTGTTATATTATTTCGGTAACGGTATTTTAAGGATAATGCTATATCGATTATTTCGGTAACGGTATTTTAGGGATATTGGTATTTTAGCTACGTCAATAACGGTATTTTACGGATAATTTCTGTAACGGTATTTTAGAGATACCGATAGTCAGTTGAAAAAGGGTTTTAATCGATAACGGTATTTTAGCGATATTGCCTCCCATCCCTGAATGCAAGTAAAAAACTAATCTGCTAAAATCAGCAAAAAATTGTGCTAAATATATTAAAAAAAATCATCCGCCATTTTGAATTTTGAAATGTCAAAAACTATTAAGTGACAATTTTGAAGCAAATACTGAAACTTTTATAGATCATTTGTCATATTGGATCTGCCTTTTTGAATTTTACAAATCCAGTTTCTAGCAAATTTCCAAGCCAATACCGGCACTTCTTCAGATATTTTTAAGCGTCTCTGAAAGAAGTATCTCAACTGGCAGTATCTCACACTGAGAGAATTATCCTTCATGATATTAATGAAATAATTTCATAAATTTTTTTTTCGTAGATTGAATGAAGAATTTCATTATATCCAAGAAATTTTATTAAGAAAGTTTTCATAAAATTTCATAGTTTGAGAATTTCGTATGTATTGTTGATCTTTTAAAATTGCATTTCATTTTGAATTGTCAGGTTTAAGATCATAATTAAATGTAAGTATAACATATAGAAAACACTAATTGTTAATAAATGTTAGAGAAGATGAAAAAAATCTTGTTGGGCTCAGCGCTAGAGGGAGTGCCGCACTTTCGACCTAAGCGACTAGGTCATCTTCAGCCTCATTCTAATCTACCACCCACAAGAAACTGAAGGTTTGATCAGTTATATATTTCAACCAACCACAGAAAAGCAGTGATGTTATGTTAATTGATTACCCGATCAACATGAGTTATGTTCGTATTTTCTTACATAGTTTCATAAAAAATAATCATTCTATTTCATAAATTATCTCTTCGATATAATCTGCATTTCCGAGAGCTGGTTTGCTATGGATATAAATGACTCAATATATAATCTTCAAGGCTTTAAACTCTATCGGTCTGACAGGCGTATATTAGTTAACGGCGTTGAGACAAAAGCTAAAGGTGGAGGTGTCGCTATATATGTAAGATACGGTGTTAACTGTAAAGTTAAACTCGGATCGGGTATTGGGAGTGAAATTGAGTACTTATTTCTTGAAGTGACTACTAAAGAAAAAAGAAAACTGTTGGTTGGAAGTGTCTATAGGCCACATAAAGACATTAGGATTGACACTTTTATATTAGCTCTCGAAAATATATCGGTGCAATACGATGACATTGTTATTGTTGGGGACTTTAATAATAACCTCCTGATAAACAACCCGTTAATTGATCCAATGCTTCTTCTTGATCTCAGCCCAGTAAATACAGTTACACCAACTCACTTTCATAGATCATCAAATAGTTTAATAGACTTAGTATTCGTTAACCATAAATCGAAAGTGCTGCTATATCAACAACTCCCTGGATCTGCTTTTTCAAACCACGATATTATATATCTGATATATGATACCCGTGTAAAAAAAGAGGATACCTCTTATACCTATCGTGATTTCCGTAATATTGATTTCACAACTTTAAACCAAAATATAGAAAACATCCGTTGGGATCAGATTTACTCTTTTGATGATGTTAACGACCAACTGCTGTTTATTCAGGACAATGTTAAACAATTATTAGATACTTCTGTTCCAATGAAAACTAATTTAATTAAGGGCAAACATCAATCGTGGTTTACACCGGAAATTAAATTATTAATAGATAAACGTAATGCTGCTTATAGTAGGTGGCGGAAATTTAGAACAACAGAACTTCATGTTTTATTCAAATCTGCTAGAAAAAATGTGGTGCAGGAAATACAACGGGCGAAAACCTTATTTTATGGAAGAAAATTTTCGTCGGCCATTGACAATAGATCCAAATGGAAAGAAATCCGCAAGATTGGTATAGGACGTGATAACGCTCCACTCTGCGATGATGATGTCGATGTGAATTTTTTAAATGATCATTTTGTAAACATTAATGCCCTTTCTCCGTTGTATAACTTTTATGATGATTTATGCATCGTTCCTATCGAAAATAGCTTTAGTTTCCGTTGTGTTGACCAATGTGAAGTTCTTGAAAGCCTTTCAACTATAAAATCGAATGCAGTTGGTTTGGACGAAATGAATCCAGTATTTTGTAAAGCCATTATACAAAAGCTCTTACCATTTATTACACATTTATTTAACACAATCCTCACAAAATCCATTTTTCCAGAAGTATGGAAGCATTCAAAGATTATTCCTATTCCTAAGCAAAACAATGATTTTCGGCCTATTGCGATCCTTTCCATTTTTATCAAAAGTATTGGAAAATCTCATGAGTAGACAGATTAAAGATTACCTTAGTCGACATAAACTCTTATCCGATTTCCAATCTGGTTTTGTGAAGGGCAGAAGCTGCATAACAGCGCTAACGGACGTGATTGAGGATTTAAGAGCTAAACTTGATAAAAACATGGTTTCATTCTTAGTTCTGTTAGACCATAGTAAAGCCTTCGACACTGTAGATCATTCAATACTAATGAAGAAAATTGAGAAAATGTTTTATTTTTCTAGTTCAGCATGCAAGCTTATTAAGTCGTATCTCACTGACAGATCGCAGCTTGTAAGTTTTAACGGAAGGTACTCAACAGCTCTCCATGTAAAAAAAGGAGTTCCGCAAGGATCTATACTAGGCCCTCTTTTATTTTGTTTATATATAAACGATTTACCAGATGTAATGAGACACAGCAAGGTGCAAATGTATGCTGACGACGTCCAAATCTACAACAGTACTTCTATTAATGAAATAAATCTATGCGTAGAAAATATTAATTGTGATTTAGCCAATATACACAACTGGGCTGTTGCCAATGGCTTAAGCATAAATCCTTCAAAATCTAAATGCATCTTTCTGTCAAAAAGTAAAAGAACCTAAAGTAATGATCTTCAGCTTTCCATAAACAACAATATTATCGAACTCGTAGACTCATCGAAAAATCTCGGAGTAATATTCAATTCTAAATTAACTTGGTCCAACCACATAAACTCAATAGTGGGAAGGATTTTCGGAATGCTTCGTAATCTATGGATTGTTAAATATTCAACACCATATAATATACGTATGCTATTAGCAAAAACGTATCCCCGTTCTGTTATATGGCTGTGAAATTTATGCAAACTGTGACACTGCGGACTTTGGAAAACTTAAAGTTGCTTACAACAATATTGCAAGATATGTCTTCAACAAAGGGCGCCGTGAATCTATATCTAGTTTTTCATATCAAATTAATAAGATGAGTTTTGAAAACCTTCTTAAATTTAGGAGTCTTATTTTATTCCATAAAATAATCACGTCTATGCAACCTGTCTACCTATACAGCAGAATACAATTTGCTAGATCAAATCGTGGGAATAATATTATCCAGAAAAAATTTAAAAGCCTATTATCACAACGCCAATTTTTCATTTACACCACTAGTCTTTGGAACCTTCTTCCTAATCGAATTCAAGTCATAAACAACGAAAACAAATTTAAAAATGAGCTTAAAATATACTTTGGTTAAATATTCAATTTGCCAGTTATTTGTCTAACCTTTGATGCCTTATTTATTTCAAACACTTGTTACTTTCAATTTTGTATTTTTATCTTTGTATCTTAAATATTAAATTTTAACTTTGTTTTTTAATTTTATTTAATATGTGTAATGTTTTTTTATACTCACTAGCACTATAATTTATAAGATTTACATCTTGTTGTGCTAGATTATCTAATAAATAAATAAAAAAAACATAAATAAATAAAAAAATTTAATGAAAATTTTCTTTAGAGCTATGAATTGTTTCAAAGACTTAATTTCATTAATTTTCATATATTTTAAACTTCAGTTTTAAGATTTAATTCTCAAGCGTTCAACATATTTTTTAAAGCGCTTTATTATTTTAATATAGCCTTTTATTACTTTCAGACTTCTATGAAATTATTTTAAATATCCTACGAAGCGGTCCATTGTCTTAGTTTCAATGAATTTTTATGGACATGCATTAAGAGTTTTATTAATTCGAAGAACTTTCTAATATAAAAAAAATTTATGAAACTGTTTTATAAATTCTAAATTCATTGTCAGAATGATTCATTAGTTTTATGAAGATTTTTATTAAGATAATTCTCTCAGTGCATATGAGATAAACCATCATTACCTTCATATTGCTCCACTCGACTTTTGAAAGTTGAGATATGCACTAAAACTTTAAGCCATTTTACAGCTCTGTACGTCAAGCTTAATTTTGGACAGGGGGTCTCACGTTCACAAATTATGCCACATATATTGGTTTAAAGCGTACGCTTAAACAACAGTCATCGAATTTTAAATTACATTTGTAGTTATTTTAACTATCATTTTTAGTTATTTTTTTTACTTCATTATTTCTAGAGATTTGGAAATGTATCAACAATCAGAAATAAATTATCAATCTGACATTGCGGAAAAGCCGCCCTTTAACTATTCTCACATCATTGGCATGGCTATGCTGGAAAATGGACAACGTGTAACTTTACAGCAAATATGTTCATGGATTGAAATGAAATTCGCCTTCTTTCGTGTACGAAAAAAATGGAATGTAAGTAGGAAACAAATCCCATAAAAACTTTACAGCAGTGAAGCGCATCCTCTTAATTTCCATCCCCGCGGTGTTAGGCTAGAAAATGCTGCTTGCGTGACGTCGGCACGCATACACTATAAGCATCTTCGTCTAGCTAACGATTGCTTTGTTCTCATTAAAATTAACCCAATTAATGTGAAAACAAATGTTGAAGCAGGAGGTTTTTAACTGCATATTTTTTAAGTCTGTAATTTCTACCAAAAAATTCCCTTAAGATGAGATAATCAATCTGCTATAATTTAACGATGAATGAGAGTCAATAAAGAAGTAAATAATAAAATATTAATAAAATCGTGTTTACAAACAAAATACTATAGTTTAACCATAAAAAACTTCTTATTTATCAATAGTTTAATTAGTAGTAGTAGTAAGTTTTTTCTTTATTTACAATAATTTAAGTTTACAAATTTCATTTACAAAATAAATAAATTAATTTAAAATTATTATTGCAAAAAATAAAAGAAAAAAAGAAAATTTTACGACAATGTAAAGCATAGGTTAACAAAGATTAGTTAGTTGAATTCTTGTATCAAAAATTGTCTATATTGTAGAGATGTTTTTAGATACTTGACAAGATTATCCCAGTCATTGCTGCCAACGCCATTAAGTAGTTGTATCATTTCCCTTTCGGTTATGGTTCTCTTTCCAAAGCAGGCCAGCCGGAATTCTCTCAACACAGGGCATATGCACAAAAAATGTTTAAACGTCTCCACCGCACCCATATTACAAAGGCTACATAACATATCTTCTTGTAAAGAACCAAACGTATTATAATTCAGTTTGATTAGACCGCATCTCGCTTTAAAATTCCATTTTATTTTGGATTGGGTTATGTTGTCTTTAATGTAATGTTGTCCCATAGCGTAGTCTAAATATTGGTATATTCTAGATGAGTGTTTTTTTTTTTGTTGAAGTCGGTCATTACGTTGTTTTTGTATTAGATTCTTCAAAATTTCTTTGTTTTGAATTTTCCATTGCTGATTATCAACCTGCGTACTGTAATTTAATTTAATTATTAAAGTTGTTTTTTTTACATATTTATTTAAGAATAATAAGAAAAACACTGTTTTTATATTTTTTCATTTTCCTTCAACTTCTCTTTCGTGAAGGAAATTCAGGGCACCGAGTATGCATACAAATTTCATGAACATGAATTTGCAGAAATTTTCATATTGAATTGTCTTTAGCCTATATGCTCGTTGATTGCAGAAAAATAACGGGAATATTACAAAGTTCTATTAAAATTATTACAAAATGTTATAAGATATATACAAGCCTAGTAAAAAATTTCTAAAAAAAATGCATAAATTTTACAAGAAATTTGTAAAACTAACTTGAAACTTATGTAGTTGTATAATTACTAAACACTTTGATAATATTCCACCAGTTTTTTCTGCGTGTACGCAACATAACTTCGTTCTTTGCTGCTAGCGTAAATGTAATAGCATGTGTCACTGCTTTACAGAGATAAAAATCTTAATACATTAATATAATACATACGTAAACATAACATGACGAATATACTTACGAATAACTGTTTTCGATAAAAAAAACAGCGGGACTCGGCAGACGAAAAAGCAGGATTTTGGTGCAAAAAGTAGGATATTAAAAACTTTTTATCTAAAAGTCGGAATTATATTAAATTTGCAATTTTTAGTTTAAATCTCTTAAAAAAGGCTTTCAGGCAATCTGAAACTTACAAATTTATGACAATTTGGATAATAAAAGAATGTCTTTTCGAGCAATAAAACTCAAATTATATTACGAAAATTGTGTTAAGTTATTGTTATTTTACAATTTTCTTATCTTAGTAAAAAATTTATCTTTTTTCCTTAAAAAATTATTTTTTTAAAACAAATTTCTGAGTTAAATTTAAGTATTTTGGTATATTTTATATAAATATTTAAATTAAAAAAATCATAAATTTTTAAAATATTGAACGTTTTTAAAACAAACGTATAAAAATTGGGATTTTGATTAAAAAAGCATTACAAACATTTAAGGCGGGATTAGCCTTTAAAAAACGGGATTATCCCGTCAAAAGCGGTATGCTTTTGGTTACTTACGTATAATACAATGAGATAAAAGAGTATATCAGTTGTTTCTTTTTTACTCATTACACTCATAAAAAAAAAAATAGTTCAAAAAACTGTTGAACGGGTTCTAATTCAGTTGAACTAATTTTTTTGTTGCTTAAGTGTAAATCAGTTATGTAGTTAATGTTATCAGTTATCTTATTTCACCACAAAGACAAATTTCATCCGCATTTGAACTTATTTTTCAACCTAATATTTAGTATTTTGTAATTCTCAAATTTACAAATTTGCCACTTAATTTAAACTAAATTTGTTTTCAAAAAAATATTTTTGTGTCTTCGTTATATAAAATAGGCGTAAACTAAGCGAGATAGAACAGAATGGACTTAAAAATTCTGTTAATTTAGCTAAATTCTTAAATCCGAAATTTAGCAGACTGTGATTCTCAACTTCATTGAAAATTCTGCTGGCGCAAATTCAGGTACTAATTTTTGTTGTACATAGTAGCTAAATTTTCAACTATTTGTACGAGATTTTTTTATGAGTGTACGGTTGACTAAGACCCTGTTGATGAAGTTTTACTTCACACGACGTTCAAACAGTAACAAAATACATGCAATACAAAAACAAAATAGATGTAGTCACTCATTCGTGCAGTGACGAACGTCTTGTAGAAACAGCATCTTAATTAGCAGATTCGGCACGTTCCCTTTACTTTTACGTATAAGTAAAACAAAATATGTAAACCTTTTTGATAACACTACTAAAAATTTCTTAAAAATGCTGTTGCAGACAAAAACAGTTAAAATTAGCATATTTTTATTTTGTTAAATATTAGTAAGATTATAATAGCAAAAATAAATCTGTTGAATTTACAAACATTTAGTTATATTTTAGCTTAATTTTAGTTAATTGAAAGGCACAAATTAAGTAGACAAAAAAATCATAAAAAAGATGTGAAATTTTTTGAAAATCTGATATTAGAGTGTTTGTTAGCTGTTTTTAGTCTACAAATATTTAGTAAAAGTTTTTGCTAATTTTAGCAGAGTAAATTGCTATTTTTCCAGGTTAATTTCATACGTGTAATTCTAGTTTAATTTGATTTTTTTTTTTCTACTTAGAATTCCATACGCCACAATTTGTCTCTCCATCCATGTTTCCGAAAAATTGGCCGTAACAAAGAGGATAAAGGTAAGGGTGGCTATTGGGAATTGGGTGTAGATCCAAAAAAATGCGATCGAAAGCGTATTCGTAATCGAAAATCATCATCACAACCCGGTAAAAGCCTAAATAAGCATGTACAATCATTTTCGAAAACATTAAAAAAAAAACAACAAAAGTTATACAGTTTACAAAAACCTGATTTGAAATATTTTAATGAAGAAGAAGAACACGAATACGAAGAACTTATATTAGACGATATGGATGTACAACAAAACATTGATGTGACGAGTACGAGCACAAACTCCACGAATACCTTTTGTAGTAGCTCTGAAACACATCCAGTCACACCAGAATCTGTACAAACACATAGAAGCGAAGATGAATCAGTGTTTCTAACCGATATAAGGAATAGTTCCACTTCTATACATGAAGAATTTATTGACTGCCCAATTGCCTCTGATCATATTCATTATCATCATCACCACCATGAGAATCAATTTTCTACGGCGGCTCAATCAGGTCATCAACATGAATATAAACTAGGCACCATTATTATTAGTTCAACGAGTATGGCCGAATTGGCAAATATAAATCCCAGCACACTCAACTCTTTATTTAGCTCAAGCTCACTGCAACAGTTAATGGAATGTGATAAATGTGTGCAACTGCCACAGCAACAACGACATCCAAATATTGTAAGTGTTACGGTGATTTCTTTTCTGGAAAAAATATTGCCTTGTTAAAGTGAGAAACTTTTAAAATTTGTTCCTCGCCCCAGTAAAATGATTAATTTTTTCAATCAGAATAGAACACAATTTTATTACATGTTGCATATTTTAAACATGTGTGTTTATGCAGGCGATTAATACATATATGTGGGGCGTGTGGGTTCGAATCTCAGCCAACTTATTTTTTTAAGTATTTAATAAATTTAGAGTTAGCTTACTTTTTTTGTTTGCAGTTTTTTAATATTTTTTTTGCAAAATTTACATTTTTGTAAATTTCTCAAAAACTATAAAAAAAAATTAGTTGTGAAATGTTGATTTTTTTAAAGCCCAGGAAATTCCCTTTCATTGAAAATAAAATAAATTTTATTTTCTGAAAATTTTATAATTATATAAATAAATAAATACTCTTTAAAATTACATTTTTCAAAAATTTCTCAAAAGTTATAAAAAAAAATAAGCGGTGAAATGTTGATTTTTTGAACGCCCACCAAAGTCCCTTTCATTTTAAAAAAAATTGTTTGCTAAATTTACATATTTTAAAATTTCTTAAAAACTAAAAAAATAGGACGTGAAATGTAGATTTTCTGAAAGCATAGGAAATTCATTTTCATGCAAAAATAAAATTATAAATTTTTTTTTTTTAAATGAAGGGGAATTTCATGGGTTTTCAAAAAATCAACATTTTACATCTTATTTTTTATAGTTTTTGAAAAAATGTAAAAAAAAAAAAAAAATGTAAATTTAGCAACAACAAAAAATCCCAAAAACTATAGAGAAATAAGATGTGAATTGTTGATTTTTTGAAAGCTCTTTCATTTGAAATTCGGAAAAAGTTTCGATATAATCATATATTATTATATATAGTATCACATATAACTAAACATCACATCTCATCTGATCCGAAAATGTCATACATAAGCTGATCTCATCTCATGGGATCTAATCTCATATAGTTTGATCCGAAAAATGGGTATATCAAATATGTTCAAATTATATATAATTTGATAAAATTGTATCTAATAAGTTTTTTAATTAAAAAATTTAAAATGTTTTAGAGAGCAGTACTTTTTATTTTAATCTAATTAAGTACTACTTGTAATTCATTTGTAAAAATAAATATTAATTTTAAAAAATAATGTTAAATCTGAAAATGTATGCATATTTTTCTGAACCTGAAGCTGGAAATTTAAAAAAATTTAAAACACTCAGAAGACTTACAGATTAAAAATACAGATAAAAATAATAACTATACGGTCGGTATTATGGATCAATACGATATTTTTTTGAATGATAAATCTCCCTATTTAGTACTTCAGCAATTTCAGATTGTTCCATACAACTATTTTGTTAACCACAAAACAGAATCAGTGGTAGAAAGTAGAGTACCTATAGTGGAACTAGGCAACTATTTAATTTTTTAAATTAAAAATTTTGAATTTATTACGCATGTTATTAGGGTTGGGTGTTTCATTTGTTTAAACAAGCCGTTTCCAACACTTTCTTCTAAAACCCTGAACTGGTGTTAACCCTCAAACAGGCCTAAGCTTTTTTGCAATGCCATTTATTCCACTTGTTTGCCACGAAAAATAAACAATATGTTCTTCTACCAACATTTTTTTTCGTTTAACTTTAGACATTAAGTATTCCTCTTACCAAGATATAACTCCAGTTCAAAAATTATCATTTTTGTGTTTTCAGTAAAGAAGATATGACGCACCCTAATTTAAACATATATTGATTAAACTTAAAGGCTTTGCTAACAATACTTAATATAATCTTTCTGCCAAATTTCATAAAAATCCTTCCATACGTTTTCAAGTTAAGACGATGTATTTTACTATCTTACTTTATGTTTAGGATCAACGGTTTCCCGTCAACATAAATATGTTTTCAAGATTTTGTGTTCATTTAAAAATATTTATTTTTTGATATTTTACGAAATCTTAACTTTAAAGCTTTCTCGCTTCCAAACCGTGCCATTACTTTACAAAATAGTTTGTAAATTTCGTTTTCTATCGAAATAGCTTAAATTCTTATTATAAATCATTCGCCTGGAGGCGGGTTTGCCGGTTAGAGGGTTAAGACAGTTTCAAAAAAAAATGTGTTAACAGTGGAACTTTTAATTGATTTTAAGGAATGCTTTTAAGCAATTTTAATTCAATTTTTACGTTAATTTGTGTTGTTTAATGCTTTCTCTGAATATGTTTATCACAAAATTTAGTTTTTTTTGTTTATGTTTTGTATAATTAACGCAAAATTTTGTTTATATGAAGTACTAAAAAATATGCATTAAAAAACCTCTAGAAAACTGTTCCTCTTAAAATTAGTTGGCATTTAAAATTAGTTGGTTCTTCTTGAGTCTATATGTTCCTTGGTTTTCTATATATATTTTTATATAATGATATGCGTTGCCATATACTCGTATAATCAATCAAATTTATCGACTTAAAAAAGTTCCGATATGGGTATATATAAATATATACAGTGCACTCGCGAAAATATGAACTCCCTAATATATGAACACCCCAAAATATGAACATTTTTTTTTCTTCCATTGACTACTCTAAAATATGAACTTAGTGCCAAAGCTTTAAAATATGAACAGCTTATTTTTGTATTTTTAACGGATTTTATCAACCTACGCAGTGTTTAAATCTAAATCAACAGGGTAGTGGTTAAATTTTTATTCAACTGCATTAAAATTTGGGGATTTCCCTAGCTGTTTGCTTTTAAATTGTCTTCACCTGTCAATCAAAATTTCTAACATACACATTTTAGTTAGTGCTCAGATTCAGCTAGAATTCCTTATTCGTTTTGTGAATATAAATTTAACGTGAAAATTTCTTAAATATGCATAAAAAAGCATACGTTTTTACTTTAAAAGAAAAAGCAGAAATTTTAAAACATTTGGGAAAAGGTGCAAGTGTAACTTTTAAACTGTAACAAGTAACAAGTAACTTTTAAATTTTGTTTCTTTTTCAAAAATTAATTGTTTTTTTTTTAATCCAATAAACAATAAATAAAAAATTTAACATAAGAAACTTTTTTTGGAAAAACGTTTTAAAGGTAAATTAGATGCCATTCGCAAATATGAACAATCTCGCAAAAGTGAACTGGCTTGGTTTTAATTAGTTCATATTATCGCGAGTGCACTGTATAGTCATATATCTTCATATCATATCTTAGTTGATCTGAAAAATGGCATACACAACCTTATCTCATGTGATCCAATGGGATCTCATCTGATATAATTGGATCCGAAAAATGGGTAAATCTAATTTGATCACGTTATAAAGGGTCCGCCAAATAACTTTTTTTGGCTTTTCACGCTTTGGTTTATTGATGAGGATGCCAGTTTCTTTCACTTTTTTCACAAGATAACGAACATACGGACCATATTCGTTCAGCGGAAGGATAACACTAATTATCTGTCAAATCAGACATGGGCTAAGTGTTACCATTCACGAAACAAGTACTAGTTGAAAAAAAAACGTTAGATGGCGGCACCCTTTATATAATTTGATACAATTTGATATAACTTCATAAAATCCTTTAAAATTACTTGGAAATCCGCTTTAATATTTTGTTTCACATTTCAAATAACAATGAAAATTTAAATATAAATCAATGGATTTTAAAATTAGATGTGATTTTAATTTGAGTAATATGTGATGCCATATAAAGGGTATTTTTTATACAGGTATAGAACTTTAAGTTGGCAACACTTGTTTAACTGGCGGCCATTTACTCAGCTGTCAAGGGATTTATGTTCAGTTTGGTTTGGCATATCAACATGAATAGACCAACGCTTGAACAACGCTTCCAAATTGTGCAAATTTAATTTGAAAATCGTGGTTCTGTTCGAAATACGTATAGCGCACTATGTCCATTTTACGGTCAACATAATCGTTCATCAGAGCAAGTGTATGTTGAGACACCGTTACATCCAGAAAAACTGACTGGTGTCTTTTATGGGCTGATGGGCATTGACCCGTACTTCTTTAAAAACGATGCTTGTCAGAACGTTACAGTCAATGGTGACCGCTATAGAGCCATGATTACTTACGTTTTCGTTCATCAATTGAACAACCATGATGTGCAGGAGCTGTGGTTTTAACAAGACGGCGAAACATGTCACACAGCTCGTGTCACAATTGATTTATTGAAGGAAACGTTTGGTAACCGCATAGTTTCACTTTTCGGACCCGTATGATCGTGAGATTTACCGCCGCTGGACTATTTTTTGTGGGGATATGTGAAGTCGCGCCGGTAAAATGTTAGAAAAAGTCATCGAAAATTAGACCTCCAGATTAGACTACGTCCGAGCCAGCAGTGTCGGTCATATGCTAGAAATCGTATTTAAATTGTAACGCCAGAAGATTATCTTTCGAATAAAGTAAATTTTAAGTCAATTGAAAAAATTCATTTTGGTTTTATTCTATTTCAAAGTTCTATACCTCTATAAAAAAAACACCCTTTACAATTATATTTATAAGCAATGGAATTTTTTTTTTTCTTATTTCTACCATATATGTTTATATTTAATTATCAGAGAAGGCAAATTAACTTTTTTCTTTTGCATGTTTTTTCACTTTTTCGGATTTTACGATTTTGAGCTTTAAAAAGGCGTTTTATTAAGATTTTGGAATTATAATTGCTTGTTTAAGATTTTCTGACTTAAACTAATTTTTTACAAGTTTGTTATAATTTTTATTAAAAATAAAAATTATGTTTTTTTCGACCTTTAATTGTGCAATGAAAATGAAAATTATTCAAGTTCGAGGCCATACTCTATATTTCTTCATTAGGTTATTGTCCTAACAAATAATCTATAGAGTTGAATAATTTTCATTTTCATTGCACAATTAAAAGTCGGAAAAAAACATAATTTTTATTTTTAATAAAAATTATAACAAACTTGTATAAAAGGCAGAGTACCGCCAAGTTTACTTCCCCTGTTTTGCTTACAAACTAAACAAAATATAAAAAGGAGAGAAAACAAAAAAACGTGTATTGAATATCCACCAGAGGTGGATCTTGCACATCAAACAAGTTTTCAATTAATTTTTTGATCAATGGTTATAATCTTTAACTTCAAACTCATATGTATATTAGTTCTCATGTAGTGAGTAAACTAGTTCATATGTATGTTTGATGTTTGGCATGGGATTGTTACCGCTTTCAAAACGTGTTCTGATGATGGGAACCTAGAAAATTCCCGAAATAGATCTATCAACACATTCCTGAAAGGGTCAAATAATAAATTTGAAAACAAAAAACTCTATAGATTATTGTTAGGACAATATCCTAATGAAGAAATATAGAGTATGGCCTCGAACTTGAATAATAATTTTTTACTCATAAATATTATTTAATCTATTATATTTGACATTTGTTTTAAGTTCTGCTTTTCTAAGTTTTTACTTTTGCTTTTTTTAACAATATTTTTTTTTTGCTCTAAATGCATTGAATTTTCCTTTTTTTGTTTTTTCTGTTAATTATATATATTTACAAGTGATAGAATAGAATTTCATATTTAGCTATATAAATAACATAAACTAAATAAATAAATAACATATCGCTATATTAGAAAATTTCGTAAAAATTTGTATGATATTTCATATATAATTATATGAAGCTATTATATGACTGTTTTCGTCGTGAAATTGTCATAAATACACTAGAATACCCCTTAAAATTTGATTTGCCATTACAACCCCAAGTTTTATTACAAATGGTTCCAAATGGAAGAAATCAAATTTTTTTTTGGAAAACGTTAACCTGGCAAAACGGCCAAAAATTACTCATTTTGGAAAAAAGGTTTATTAGTATTAAAAATTCCCAAATTCTTTTTATATCATTTGTTCATTTAATATACTCAAAATTATTTAGATATGGAATTCTGACTTCATCGGCTTAAGTGGGTAAGCCAGGCTGGGTATTCTGTAGGACGATCGATGATAATCGTTCACTTTTCAAAGTTAAATTACTCCCATTTTAAATAATTATATAGGTATAGTTTTGAACAAAACGATATCGCTTTTCTTAGAGAATCTGCCACCAGGAATCAAAAATGACCCACGAATTCAATAAAAATGCAAAAACGTATTTGTTCAAAAATTAATTTTAAAGATTTTTTAAAATGCCTAATTTCCAGATTGCTATTTTTATATTATAATAGTTGTTATTAAAAAAAAACAAATTAAGGTACCGTGAAATAACTCTCAAATGAAATAACTCCCAAAAATAAATGAAATAACTCTCAAAAATTTTCCATATAAATTGTGATTTATTTCACTATGAAATAACTCTCAATGCGATAGGACTTATTTCACAATCTTCTGTTAGAAATTATTTCGTTATGAAATAACTCCCAAAGGAAATAATTCCCAACCAGGTTTTGTTGGGAGTTGTTTCACTCTTTTTTGGCATTGGGAGTTATTTCACTTTTGTTGGGACTTATTTCATTTTCATTTTTAAATGTGATTTTATCGTTGAGAGTTATTTCATTTTTGTTGGGAGTTATTTCATTTCTATTAAAATTACATTTTGATAAATTTTATGCATTTGTAACGGTTCTTAAAACTGTCGTAAAGTAAATAATAGCAATACAAATGGAACGCAGTTCTTGCTAGAATTTTGGTAAGTAAAGATCGGTATTAAGTAATTAAAAATAATGGCAAATCTTGAATTTGAAATAATGAGTGGCAAAAGAAGAAATAGTAAAGTGTTATACGTAAAAGTCGAAAATCAAATTTATTTAAAAAATTCGGAAGCTAGAGGAAGAAAATATTATACGTGTTACGAAGAAAACTGCAAGTCGCGATCAGTAACGCTGTTAGCGGAATCCGGGAGAAATTCCGGAACGTGTGCGAAAGGAAAGTTAATAATCTATCAGGTTTTTCTTGCATTGCATTGTTAACAATGTTTTTTTTGTTTGTAATAAAGCAATCAAGAGTCAACTAAAAACATTAATTTCAACAAAGTCAAACGCGGTCTGCAATATTTGACAGCAAAAGTTTTTGCGGCATATCCAAAGACTCCAATCGATGTTGTCAATATGTTTAAAAAAGAAAATATTTTTAAAAAGTTTGGATATATGTTGCATGAAGGTCGTGACAAAACACCTTTTTTAAAGTTTGCCACGACTCTAAAGACTTTACATACTGCGCCTTTGGCTCAGATAAGATGGTCAAGCTAATTAATGAAAATATTCCAAACAACAATAATAAAAAGATTTTGATTGATGGTACATTTTTAATTGTTCCGCTCGGATGTTTTAAGCAATTGATTTTGGTGTACATTGAATGTTATGAAAAGTTAAGACATCTCAGAAGGAGGAGGGGTCTGGAAAGGGTGGCATGACATAACGTCCAATGACATAATGTCCATGGACGTTATGTTACTCGAAAAGTGTCATAATGTCCATGGACTTTATGACATAAAGTCCATGGACATTATGCCACTTTTTGTGTGACAGGCCCATAAACATTATACTTCAGTGTGGAAACAGATCAGTAATTTTGAAGTTTCTTTTGTGTCGCACGCAGAAAAAACTTTTTTTCGCGAAGCCGCCTGGAGCGTTCTACGGAGGAAAAAACCCCTAAGAGCGGCCGAAGGCCGCCACCCAGAAGAACTTCTTTTTCAAATCAGATGTCGAATCCGTTGAAATCTTATATTTTTAAGACATCAAGTAATTTGTAAAAACAAGTTTTTCTGTGTGGCGGCCTTTGGCCGCTCTTATGGGTTTTTTTCCTCCGTAGAACGCTGCAGGCGGCTTCGCGAAATAAAGTTTTTTCTGCGTGCGATTATACGATTTATAAATTTAGTTTTATTTCGTGATATACTACTAAAGAATATTTCAATAAATTGTATTGATGTACTAAATATTATTAATCTTTTTATTTTAAAAAGTCTGGACGCTATGCCACATTTGAAAGTGACATAATATCCAAAAAAGTAATGTCGTAATATCCATGGACATTACGACATTTTCCAAATTGTCATAAAGTTCATGGACATTAGACACTTTTCGAGTGACATAACGTCCATGGACATTATGTTATTGGACGTTATGACATGCCACCTCTGGCACTATTTCATTACTCCATGCTATGTAAACTAATTTATTTTAACTTTTAAAACAAAGGTTATTCCAGGTTTTTCTATAAATATATTTTTAATATGTATTTTTCTATTAATTTTGTGGATTATTTTTGTATATTTATGTATACATTAAATTCTATCTTTATAATATGTTTAATATTATGTACATTTTTACATGTATTTATGAAATAAATAGAATTCGATATTTTTGAATTGGAAGTTATTTCATTTTCTCATTTGGAGTTGTTGCATTCTTTGTTGGGAGTTATTTTATTACTATGAAATAACTCCCAAATGATGGGGCTTATTTCATTTTTTCTTTGGAGGTTATTTCATTTATTAAAATTGGGACTCATTTCATTTTTTTTGGAAATTATTTCATTGGGAGTTTTTTCTTTGGGACTTATTTCATTTGGGAATTATTTCACGGTACCACAAATTAACTGGGAAAATGCAAGGATGGCAAACGAAACGAATAACGCCTTTCGTTCCGGTATAATTTGGATTTTATTTTATTTCGGTTAAGGTTACGGTTTTTTTAGTTTTTTCGGTATACGGTATACCGAAACAGTAATACCGGTATAATAAAAAAAAACCGTTATCCAACAAAAATATTGACGACATTGAGAAGTATTCTGTTGATACACACAGAATTTCTTGGACGAGTTTTATTGAATTTTTCACTAGTTTTCTTTACAATGTGAATGAAAGATTTCTTCAACTTTATGAAAAATTTTCATAGATTTAATTAAACAATTTTTAATAAAATTTTTTCATTAGTCAATTTTTAATAAATAAAATTTAATTTTTCATTAAATTTTATGAAAAACTGCAATATATTAATAAAAAGCATCAATAGGCGAGTTAAAGTGACAATTCATAGATTTAATGCAGAAATTCATTGATATAATGCACAGAATTCTCTCAGTGTAAAAGCCAAAATCTTTTTCACTGCAGCAACTAGTTTTATGAACTAAAGCCTTAAAAAAGCAATGAAAATCAGAAATGAAAATTTTTTACAGTCATTGGAAACTTATTAAATTTTTTTTAATAATTTATTTTTATAATATAAGGGGTTATTTGATGTTACTCTGAATAAATTTCTAAGTTGCACAGTTAAAATATTTCTCAGTTAAGAACTAAAAGTTAAATAAAATTGTTTTTCGTTTTGTTGTTTTTGAGTATAGTTAAACAAAAACGAAAATTTTAAATTGTCGTTATTTTTAAAATAAATTTGAAACAACGAGCTTGGGTTGTCACTCGAATAAAAATTATTCGATTAATCGAATAAACAAAAAGAAAATTCAAACGAACAATTTAAAAAACACGTTTTTTAAAACTAATAATTCGAATAAATTTTGACGATTAATCGAATAAAACGAATAGTTAAAAAAATACGTTTTTTAATAAAACTTTTTCGAAAATTTACCAATTTTAGGGAATTTGTATAAAAAATGGTAGTGGACAAAATAAAATCAAAACTGTTGCGAAAGAAGTAAAATTTCAAAACTTTTATTAAACGTTTTTAAGGTATGGAGTCTTTAATAATGAGTAAAGATCAGGCACGGATCCAGGAAAATGTTTTGTGGAGGGAAATTAGAGTATTTTTCATTAACTTTTTTAATCTTTTGTATATTTCTGTATTGAACAATTTTATTTTATTTATTTTCCCTCCCCCTGGTAAAGTATATGTATGATTTGACTTTCAAGTGAACAATGTGAACGAAATCACATATGAAGTGCTATAATTGAAATATACCATGATTTTTGAAGAAAAAACTATCAATAATATAACTATTTTACAACGATAAACTGTGAATTACATTTAATAAGGTGTTAACAGCTCGATATACTGAAACCTATATAAATTTAACCTTTTGATTGCATTTGAGAATTGGTATTGTTGTAGTTAGGGTTTTCATACGGAAACATTCCCGGGATTTCTAAAATAAATAATTATTAAGGTTTTGATAGTGTAATCTTATTAATGTGCTTAGCAGCACAATTTTTTTAGCAAAATAAATTAGTGAAACATTAGTATAATATTAGTAAAACATTAGTTCAAAACAGTTAAGTGCTGAATCAGTATAACAAAAATCTTAGCTTAAAACAGAATTTTAGCAAAAAAATTTGCTAACAAATAGTATACCTGATTTACAAGACGTTTTACTAACTTTTTTCCTAACTTATTTTTTTGAGTGTACGTTATCAAATATAAAAATTTTCATACTCCCACATTGACGACATGAATTAATGTAATATCTGCAAATATATAGAAATAACTATACATAACATAAACAAAATTATCTTTCAACTACTTACATCAATGGTTGTCTCAATGATGCCATCTTTTAAAGGAACGCTAATGCCGCAGAGTATTATATAAACGAAACGAAAAAATAACAAAATGTAACATATACAACCCTTTTTTGCAATAAGAAAAAGGAAACATAAAAATCTACCTATGATGTATGTCTTTATCTTTCGCTTTATTCTGTCTACCTGTTGTAAATCTGTTTGCAACTTGACCACTCAATTTGACTACAAATACACATTTAATCTTTTTAAATTTAAATATTTTATTTAATTAATAGACTTTCACAAGCCGGTGAAAACGCAAAATTTAAGTTGTTTCAATTCACAATTTTGTTTTATGTATAAAAAACAGATACAAAATCTTCCATGGTGGATTTTTTTTAGGGTATTACTAGAGTTGTACTTTTTAGTATAATTTTCCTCTTTACTGCTACATCTTGACATCTAATTCATTCTGCGTAAACCTTTTAATCTGGTTGTCGTTCACACTATTGATGTAAAACATTAGTTCAAAACAGTTAAGTGCTGACTAAGTATAACTAAAATTTTAGTTAAAAACATAATTTTAGCAAAAAATTTGCTGAAAAATAGTATACCTGATTTACAAGATGTTTTACTAACTTTTCTACTAACTTATTTTTTGAGTGTACGCATTGCTAAGTGATCGTGTGGCTTCAATTGTTGCATGAGTTGGATTTTGTAAGCACACAAACCAAGATCTTTCCGCAAAATTTTCCATAAAGACGATGGACACATATCCAAATAGACTAATTGGGGTCTCTACGCTACGCTCTACAGCATCAATAATTTCTTCTGCACTCACTGTACGACGTCTCTGTGGATGCATATTATCATTTAGAGTAAACGTGGTTCGAAAACGTTCCAAAGTTAATCGAATTAATGATTATGTAAAATGGACGTAGTGCGTGATACGTATTTCGAACACAACCATGATTTTTAAAATAAATTTGCACAATTTGGAAGCGTTGTTCAGGCATCAGTCTATTCATGTTGAAATGCCAAACCAAACTAAACTTAAATCACTTGACAGCTGACAAAATGGCCGCCAGTTAAAAAAGTGTTGCTAACTTACCTATATAAAAAACACCCTATATAATCGTAGACAAAAATATACACAAACTGAGATAGGCAATTAATTGTACTATTTGTGCTAAATTCTGATTGACAATTTTCTAGTGTGACTCTGCATGGGGTAATATACAATTTTACAGAAAATTAAATTGTGTTTTTTAAATATGATATATTATCTAAATATATATTATTTTGTATTTTGCAATGTCTAGGTATATATAACGACCTTATTAATTGGATTACTTTTTGCGTATTATAAATGCAATAACAATTATATATTGAGCGAGATGCGATAAGACGCAACTAGTTAGTTAGTTAGTTAATTGTTCTTTATTTGAATTCATTTCACTATAAAAATTGATTTAATGTACATACATAAAAGTAGGAACATACGACTTTAGACTTAATGTCGTCAGCCGGAAAATGATAATTTTATACGATATTGCTTTGTGTTAGTTAAAATTTAATTATTAAATTCATCTACAAGTTCTTTTCTGTAACCTACACTTAAAAAAATAAGTTAGTACAACGTCTTTAAATCAGGTATACTATTTTTTAGCAACATTTTTTGCTAAAATCGTGTTTTCAGCTAAAATTTTTGTTATACTTATTCAGCACTTAACTGTTTTATACTAATGCTTTAATAATATACTAATGTTTGACTAATTAATTTTGCTTAAAAAAAATTGTGCTGATAAGCACATTAATAGTGTGGACGATAACCAGATTGAAAGATATACGCAGAATGAAGTAGATGTCGCGGCATGTCAAGATGAAGTAGAGAAGAGGAAAATGATACTAAAAAGTACAACTCTAATAAGACATATAAAAAAATCAACCATGGAAGTTTTTGTATCTGTTTTTCATACATAAAACAAAATTGAGGATTAAAACAACTTAAATTTTGCGTTGTCACCGGCTTGTGAAAATAATTGTCTATTAATTAAATAAAAGACAAAATAAAATATTTAAATTTAATATGTGTTTATAGATTAATAATCTAGTGTAGTCAAATTGCAAGCAAACATATACAGACATGTAGACAGAGTAAAGCGAAAGACAAAGACACACATCTTAGGTATATTTTTATGGTTCCCTTTTCTTATTGCAAAAAAAAGGGTTGTTTTTTGTTTCGTTTGTGTTTGTTTATTTTTTCGTTTTGTTTCTATAATTATCTTCGGCAGTTGCGTCCTTTAAAAGATAGCATCATTTAGACAATCATTGATGTAAGTAAATGAAAGAAATTTTTTTTTATGTTATATATATTTATTTCTATATATTTTCAGATATTAAATTAATTCATGTGGTCAATGTGGGAAAATGAAAATTTTTATATTTCGCAATTATTGTAAATTATTTTTAAAAGAATCACAAAAATATGTTTTATGATTTTCAGCAAATAAATTAACTAAATTACAATTTTTCAACAAATTTTTTGCGTTTTTTCAGTCTACTAAAATTCAGCAAAAAATTTAATAATTTTTAGCAAGGCTTTTTTATTTCTAATCTACTAAGTGTTAGCAAAAGTTTTGCTGAATCTACTAATTTTGTTGCTAAAAATCAGCTCGCTGATTTTCAGCAAAAGATTTTGCTGACATTAGCAATTTTTTTGCAAGCACCCTCCTGACTAAAATTTTGCTGACACAGCAAAATTTTTTGCTGACTTTACAAACTTTTTTTTTTAAGTATAGCGCATCTATAATATATCTATATATTTGGTGATAATTAGAACTGGCATTGTTTAAAATATTAATTAACTCATTTTCGGTTAAGGTATATTGTTTAAAATAGTGAAATCTTATTTGGCGAAGGATTGGGCATATGGCTAGGAAATGCTGTATGTTTTCATGTTGGCGAAGGTTGCACAGTGAGCATAAGAGTGGTCTTTGCTGTTGAAACCTGGTTGCATATAGCTCGATTAAGTCACATCTGGCTTTGAATATATAGCTTACTGCGCACAGTGGGATAAATAACAAAATTTGTGGAATAATTCGTATATTTGTTAACTTGTGGTCCGATTGCAATGAAATTTGGAACATGCATAAAAGACATAAAATGGAGTTTAAGTTTTGATTTTGAACCTTCCAGATCCTTTGGGGCGGCAAAATGGCAGCCCAAAGTTGGGTACTTTTTTCATAAAAAATTTTGAGTGTTTGCCATTTTTTTGTTTCTCCGATTTTCAAAAAATTAACATATTAGTAATCTTCTTGTACAGATGAACAAAAAACATGCTTACATGTGTGGGTTACCTCCAATAGTTTCCGAGATATTCGGATTTGAAAATGTGAAATTCCAAATTTTGTCCGACTCAGGTCCAAAGTTTTTCGAATATCGGGAAAAAACTGGGACCAATTTTCGTTTTAAAACAACCGTTATTTAGCCAATAAAATTCTTGAATGAACAAAAAAAAAATTACTTCAATATCTTGTTTCAGTCAAAAATTACATTAGTTTAAAGTAGAAATTTAAAAAAAAAGTAAATTTTGGCGATATTTTCCCCAAAAAGCACCAAACTTCTTATCGCTCCAGACTAATATTTTTCTTCTGAACATATAAAGTGTGTATACTTTTCTGGAAGGTCTTTTTATATAAATGCGAGTTGTGGTAAAAAAAATTTTGATTTGTAAATACTTTTCCCCCCATCCGCTTCCAAAGTTGCCATATTTTTGAGGTAAATATCAACTTTAACTCACAGTTAAAATTTGTGCACGCCTCCAATTGGGTAGTGGAAACCGGTTTTAGATACTCCAACAGATACCTAATGTAGTGTGTGCCATGACGACATGGCAGCAAAAATCGAAAAAAATCCCATTTTTGGATTTTTTTTTTATTTTTAGGAATTGTGGGATTGTTTTCAGAAAATCATAAATTCTGACATTTGTTTCGATTTGTTGACCTTAACGTCTAGTTAAATCCAAAAAAATCATATGTCTATTAATAAATATTTTATTGAATAGTGAAAATTTTCATTTAAGCAAAAACTGAAAATTTTTATCTTCATATTTGGATTACCCAAGTTTTTGTTTTACCAAGATGGCTAAATTCAACCTTTTTTAAAAAAATCGCAATCTACAGGTAATTTTCTTTTCAACGATACCAAACACTGGTATGTTATGTTCATAACTCCTAAACAGAAAATCTTCAAAAGTTAGCCCTTATTCATATATTTCTTCTAATGTGTCCTCGTATTCACATCTTACATAATTGGGTCAGGTAAAAAGGGTTTTATGATGTTCTTCATTAATGAAAAAAAAAGACAAACACATTAGGTTGTCATTTTCGATCAATGCTGGGTGTAGGGTGCATGTCCAAAATTAATAATACTTTCATTTAAAACTGTTCTCAATATTTAAAAAAATATTTACTTTTCTTCTACTATATTATAAAAAAAAAACGAATGAGTGAAGCTACTTTTTCTCAAAAATTTTACAATTTTTTTGACCTATTTCAAAAAATTGGCTTTGCAGATTTTTCTTTACTCAACGGTTACAGATAATTAAATGAAACTTTAAGCACAACATTAATGATAAAAGTGGCAATACATAATTTTTTTTTTTAATGTCTTACCACTTATTATAACGGATTTATTAACTTAAAACCTAAAAAAACTTTAGAGGTAACATATTACCGTAAGCATGTTTTTAATCTCATCAAGCGGATTCAAAAAGTCTAAAATCATCGTAATCGGTTCATAATTGTAGAATTTACAGCATTTTAAAAGTTTTCTGTACTCGAGGTGGTCTACTTTGGCACCTTAGTGCTCACCCTGTGTTAACACAGGGTGGCTTCTGAAAGCTATACTCCTCCTTAACGATTACATATACATTTGGTCTTAATCGGTCCAGTAGTTAAGAAGTTCTATATTTATTACCACTGTGTGTCAGCATATATCAGCAAACGGACGTTTAAATTTTTAATACTTAATCCCCCTTCTAAATGATCATGGAGATCTTTAACGTAAAGGGAAAATAATAAAGGGGACAATAGGCAGCCCTGCTTTACACCAGATTCCGTTAAAAAAGTCTCAGAAATCTCTTTGCCAGTCCATACTGCAGATTTTTTGTGGTTATAAATATTTTCGATGAAATATACCATTTTCGATGGTACGCCAATTGTATGGAGCTTGTATATCAATGCTTTACGGGAGACTTTATCTAAAGCCGCCTTAAACTCAACAAAGAATGCGTAAGTTTTCTTCTTATTATAAAAATTGTAATGTACTATGGAAGACAAATTATAAATATTGTCAGAAGTGGAATAATTTTTTCGGAAGCCCGCTTGGAACTCGTTCAAAATGTGATGTGCTTCAGACCATTTATACAGTCTACCATTTAGTAAACCCATCATAATTTTTGGCAAAAAATTCATGAATGAGATTCCTCGGTAATTACTGGGTAATGTATTATCTCCCTTTTTATGAATCGGGTAGACTTATCTATTTTTCACTATCGTACATAAGATTACATATTCCTGCCACTTGTTCCAGAAGTTCATCTGGAGCGTTTTTTAAAAACTCATATGGAACAAGATCTTCCCCTGGCACTTTATTAATTTTGGCTTTATAGTTCTAGCTAGCGAATCAATATGTTCATACCAATATGCTTTTTTCTCAATAATAAGCATGTTTGGCAATCAATTTTCATTATATTCATACAACGTTTTAGTAATATATCTAAGATGTAAGTCCAATGTATATATGTAATTATTTTCCATTCCAGTTTCAAGCATTAAAATATATGTAGGTGTAAATGGAGGTAGTTTCAAAATCTTTTTTAGAAAATATCGCTGAAGTTTATCCACTTCATCAAATAAAGTATATCCCCATATTTGGGCAGCGTATGCTTGTATTGCACGACATACTGATTTAAACAGATTCCATTTTGCATTTAAACTAATCTCTTTTTTAACCAAAAAATCTTTCCAGGTAGCGTTTATGGTATTTTTAGAAGACACATTTCTGTTTTCGACGTGTTTCTTAAATGACATTGTTGGTGATAACGTAACTCTCAAATATGTGTACTCATTCGTTACTCTAATAAGTTCTCCATTCAATAACCATTTTTCCCTTGACGCTATTCTTCCTCCTTTTCTAAAAATCATAATTTCAAATTTGATCATGTTAACCTCCAGATTCCACATACATATTACAGTACTCTTCAAGTTTATTTATCATGTTTTGTAAGAATTCGATATCATATGCTAGTATAACTACATCATCGGCATACATTAATAGACGTACATGAGTTGAACCTACATTTACCCCTCCTCCTAAGTAGTCCTGCAAGTCATTTAAATATATAGAAAAAAGTGTTGGTGAGAGTAGACAACCTTGTTTTACGCCAGATCCAGTTTCAAAACTTTCTGATAAATCCTCTCCATTTCAAACCTTAAACATTGTATGACTGTATATGGATTCGATCATTTTTGTGGATAACCCGATGCTCTGAAGTTTGAAGATTAGGGATTTTCTTGAGATTTTATCAAAGGCCGCTTGGAAATCTACGAAGAAAGCGTATACTCTTTTATTTTGTGCTTTCTTTAGATGAAAAATTGCTGCTAAACTATACAAGTTATCTACATATAGATATAAGTTCATATATTTTTAATTCTCATAATTTTTGTACTTCCAAAACAGATATTTTTAAATATAAACCTGAATATAGAATATGTATTGCGACAATGAGGGCTTACGGTGGCATGACATAACGTCCAATGACATAATGTCCATGGACGTTATGTCACTCGAAAAGTGTCATAATGTCCATGGACTTTATGACACTCTGCAATGTGACATTATGTCCACAAATGGAATGACATAAAATCCATGGACTTTATGCCACTTTTTGAAGTTTCTGTTGTGTCTCACGCAGAAAAAACTTTATTTCGCGAAGCCGCCTGCCGCTTTCTACGGAGTAGAAACACCTAAGAGCGGCCAAAGGCCGCCACCCAGAAGAACTTCTTTTTCAAATCAGATGTCAAATCCTTTGAAATCTTATATTTTTAAGACATCAAGTAATTTGTAAAAGCAAGTTTTTCTGTGTGGCGGCCTTCGGCCGATCTTTGGTGTTTTTTTCCTCCGTAGAACGCGGCAGGCGGCTTCGCGAAATAAAGTTTTTTCTGCGTGCGATTATACGATTTATAAATTTAGTTTTATTTTGTGATATACTAATAAAAAATTTTTAAAAAAATTGTATTGATATACTAAATATTATTAATCTTTTTGTTTTAAAAAGTCTGGACGCTATGCCACATTTGAAAGTGACATAATATCCAAAAAAATAATGTCGTAATGTCCATGGACATAACGACATTTTCCAAATTGTCATAAAGTCAATGGACATTATGACACTTTTCGAGTGACATAACGTCCATGGACATTATGTCATTGGACGTTATGACATGCCACCAGGGCTTACAGGCATTTCGCCTAACAGCCTGGCAGAAGTAAAATCTAAAAATATAGAGATTCGAAATTTTTTTTATTACACAACCAAAACATTAATTTCACAAATTAATTTTCTACTCCAACAATCTATACATAAATTTTTTTCCACATCAGTATCGAAATAACTCCCCAAAAATAATTACTGGGGAATTATTTCATTTTGAAATTTTGGGGACTTATTTCATTACGAAATATATCCCCAAATAAAAGAAGGAAATAAATCAGCAAATGTGGAAATAATTCCCCAAAATGTCGTTGTTGTTTTCTTCTATATACATTTTTGGGGATTTATTTCATTTGTGTTTTGGGGAGTTATTTCCTGGGGGGTTATTTCATGGAGCCATTCTATTATTTAGGATACCCATGAACATTTTAGCTATTGTGTTAATAAACTATATTCCACGATAGTTAGTTACAGTTTGCCTGTCTCCTTTTTGTAAATTGGGAAAATTATTCTTGTAGTAAATTTTTTATCTAATTTTGCCGCCTCATATATGACGTTGTATGATTTTGCGAGTTCTTCTATAAAGTAATCAGTTGCGTTTTTAAAAAATTCATAACTGACATGGTCCTCGCCTGGCGCTTTGTTAGGCTTTGCTTTAGCTAACACTTTTTTGATTTCAGCAGGAGTTATAAGACAGTTTAGATCATAGTCGGTAAAAAACAATGGAGTATACATTACATTTGTTAAAATTTCAGTTGGATTTAGTAGTTCAGTATTGCATAAACTCAAAAGCGGGTATACCAGGATTTGGTTGTATTTCCATGCCTCTTATTTCTTTGACAAGCTTCCACCAATCTTTATTACTTTTAACTACGTTTATTTGGTTTTCTATATTCTTATAATACTCAGATTTGTTTTGAAAACATATTTCCCTGTATTTTTAATTTGCAGAAACGTATTTATCTTTATTAATTTTTGTAGGATTTTGGCGGAATAAGTTTAAAGCTTTAAAAGATTTCTCCCTTGAATTAAAACATTAGAAATTGAACTACTTGTTTTCTTTCTTGATTTGAAATTCGTTTCTGTATTTGTTTGGGTTTGAAAGGTGTATTATTTCAACAAAATCTTTTAATTCCATTATATGTTTATCTTGTATAAAGTAAGTTTTTGGTTTAGGTTTTCTGTGTAGTTTTGCTTTTTCCTTTCATCCCATTTAAGTTAATGTAATAAGTTAATTGGTTTATAAAATTACTCTCATTAACAAGAAGGTTTAAGATGATTGGCATGTGATCAGAAAAATTTTTACTGACTACTTTAAAGCTTTCAACAAATTTCAGCATATTATGATCTGCAGCACATATATCATTTACGGATATTCCCACACCGCTTACAAAAGTGAGATTATTATTTTTATCGCCGTTTGTACACCCATTAAAAACATGAAAACCATAATCTCCGCAGAATTCCAGAAAAAGTTTGCCCTTTTTATTTGCAATTGGATCTCTAGAATTTCGTGTCTCAAAACCGAACATAAAAGTTGCTTTTATAAATTCTTCTAAAGCTTGTTGTAAGTTTCCTATACGTATATTAAGATCACCAATCAAGATCACGTTTTCATTTATTAAAAAACTTTTAACCTTTTGAAAATCTTCATTCCAATTGGCTTCTCTAAGATACAATGGAATTATATTTATCGATTCGGTGTTATTTTTTAATATAAGAGAGTCGACATCTTCTGTTCTTTTGAAGCTAAGCAGATTATTTTTTTTTCTTAGGTCTTGTTTAGCACCGTAATCCTTTAATCCCTCTTCCATATCTACTATTTATTACAGCTGTCTTCCAATATATATCATATCCACTAAAAAACTTTTAAAACCTGTCTACCTTATCTTCAATAATATGAGTTTATATTAATATAAATATATCAAAATTTATTACATATTGAAAGAAATCATTAAATAGGACTTTATTTTCAATACCGTTTACATTGTAGGGCAAAATTTTTATTGACTTTAAAACATTATCAGTTAGATTATTATATATGCGCTTAGATTTTACAATTTTAATGTTTTTATTAGATTTTTTTAATAGTTTTTTTGAACTTAAGTTTGTTAAAATATAAAAGTAATCTAAATTAATAGTGCTTATATCTTGCCCGTATAAGTTTTGAAGAAGCATTTTCCCATCTTGTGTACCACTTACTAATTTTTTTGTTTATTCCACCAGAACCAATTACCGGAAATTTTCATTTTTGCATTTCGTACCATTACACGGTAGTTGCTGTTTAGGTCCTTAAGGCTTTTTTTGATTTCTAGCATCACTCGTTTATCTTGTTGTTTTTCACTTGTTAGATCACGCTCAATAATTATATTAGTACCTGCCAATTGTTGGTGCTGTTAAAAACTTCTTTTACTACATCTCCAGAACTAAACTCAGCCATAACTCCGATTTTTCCATCCTTCTCATACTATCTTCTAGTTGACAAAATACATATATCTTTCGATATTTTTAAATTTTCTTTGCAGCATTCTAAAACAGCCTCTTCTAGCGAATCTTTGCTTTCAATTCCTTTGAATATAATGTTATTTCGCTTGATATGTTCCTGCAAAAACATTATATGTTGATGATCTTTTGCTCGTTCCTCTCGCAGTTGATTAATTTCTTGTTTAAGTGTTTCATTTTCGTGATTTAATCCATCAAATTTTGAAGAAAGTTCATTTACATTAGTTTTAATTTCCTCCAGATATTGTTTTGTTGAAATATTCATCCATTTTTCGACCATTAGAGACCCCATTAGACTCATTAGCTCTTTAACAGCTAATGTACCAACAGCATTACCATCATCATTTTGATTTCGAGAAGTTTCCCCTAGCTTATGCTTGGCCGATTGAGAATTTGGTGTTTGGGATATTTTTCAGCAAAAGGCAAAAGTAAAAGTTTGAGTATTTTACAGATCTGACTTTTATTTTTTAATATTACAAAATATGTTGCCTACTTTAAGTTTTTTTTTTTTAAAGTTGTTTATTCATAAAAAGCTTTTATGTTATTTAAATAATTAGGTTTATGTTTAGCATATTTTAATCCTTTTAACAGGGTTTTAATCAAAGTCCGGCAAGTTTGGACATGTAAAAGTAAAAGAGTACACACAGCTGATTATAATTTCTTTTATGTGATTTTTTTTTTTTTAATTTATTTCACTTTTACACAATTTATTACTTTAGAACTTTGTAATTTTGTAATTAATATTGCCTTAGGGTATGTTTATTAACAAGTTTATCTATTTTTGGCTGTTTCAACCGAGGTTTTCCACTGAAATTAATTTTTAAACACGCAGCAACACAAAACACGTCTGCTTCTCTCTATATCAGGGCAGCAATCTAAGAAGCAACTATATATGCCATCATATTACAATTTTTCGACGAAATTAGTTTTATATATGAATTTAAAAAAAATCATGTGTATATAAAATAAAATTGTATTACTTTATGCAAACGTTTTAACTCGGAAAATTAAAGATTTATAACCGTCCAAAAACTAAGTATTTTTTATTCGTGAAATCAAAAGTTTCAGATTTTGCAGACAATTAAAAGGCCAATATCCTATATATAGTGTCTGACACTTACAAGGAAGCTTTTCCGATGGGTTCCCTTTGAACTTAATAAAATTCGGATAGGTGATAAAGGAGAAAAAAATATGATAATGTATTTTGCAGCGGCCCTGTCCCATGTTTTGGGGTTTAAAAGTGGCAGTGAAATTTAATACATCTTTGTATGTTCATATTAATATTTAAGGTGGAGAACACATATTCACATTGATATCATGTCTTCTCATAATTTTCTGGCTCCCGTTGCGATTAAAAAATAACAGTTAAACAATTTTTAATACACTTTTTCTTCATGTATTTTTTAGTTTTAGGCGTTTAACTTTTATTTATTTTTTTGTTTACAATGTTTTATGTATGTGTGTGTGTATTTTGACAGCTCATATCATGATATTGTTGTTTAGAGATTTATCATAACAACACTATTTTAATATCAGATATGATACTAACAGTAATGTGTGGTTCACACGTAATATAATTCTCTCTGAGATTGAGTTTAAAGTTTTCTGACAGAAAATATTAAAGTTTATATCTAGTGTGGACGCTATGTTAAGCATATAGAAAACGTAAACACACAATGAGATGAAACACAATCTTATATCCTTATTTAACATATTTAATTAACTATTCCTCTCAGTAGCTGAATGAAAAAATTCTAGGAAAACGTTTATCAAAAAAAGGGTATAATATTACCAAGTATAGTAGGAGCATTTCAACTAATAACTATTTTCAGTAATAACTATATAAAAAAACACTACATTAATTTTATATAATACCTATTCCAATTAATACTACCACTTCCTTCACATTAGTCCGAAGGAAATATATGCTATCCAATTTCACCAATGCAATGACTTTGATCTAGAAAAAAAAATTGGGATTAGAATTTAGTTGTTTTATAAATAACTAAAATAAACTTAATATTTTTCAGATTTTTGTTTCGTATACTTTTCCTTTATTTAAAAGATTTAATTTATTTATATTTAAATAAAGTTTTATTTAATACATATTTTATTTCACAGACTATTTTGTGTTGTATTTTTTTTTTTTTTGGTAACGAAAAAAGTAATAATTTAAATGAAGTTTCATGCCTCTTTTTTGTACCTCGTCCACTAAGGGTTGAATAAAAGTAAATATAATTAATAAAAGTAAATATAATTATAGTATTATAAAACTTAAGTGATAATTTTCCTAAAATTATAAAACGTGTTATTCTGTAAATTTCCTAAAGTGCAATAATTAACCCTATATGGATCCAATTACATAAAATAAATATTTTTTATCAAGTTGAAATCGTTTTTTATCAATTTAAGAGCTTTATTATTTTTAAATAAAAGGACTTTATAGTCTTATCTATTTATAATTTTTAAAAAAAAAATTTTTTTTTGTTTATTTTTGAATGGAAGGGAATTTCCTTTGCTTTCAAAGACTCAACATTTCAAATCTTATTTTATATAGTTTTTGGAATTAAAAAAATGTAAATTTTGAAATTTGGAAAAAAATGTATGTTCTAATGTTTTCAAAAAAAATGTAAATTTTTTACAAATTTTGTTTTTTGCAAAATTTGCATTTTTAAAATTTCTCAAAAAAATAAGATGTGGAATGTTGAATTTTTGAAAGCCCAGCAAATTTCCTTTCATTTAAAAAGTCGGATTTTTTTATCCTGAATCGATTATTGTACATAAACAATTAGTACACTAATAGAAAATATCTTTTCTGGCAAGGGAGGTATCCCGACCCGAATTCGAAAATTTTAATGAACTTTGAATATGTTGTAAAGAGACGTATTTTTTTTTAGCTGCCCAATATCACGTTTATGGGCTAAAAATTAGGCTTAAAATTTCATTTGTTTTTGTATGAAAACTTGTCTTTATTTTGCGAAAATTGAGTTTATTTGTACGTACGGTTAAAGTACTCAAGAAAACAAAAATTTATAGCCATATTGCATACATGTATAGTGGACACAGAGTTGCCACATTTTTGAATTATTTTAAATATAGTTGAAAAAGGCTCTTCGGAAGAAGTCGAATAAAAACCAAACGGTTTCAAATATCGGAAAAAGCTCAAATCCGCTCTCGATTAAATTAAATAGACATTGCTATGCATTATTTTTAGCTTAATGCGACTAAAATTCCTTAATAAAACGCCAGATTTAATGTTACTCAAAACTAATTTTTTTAATAACAAAAATACTTGAATGTCTTTAGGCATAATACACCAGCGAATGTGTCTTCAAAAAACCTTTCATCTGATGCCCAATTAATCTATAGTTACTTTTAATAGAACGAAATAAACCGAAACAAAACGTAAAATTGGGTCAATTTTGATTCCACTTAGTAACGCCTGAACATGAGTTTGGGCAGCTAAAACAAAGCACGGGTTTCTTAAATTTTTTTTCTCTACAACATATCCGAAGTTCATTACGATCTGAAGGTCTGGGTTAGGATACCTCAGTTTTAAATAATTTATTATTGATTTTGGCCAATTTCAAAAAAAACGACTTTTGACCAAAAAATCACGGCTTCTCTCGCCATCTGTGGAATGGCATCCCTTCCCTCCGGGTTTCCGCTGTGTTAGTGCTAGAATTAATGAGATTTCGAACTACCCTAATTGTGCGTCACTGTTCATTATATTAACATATAATTAATTTACAATGCATATTTTTTTTACTTTAAGATTTATGCAGAAGATGATACATCACAGACAAGTAAAAGTGTTATTATATCCTCGTACCTGCCAAAAGTGACAGATAATAATTATTCCACATGTACACGTGAGCCTATATCAAATCTGTCTCACCGCACAAGTACTAATTCGCCAAATACAATTACATTTGATTTTAGTGGCTTACAGTTAATGCAACCGTCTTTTACATTAACTGCCGTAGGTTCATCGACCGTCAATACAGTTTGTACTTCAACAAATGGCAACACAGTGACATCTTCAAATGAAGCTTTGACAGCAGAACTCAATGGCGATTATTCTAATAATGTTAATGACAATTTTCGACCTTATATCGATGGTATTGATGAAGCATTTCAATATTTACGTAGTATTGATAATACGCGAAATGAGGATATATTGGATAATTTGCTTGACATCTCCGTTAGTGATTATTAATTGATTGTCGATTTTCATTCATTACACCCCCATCATTTGTTCATTATCCCCTATGCTGAGTAATACTTATATATACGTTTTATCAAAGCTCCATCCTGTTGCGTAAGTCGTATATATTACGCCCACTCTACATAAGTGCAGGATTTGTTTTTTTTAATTCGACGCAGCCAGCGAAAGTTTTTTTTTATTTTGAGTACGCAGTTAACCCTCAAAACAACTAATCAAAATAACAACGATGTTAATGCTTCATCACTAAATAATAACGCAAATAATGACAATTATGAATTAGAAGAACAAAGCGGTAGTAGTTCAGCGAATAAACACTTTAGCGAAGTTTTACAAAATTCTATCGTTGAAAGTATCTCAAATGCACACCGTTTTACCTATATACAATCGCCGTTTAAAACTATAACAACAATTGTAAAGCACTTTGATAAATTAAGCAATGAGTTAACAGTTAAATTAGAAAAACGTATTGAAAATATGTTCAGAGATCGTGAAGATCGTGTTTTAAATGAAATTGAATCAAGAATAAATAACAGAATGGAACAATTTGAAAAAAACAATTCAAGATTTTAAAATTGAGCTAAATGACGTAAAGAAAGTACGAATTAACGGTGAACCGATGTATGAAGATGACAACATAAACCAAATTTTTAATAATCTGTGTCCAACATTAAATATTGTACGGCCCTTGGTAAAATTCATTTTTCGCCTAAAAAAACCTAAATCCGAAATTAACAACACAGATCCTGCAATTATCGTGAGACTAGGGATATCATTTAAAAAAAAAATAACTTAATGAAATTAATTTCAAGTCTAACGCGAATGAGAAATGGTTCATTGACGTTAAATGATATTGGATTTGATTCGGATACTCAATTTAACGTAAAAGAAAACTTAACTCCGAAGAACTTAACTATATCTAAGCCATAAAACTTTGGAAAGATAAAAAAACTATCATCTGTTTTTTTCGCTGCGAGTTATTGGGTATGCAAAAGTAAATAGGCCTGATAAACCCATTCGCATAGATAGCCTTTATGACATTTATGGTTTATTTCGTTCGGAAACTAATCACAATTATATTGTTAGTGATGAATAACCAAATAATTTTATTCCTATTTTTAGCTCATATTTCTTTTTTAAAACTACATAAGTATGTAAACTTTACTTTTTCTTCTACTTTTTTATTAAATTAAAATTACACTTTTGGTTAAAAAATTTTTTTAAACATTCCAACACACTTGTTTGCTTTGTTGTCTGCTTCATATGGAATCGTGAAGCATTCAAATAATTTAAGGATGATTTCCAAATACAATACATATAATATGAACAGAATATTTACTAAAGGGTAGCACAAGACCATTTAAATGACCATCAAGACAATTTACATCGTCACAGTTACTTCATGTCGTCACACTGGGGGATCTTAGTTGCATAGGATGTAAGAGGTTGAGGAATTTCGTCAGTGCGTAGGAGTTCCTGGGGTAGTAATGTGACATAGGACCGATTTTTTAGAGAGCACAACAAGCCGACATTCTAGCTTAAGTGTAATTTCTCAGGGACTTGAGTCGGATTAGGGAAGCATTTCCCTTCTCCGAATCCTCTCTTCGACCTAACCTACTTAATGTCGTATGCTTTTTGTTTTGCACAACGTTTCAGTGTGTGTTAACAACGATAACAAACAAGGAGAATAACAAAACTAATGACAGATATAGCAAAAATGACAACAAAACATTCCCAAGAAACAACTTTACGGACTGTCCGTTACAAACGGATTCATGAATTCGGCATTGACGGTACGAAAACGGACCGGAATTGACGTATCCGTCGAAGCTTGTACGAAAACGGACCATTAACGTACAGTAAAATTGGATTACTCAAATTTTCGAAAATTATCCGTTTTAACTCCGTTTTGCTGTATCCGTTTCAGTGCCGTTTAACCGGACTACACCGATTTTCATCAGTTAAAACTCCGTTACAACAGTTATCGTTTTTCTTCCGGTATTACCGGAGTGTGTTTTGTTTAAAAAAAATCAAACAGTTTTATTTATTTATAAAGTTAAATATTAATAAAATCTATATATATAAAAAGAAGTGTACGTTTTGATTGTCACTCCATAACTCGAGAACGGCTGCAGAAAATAAAAAATGGCTGAATACGTTTTGTAGAACATGCAATGAGGATGGTTTAAAAAAAAAAAATTGTTTAAAAATATTTTCGTTTGGTCCAGATTTGGTGAGTCATTTTCATCTATATATATAAAAAGAAGTGTACATTTTGATTGTCACTCCATAACTCGAGAACGGCTGCATAAAATAAAAAATGGCTGAATACGTATTTAAGATTTTTAGTGGTAATTTTTTTGGTTATTTTTAAATGTACCACTTTTTTAACATATACTTGTATTTCAGATGTTTTTGCAATTAAATATAGAGACGCAGATCTAATGAAAATTTTAATGATGAAGATGTTAAACAACACCAGAGATAAAATGAAAAAAAAAAAATGAAAATGTTAAAACCACATCCTTTTATTGATTTTTATTGAATTTTTATGTAGTTTCATATTGTTTTTTAATAATGTAATTCATATCTTTATAAATGAAAAAATTTAAAAATAAAACCAACCTTTTGTTTAAAATTAAAAAAAGGAGTAATCATTTATATAAAATAAAAAAAATAAAAATGGACCATAAAAAAAAACGGTACGAATACGGACCATATTCGGACCGTATACGGTATATTAAAAACGGTATCCACTTCGTTTTTTAAATAAATGACGGACAGTTTACGGTACGTTTTGAACGTACACTCAATTCGTACACTCCGTTTTATATACAGCATGACGGTACGAAAACTGTCCGTTTTAGCGTGCTTTATACTGTTTTGAATCCGTATTCGATGTTCCTTTTATTCCGTTTTCCGGTCCGTATACTGATCCGGAAAACGGTACGGAAACGGACTTCGGATCCGTTTATGCTGTACCGAAAACGGCACATAAACGGACCGGATTGTTTGCTGGGTTAGCATTCGAAAACATTGCACATTTCAACAGTGATTTTTTTTTAATTTTTTTAAATAACTTTTTACGGCTTAATATTTTTTCACGAGGTTTTCTTTATATTGTTGTTAATATATCAGCAATACACAAGTTTTATATAAATTGATGTTTTCATTGAAAAACAACCGGAAAGTGTTGCCAAAAAAACAAAAGTTTTAAAAACATTTAATTGTGAAAGATAAATGCTGAGAAATTATCTGGTTTGTATATTTAGGGCTGTAGAATATAAACTAAATAACTCAATTTTCTAGTAAAAAAAAAATAAGAAATTGTGAAAATATTCAAAAGTAAACGAACGAAAAAAATTTAAATGTAGTAAATAAAAAAAATCTAAAAAGAAGAAAAAATCAGTAGCGGTGTTCAAACTTTGAAGCGAATCACTAAAAGTAATTAATTTTAATAACGATTCATGTTCAATTTTATCAAAGTAAAATTGTCCCTTAAAATGTTTACTACCTTTTTTACTCTCATACTGATAAGTCTGTAAAGATAGAAGAAAAAGTTACTAAAACTAGTTAAAATTACGTTACAGAAAAATGCAGTAAAATTGTCAGAATCTTTTTGCTAAATATTAGTAAAATAAAAACAGGAAACAAAAACTGTAAACTATACTAAATTTTAGTTACATTTTTAGTTGTTTGCATGAAAACTAAGCGCCATCTGTATATTTATAACATAAAAAAAAAGCTGATGTGTATTTTATTTGTCTTTAATTTTTTTTTTTTTTGTTAATTTTTTTGTGCTATTTGTCAACGACTGAAGCGTAATCTACAAAAAGTAAAATCATAGAAGAATAAGTTAAAATTTAACTAAAAAGCTTTCAATATCTATTCATTGTTAAAATAAAAATATGTTTTAAATTATTTTATTAATTTTTTTAAACATTATAAATAATTTGATATACGCAAAAACCACTTATTATAGTAATTCAATTCAGAAAAAAATATTTCCCTTTTTACTTTTTTTAAAAAAAAAATCTTGAACATTTTTTAGTTTTATTTTTTATTAGTTTATTGGCATAAATGTTTCAAAACATTTTTCTAATACGACGTGTTCACATATCTATTTTATACTGACACAATTAATAAACAATTTGCAAATACTGCATCGCATTTCAAGGACCTTTGCTGGTTTTGATTATCACAAAAATATTTTTAGACTTTAGTAAATTCAGAACAAAATTAGTTAAAAGTTTTGTACTTCATCAAGTCAAAATAGCAAAATTTTTAACTTGATAAGTTGGGGGGTTATTACGTAATACGATTCGAAAAGAAAAGAAAATTCGATTCTAACAGAATTTCCACATTGTAAATAAAGTTATTAATAGTACATTTTAATGGGTAAACATTTCAAAAACGTTTAGACAATGATCTAGTAAATGCGAAAAGTAAAAAAAAGTTGGACTTTTAAGTACGGATATCATTTCACAAGTTTTAAAATTTCCGAATTCGAACAAAAATTTTCGAATTTAATTAAATAATAACCCCCTTGCATTACTAACGGCTTTACAAAGTGTACTAGATTTTTTTGCATAGGAACGGATTTTTGAGTAAAAATGGTAAAAAAAAAATATCATGTAAACAAACACACTGATTACACTACTACACTCAGAATATTATGCAGTTTACTGTTTGTAGTTTAATAAAAAAGTTTTCTGTTGAGTTAAAAATAAAGGAACATGCATTTATTTTTCAAATAAATATTTTTTTCAACTTTTTCATACATTTGTTCAAAATAATTTATTACCATTTACCGATTTTTTAGTTTCATTTATTATTTTCATTTATTTAAAGTTTCAAAAAAAATTATCCACAAAAACGGAATGTTGTAGTTTATTTGTTTCCGTTACAGTTAAAATTAAATTATTTTTTCCAACAAAAAATATTCAAAAAATTCGTGTCTATTTTTTTATTAAAAAGTTTTGGTTATATACAAAATTATTTCAATTCAAATTACAAGAAATTGAAAAAGTTTACACAAATGTGTGTGTGTGTAAAAAAGAAAAACAACCCAAAACAAAAATCTGAAAAAATTAGAACATTATTTTTAACTTACTATTCTTTTGTTCTTTTTGGACAAACAGGTATTTTTTCTCATCCATGTAACTTATTACCTATTGTTCTTAGCAAAATTTGTCCTAAATAGTTTAGATTGCTGAAGAAATAATCAACTACTAACTGTTAACTACCTGTTAATTTTTATCTTTTCAACATAATATTAAAATAAACTACATGTTAACTTCTACCTCTCCAAACACTTTTTAAAGTCAAGTGTCATAAATAATAAATAAACTGGTATTTCGGAGAATGGTCATAAAATATTTCCGCCTGATTCAAAAACTTGTCTCTGGGGCACCTGATATTTTGACAATAAAAATCACAATTAATATTACGTGCGCTCAAAACTATATATGGGATTGACAAAAAAAGCCGCAATGAAAGGCAGATACAATTTAGAAAAAATGTTGGGGGTTTAACTTATTGTGGGTATTACAGTATGGAGGGTATGAAATTTTAGTTAGGTATGTTACATACCGTCGGAAAGGTTAATTTGTCTAGTTTCTCAGTAGAAGTCAAAAAAGTTTTTGATTTTGAAAAAAAATAGTCAAAATTTTTTTTGTTTTTATATTTTTTTCGAAAGATTGAAGAAATAGCTATCTAAACTATTTAGCACAAATTTTGCTAAGAACAATAGGTAATAAGTTACATGGATGAGAAAAAACACCTGTTTGTCCCAAATCTCAAATTTTACCCCCCTCTAACTCAAAGAGTTCTTGGCCGATCTTGTTGAAAAATTGTGTCTAAACTACTATCCAATAGGACTAACCGTGGTGCAAATTCATCCCGATCGAAAGACATCGTTTTCAAAAGTTGGTTCACTTGAGATGAAACGCCCCATATATATGTTCTTATATTTTTTTTAAATAACGGATACAATTTTAAAGTTAATATATCGCACACCTAGTACAAAAGTGACTCAACTCAAAATTTTTAATTTTTCAGAAATCGAAAAAAAGCATTTGCAACTTTATACCAATTAAAGCATAAAGAAAGACATAACTGTTTTTTAGCAACAGTTAACAACAACAAAATACACTGATATTTTTTTAATAGAAAAACAAGTATATTGTGCATAGTTTAGGCCAGTGTCGGGCAAACACTTGTTGAAACAACGAAGACTAATCGTTTTTCACACGCACACAACCCGAACGTAAATAAAAATAAAGAGAGAAACCGAAAAAAACCAAAAAAAATTGGTTAGTTGCTTGCCAGCATTGGATGGAGTAGGTTTATGTCGCTTTGTTAGATAAAATAAGTACACAGGTAATATTTGAAAACATCCAATGATATTTTAATTAATAAAGCCAAGCGTACTATAATTTTTTTTTTAATGGATTTTTTTTTCATTCATTATGTGGGATTTTTTTGGGAAAACGCATTTTTATTTAGCTTGAATATATAAATATATCTTGATTTATTTATTCATTCATAACTTAATTTTAACACACAAAACCTAAAATATTAAAACAATCTATATGTTAAAAAATTTAAAAACTATAATTGTTTATATTAAAAACAATTACAACGCAGATATTTTGAATTTTGTTGTATTTTATAAGAATTAATATAAAATATTTTTTTTGCTTTTTGTTTTTTTAATTTATTAATCGATATTTATAACATTATTATATATATTTGTTTGCCCAGTACATTATTGACAAAGAACTCATGTGCCGATTTTCTTAAAGAACATTTTTTTATTACCTATTAATTTCCTCTTATGTATATTTCTTTTTTTATTCGTCTCATAGCTGAAATTTATTTATTTAATTTACGTAAGGACATAAATAGTAAAACAATAGAACAATGTAAACAAACAAAAAAAAAAAAAAAAACCAAGTGATTTTGCTCAGTGCAATAGTACCAATACGATCTCATTTTTTTTGTAAAATAACTAATACATTCTCAGTTCTCTTTGTGCCCAAGATTGGTTTAGGCATATAAAACCGAAAAATTAAAATTTTGAGTTGAGTCACTTTTGAACTGGGTGTGCGATATGACACATATCAATATTTAATAACTTTTATTTCTCAGTTATACTATTTAATGAAGACTCATAATAAAATATTATTATTTCTTTGATAGTTTAAAGAAATTTTTACTAATGTATTTATTTTTATTTTTTTTTTGCTTTTCTATAAATTTACATACACATTATCAAATATACTTGTATACAAATATACTTCAACATATTACAAAATACAACGAAGCCAGCGAAACATTTCTTCATCAGGCCGTACACATGCTAGACCAACACATGAACTTAAAAAAACAAATATGCATCGTGTAGTGCTATCGAACGACCAAACTTCAATCTAACACAACTTCGTTTCTTGTTGTTGTCGTGTGCAATGCTTAGAGCTCGTTAACATTTTTATCTATTGTCTTGTGTAGTAGATAAGATTATTACATTACTGACAGATTTATTTAAGCATGATCTTTAGCGAAAATGTAAAAAACGAATATATAAGTTGAAAAATGGTCTAAACATCGTACTCATAAATTCACAGAATTTAAAAGATAAAATTAAAGAGTTAAATTACATCCTTTTTTTCAATACTTTATTATCTGGATTATTGAATCTGCCCATTTTTGGGCTAACAATAAGTGTATAAATCTTACAAAACTAACTTAAAGACAAGTTACTCCCTAGGAGAAATTTTGAAGAACGGGCCTCTAAATTAAATTGGCGGTAAGTATGCACGTTGCAGTCTGGTGTGCGTTTGGGTTCGAGTAAGGGCTATCGCCAATGGATTTGGGTGGTTGCTGAGCTTTTCCACGTATTTCGTTCTGATGTCCATACTCTTCTCTTACAAACGGAATATTTAAGTCCTCGGGAATGTTGATATTTCTGACGTACCACGGAGCTCCCGTAATAATCCTCAGAATTTTGGAGTGTGTCCTCTGTATAACCTCAATATTAGACATACTGGATGTACCCCATAGTTGAATACCATAAGTCTATATTGGTTTTATAATATAATTTCACAGGATGACTTTAGAGTCAAGGCTTAGTTTTGAATGCTTATTAATTAGCCAATGTAATTGGCAGGCTTTTAGCTTCATGAAGCCTCTTGGCTTCTAAGTGTTTTCGCCATGTAAGAAATACCAAGGTATGTAACACTCTCAGACTGTGGGATAATTACATCTTTTAACGAGACAGGGTCACAACACCGCATTCTAAGTGTAAACTTAACGTGCTTGCTCTTAAGTTCATTAACTTTAATTCGCCAGTTCTTGAACCACGTCTCCACAGCTGTAAGATGGTTGTTAAGTCTCAAGGAGGCAACATAAGGGTCTGAGTGAGTGCTTATTAAAGCAGTGTCATCCGCACATGTTAATGTTGTAATATGTTCAGATATCGGCAAGTCTGATGTAAATATGAGATAAAGAACAGCGCCGAGAACACTTCCTTGAGGAACACCTGCATTCATTTTATAATCAGAAGTTGTAGTTTCTTTATATTTCACCCTGAAGTAGCGATTAAGAAGGTAAGATTCTAGAAGTTTGTGTGTTATAGTTGGTAGGTGATATTTTATTTTATATAAAAGACCCTCGTGCCATACTTTATCGAATGCCTGAGCGACATCCAGAAAAACGGTAGAGCAGTATTTTCTTCCCTCAAAGACTTTCCTACTCTCGCAAGTTATGCGATTCACTTGCTCTATGGTTCCATGCTTTTCACGAAAGCCGAACTGATGAGCTGGAATACTGTTTGCATTTTCGATAATTGCAAGAATCTTCTGAAGAAAAACCTTTTCAAACAGCTTTGATAGACACGGAAGTAAACTTATAGGTCTGTATGACGAAGTTAAAGTTAAATCTCTTCCAGGCTTGGGAATCATTTTGATTTGAGAAATTTTCCATATGTCCGGAAAGTAACCTTTTTGCAAGATCGCATTAAATATTTTCGTTAGAACTTCAACAGCTATAAATGGTAGGTTTTTTATCATGTTTGGTGTGACTAAGTCATACCCAGGCGCTTTCTTTGCGTACTTATAATTGTCTCAACATTTTGGGCGTTAAACCATATATTACCTAAGTTGTGATCCAAATGCAGAGGCAGATCTGGGAGTGTAAAATTATTTTCTGGCAAGTTTGTCTCAAATGCAGTTCTTAAATATTTTGCAAATGAGTATGCTTTCTCCTTTTCACTGCATTGCTTTCTCAGCGGTGGTTCGCCCTCTACCGGTAGTTTAATTTTAGTAGCTTTCCTAAGTGAATAATTCGCTGAACTTTTATACGATAAACTTTCTACATATACGCTATTTATGCGATCCTCTTCCAAATGAAGGGCTTTTCTAAGGTTTCTAGTAGCTTCAGATAGCCTCTGCTCTGCAGCAGGGGATCTACTGCTTTGCCATTCCCTTCTTTTGATGACCAGTAGTTGCTCGATTTCAGAGTTAGAAACATATAAACTGCGATTAGAGGAAGCAACGGTCACGGAAGCCGAAGAGTGCTCTGCTGTTATTGAACACATTCACATATATCCCCCTCACCTTCCAAAGATGGATTCATGTGGATGTGGCTACTAATGTACCTTTTATATTTTAACCAATTCGTCTTTGACGAAGTGAGTCCACAGGGTGTCTTAACCAAAATTGGTTCATCGTAATACGTTAAAATTACTGGAGAATGGTCAGAATTGAGATGAAATGATGTTTCAGCAGATAACTTAATTCTCTCGATATGTTTCATTATCCCAAAATCGATAATATCGGGAATTTTTCTTGGATCTGAAGGCCAATAGGTCGGCTGTCCAGGCGATATAACGTCCAGACTATTACTCCGATCAATAAGAGCACAGTAAAGCTGTCTTCCCCTAGGGTTTGTTCGACGTGAACCCCAATAAGTGTGTTTCGCATTGTAGTCTCCACAAGCTAGGAAGCGATTACCAAGAGTCTTGAAAAAATTTCAAGTTGTATCTTAGATACTGAAAATCGCGGAGGACGGTAAACTGACGTCAGAGTAAGTCCTCCTCCTACACAATCAAGATGTATTGAGGTAGCTTAAATAGCATGGTGCTTAATTCTACTTTTTATCAAAATACCTGTAGCACCGTGAGCCTTACCGTCAGGGTGATTTGTTTTGTGGAATGCATAACCTGGAATTTGAAAATTATAACTATTCGTGAGGTGGGTTTCTGATAACAATAACACATCGATGTTATAATTGTGCAAAAAATTAGATATCTCAGCCTTATGCTGGTTTACGCCGTTTGCATTCTAAAAACATATTTTAAACAAACGCATTATTTTTTTGATAGCAGAGCCTGCAAAGTGTTATTTTGCGCTTTTAGTTCCTCAATTGTACCTTGCACAGATGTCATAAAAGCATTCATTGTGCTTTGCATTGTAGACATGAAATTAGTCATTGACTGCATAAGGGTGAAAAACATTGATTCCACCCCTCCCGTATTAGGGGTATTGCAGGGTTGCTGAGAGCCCGTTTTTAACGCATTAGCGTATGTGTTACTAGCACTACCTAAAGAATTATGTGCCTCAGATGAAACTGGAGGATGAGTAGCGAGTGGTACTGAGCTCTGATTCATTGTAGTTAAAGGCGGCGCACTAGGTACGGCCAGTGGATTTACCTCATTTTGCGATGGACACGTTGGTTGAAATGATCTTGCAGTTAAGAAATTTTTATTATATTGGGGATTATAAATGTTTTTATTTTGTGCACTGATCTCTTCATAAATTGAGATGTAGGAATTTATGCCGTTTAAACTGAGCCTTGACCAGAGATGCCCAAGGTAGTAGTATTGGTGAGAGTGACGAAATAACACTGGAATAAATTAATTTGCTATTCATTTGGGTGTGATATATTTCGAAATAAAAAGATTATTTGAAGTGTTTATAAATTTTCCCTCAATTAATCATTGTTCAATTTGCTATTAAAAAGTAATGAAATCTTCTATGTTGATACTCTTATTGCAGTTACGCAATAAAAGTATATTTCTCAAACTATAAGAATTCAGCTTATTGCGTTTTTTTTGAGCAAATATAATTCAAATCTGAAAATATTTGTTCGCAAAGATACGTTGAGGGAAATAAAGATAAACACTTCAATGAAATCTTCTTTATTTCAGGATATATTGTACCATCCAGATTTTCCAGAATTCTATATTGTTAAAATTATCCGGCAAATCTATTTCACTTCGAAGTATAATAAGTTCTGTTTGGATTGGAAATTCGTACTTTAATATATCGCATTTAAAAGGGTTTTGAAAAATATCCAGTAAATGCTGAATATTTTCAAAATCCTTAAACCTGTCATTAAAGTTATTAAAAAGCGTTTCTAATACTTCCAAAAGTTAAAACTTTTTCAAGATTTTCTCCTTGTCCTAAATAACAGAAGTTTTCGGAAAGTCCGAAAAGTCTTCAGAATCAATTTGAGCTGCAAGTAAAAATAGCTGAGTTTTAAAATCTGAAAGAATTTTAAACATATCCGAAATATTATTATCTTTTCCCTGCAGCTTCAAATTCAACAAATTTAGCAAACAAAACTAAGAACAAGTCTTTGTAGTGTTGGATATTTGTTTCCTTTCTTAATTTATAATTTTAAAATATTTTTTTGGCACAGTATTTTAATAAGAAAGTATTTCTTTTAACACTATTTTGATTTTTAATGTATATGAATTCAAGATCTTGACTGATATTGTTTTTGATTAAGTTCCTTATAAATTGGTCAGCAACGATATTTTGAAGAGTGGTTATTTCCGCAATTACTACATTTCTTTACACCTTCGCCATTTTTAATCACGGTACACTCTGATGAAGAATGTAAATCGTCACACACAGGACAAACTGTGCTTAAGGTACAATAGGTTCTTGTCCATACTCTTCACAGTTTGAGCATTGAACTGGACCACTTCGTTTAAGCGGTTCTTCTACTGAAACTCTACGATAAAGAAGGTATCGTTCCGAGTAGATGGGATGAATTTCATTCTTTTTTAGCTTATTGGCTTCAGGCTAAAGCTCAACTCGAAACATTGGTTGAGGAACTTTTGCACTGTTAAAAATGTTAACTAAAACTTTCACTTTATATCCCTTTTCTTCAAGAGCCTCCTTAATTTCATTAGATTCTACACTGGATTCGATACCCTTAAATACCACAATTAACCCTTTGCTACTTTTCAACTGGTATGTATAATAGCTTCTATTATTATCGTGCAAGAACTTTGTTATTGCCCTATAGTTCTTCTCAGTGTAGACCTGTATTTTCGTCTCGTGTATGTTACCTTTTCTAATTCGAATAATATGAAATGTATTATTTCCAACTAATTTCGTAAAATTGGACACCAATTGGTTGGAGCTACGCTCACGAAAGAAATTTGAGTCAAAATTTATTAAATTCACGGAGCGAGTTAAAAAATTCGTCTGTCTCTCACAGGTAAATTTTACATCCTTGAATTCTCAAATGTAGAAGTGGTATGTATCTCTGAAACATGGTTAGGAGCTGGTTTTAATTGTGAATGCTATAAATTACGTAGATATAGACTATTTAGAATTGATCGTTAACGGAAAAAGGAGAAAGGTTAAAAGGTTAAAAAGGAGGTGGAGTTGGGATCTATGAGAGCAATAATGTGCAGTGTAAATTTAAGGATAAATCAAGGGTAGTGGAAAGAAAGAGTACCTCTTTTTGGAAACTTATAACGATCATGAAAACTTATTGCTTGGAAACATTTATAGACCAGATAAAAACACATATTTTGAAGCGTTCTTCTTGTAGTTGCCTAATATTGCTGTTGGGTACTCGAATATTCTAATATCTGGAGATTTCAATTGCAACTCCTTGGTAGATTTAATTCTTATTGATGAAATGAAGTATATTGGGTTGGATGCTGTCAATAAAACTATACCAACACACTTTTAAAATCGTTCATACTATCTACTTGATAAGCTTTTACGAATGTGTTGTCATAAGTTCAAATGTTTGAACAAATATCTGCACCTGTTTTTTCTAAGCATGCCCTTATTTTTACCAATTTCGACTCCAAACAAGATAATCGCAAATAGTTTCAGTTATAGAGATTTTAAACTTATCAGTATCAATATCGATACCCTTGTCATTAAACTCTCACAAATTGAATGGGATACTAGGTTTGCCTGATATATCGAAAAACTTTTCCAAGAATATGTGCCATTAAGAACTAAAAGGATAACAAAAAATGTATATTAGACATTTTATTTACTTCGGAAATAAAATGTCTAATTGATGAACGTAATATAGCTTACGCAAAGTGCGATTTAAAACACCCGAATTGCAATCAACTTTCAAATCACTGAGAAACAGGGCTAATAGCAAATTCCAATCGAACTATATGTTGGAATAATTGGTAAATTTCAAGGTTGTGGAGGTAAAATAAATGTCGATGAATTAAATATAAAGTTTACTGATCTGCCAAAGTCTGATGCTAACGTTTCTTACTACGGAAACCATATAAAAACAAATGATCACATTGAATTTCAGTTTACTTGTTTTTCTGAAGCTGAGGTATATAAAAGTTAGAGAAGCATGAAATCCAATGCTACTAGCTATGATGGTGTGCATCCTAAATTTTATTAAAATAATTTTCCCGTTTATACTAAATTACATTACAAACTTGTTTAACTCAATTAAAACTAAATCATTTTCCCTACCAAATGGAAACACCCAAAGATTGTCCCAATTCCAAAATCGGAACAGGATTATCGGCCTGTAGCCATTTTGCCTTGTCTGTCCAAAGTCTTAGAGCTTCTAATGCACAATCAAACCACTGAATTTATTCAACAATACAACAAGGCAATCGGGATTTCGACCACAACACAGTTGTGTCCGCCCTGATTGATGTCTCGGAATACCTGATATCACAACTTGATGATGATAAAGCTGCATTCTTAATCTTTCTGAACCATTCCAAGGCATTTGATACAGTTAGCACTGAAGCTAAATAAATTTTAAAATTTTTTCAACTACTGCCACAAAAATGATGTATTCGTACATAGCAGGAAGATCTCAATAAATTGTTAATGGAAATGTTGTCTCAAGCAGCGCTCAGTTAACCAGAGGTGTACCGCAAGGGTCTATCTTAGGTCCTTTGTTATATTCAGTTTATGCCAATGACTTTTAAACCCAATTAGTCTACTGTCATGTCCAGATGTACTCTTTACATCTGTTGTGAAGTTTCGAACATTGACGATTGTGCACATAAAATCAACGTTGATCTGGAAAAAATAAGAGCTTGAGATTTTTCAAATGGATTACGTCTAAATCCTAGTAAATCTAAATGTATGTTTATTTCGAAGAAGCGACAAAGTATTCCTTATATACCGGATGTTTTTTTGGGTCAATCAAAAATTACTATTTTTGATACTCTTAAACACCTTGGTGTTACATTCAATAAACATCTGCTCTGCAGTGGCCATGTCAGTATTACAACTGGAAAAATGTTGATCATCATAAGATCAACACTTTTTTATTTATACCATTAGTATTTGGAATCATCTTCCTAATCATTTACAGGTAGTCGGCAGCGCAACGCAATGCAATTCAAAAAATATACATTTGATTATTTTTTGTCAAAAATATTTAAAAACAAGTGGAAGCATTAAAGTCCGATGTGCCGAATTTGGTATAAAAAGGATTAAATTCGGCTGTGACGAATTTTTGGATACCCTCCATCTCGGTGTTTTCATAAACCAGGGAAAGTGCAAACAATATTAATATCTATATTCTTTGTAAAAATAACAAAAATAATGTTGTTTTTATAAGTAAAACAAAATATGACTGATTGATTAATGTATTTGGGATGTTACAAAAGAAAAAATGTTTAATTAAAGTTTACTAAAATGAATCTGAAATTCTGCATGCTTATATATAATATTATAACAGTGGGTATTCAAAGGTTATTCTGATTATCGTGTAGTGAAAAATATATATATTTTTATATTTCCTTATGATGTTAAAAAAACTGTTGTAAAATTCGCCTGTTGTTTGTCTCTTTGCCCATATAAAAATGAAAGAAAGTTACTAAAATATATTTTTGGATCGTTAGAAGAGATGCAATGAATACAAACGCATAAAACAGTTTCGAATAATCAGAATTTTAGATAAATTTAAGGGAACAAAAATACGCTTGCGGAGACATACATAATGAAATAATTATGAAATGCCAGTTTACATTACAACACATGTGTTTATACTATACATCACATAAGTAAAACGGAAAGTGTGATGAAACTAAGTTTGTCAAAAATTATAAAAGAAATCTTTCGAGTGTTTAGGGTGTTTTCGAGACACAAAAAATTAAAGAAACTGGTATTTCATATTATTGTTTTTCAGCTCAGTTGCTTGTAAAATTCTCGTTTACGACTCCTAGAATAAGAACCCTAAGAAATTTTCCCAAAATTCGATTGGTTTTTACACATCAATACTTTAATTTAGATTATTTTTGTATGTATCAAATAAAAATTAGGGCTTTTAAGGAAAACAAATGCATATAATCAAAAGATTTTAAGATGAAGTATGCACCTTATATGTCTTAAATAAAAAAGTTCTGAAAGTGAATGTCCTTTAAATTTAATGGGGTTTTTAATAAATGTAATTAGAGTGTAAGAGTTTCCTTGCAAATTTATTAAAGGTTGAGAATGAGAATAAGTAAAAATAGTGTACGAAAAAAAGTTATGAATTTACATTGTTGAATTCGGGGAGTTTATTACTGGATATTTTTTTGATCTGATAACGATTAATGTGTTATGGCAACTCCGGTTAATGCAGTCAAATAAATAAAGAATTTTAACTCAACTATTTTGTTCTACCTTTTTTCTAATTGGTGATTTTTTGATTTGTTGGGGTTAACAAAAAAGGTATATGGCAAGCCTGGTATCTGGAAAACAAAAGAATGCTTTATAAATTAGCTTAACAATTTTTCGAGGGCTTCTCACATTTGCACTCATAACCAGTGTTGCCAGGTTTGCAGAGCATAAAAATGTCAAATTTTCTAAAAAAAACGGCAAAATCGCCATCATATTTTGAAAAATCGTCAAAATAAAATATATTTGTTAGAAGAGGGATAAAGTTTTAATAAAAATAAAATACAATAGTGTTATTCACATTTCAAATGTTAACGTGTTATCGTTGTAATATAACACGATTTTAGACACTTCTCTTTGGTTTTAAACTTCGAAAATCATTATATTTTACAACGATATTCATTTTATAAAATCTTGAAACTGTGTGCCCCAGTAGGCTAGTTGGTAGCGTGCTGGCTTTCAGTAGCACAACTTTTTAAATCTTAAATTCTTTTACAAAATTTGGAAATTCTTTAACAATAAGTCTGTTCGATTACTTTTCCTGTAAAGTTCAGTAAAAACTACTCAGTAACAAAATTACAAAAAGTAAGACAAATTTACAAAAAAGTAAACGAACAGAAAATTTGTAGGAATTATTAAATTAGATAAAACAGCTTGTTTTAAATATTTAAAAAAAAATCAACTGATCATTATGGAAAAGGAAAAAGTTAATTGAAATTATCGACCAAAAATAATTTAAATGTTTTTCAACTTCTTCCATAGTTAATTATTTAATATTTTTCACTTTCAATCCATAAACAATTAAAATTTAATTTTTGTTTATGTTTACTAAAAATACAAGCATATTTTTTTAGTCATATGTTTTTTTCATCTTACAAATTCTTACTGGCAAAAATGTATCCATTAAAAATTTGTAAGTTCTTTGGCATCAAACTGTCACTTTACTATCCCTTTTTACCAGTTTTTACTGAGTATTTGCCTAAAGGAAAACCTTTCAGTAAACACTTGTACAAGTTTTTGTGTTGTAGAACAAACTTAATGGTATATTTTTTATTTATTAAATTTTGGCACTTTATTTATATTATTAGGCCTGTTTTTTAAGCACCGGATTTATTTTTTGATTTATTTTGTTTCATTTAAAGTTGTATATATATCATCTTTAAACATGAAATATATTCGGGCTAGAGATCTGTTTGTTTCGCAAAAAAAGTCCATGCCTTGTGTTTTAACATGAACATTTTTTTTATTTTTATTTAAATCTAACTCCAATTAAATTTTATAAAAATTTAAAAAAATGTTCTAACAATATACACACAGAAACTAAATTAAGCTAAACCCGTAATGAATTTATAAAAAAATAAATGCGGTTTGGATTAAATTTTATTCAATTCTAGGATTTGCATTTTTGCAAAATTGTATTTCACATCATATTAGCATATAAAAGCTAGCTATCGATCAAAAAACAAGGTTTTTGCTTTCAATTTTTAACGAAATAATATAAATTTAATAATCGAGCCGGCGATTTTATGAGAATGATAAATAATTAGATCTTGCTGACATATTAAATTATTGTCAAAAAATCGTCATTTTGGAAGCAAAAGTCGTCAAATAGTCATTTAGTTATCAAAATGACGACAAATCGTCAAACCTGGCAACTCTGCATGCGATTGCTACTAATTCATACGTACATACATACTGTATACAAAACAAAAAAAACAACAACAATATTTTGTGGGTTTTTTTTTTGTTTTTAAGTGTTGATCATGACCATGGATGGTAACCGATTCTATGTGGTTATTGGTCGTAGTAACGCTATTTTCTTTTATTTCGGTAACGGTATTTTAGGGGAAACTATACTTCAGTTTTTTCGGTAACGGGATTTTAGCGTTAACGGTATTTTAGCGTTATCGGTATTTTATTTATTTCGCTAACGGTATTTTAGCGGTAACGATATTTTAGATATTTCGGTAACTTTATTTTAGGGAAAAGATTTTTCAATTATTTTGGTAACGGCATTTTAAGGATAACGTTATTTTAGTTATTCAGGTAATATTAATGCACACCACAATTTTTAACCGCATTATGCCCTAGTTTAAATGACTGTCTAGTTTATGATCATACTTTGGGAAAATATATCTATTTACAGAAGTTTTTTTGTTCAGATCTTGTTAGATTATTTCGGTAACGGTATTTTAAGGTAACGGTATTTTACGGATAACGGTATTTCAAGAATATCGGTAATGGTATTTAAGCGATAACGATAGTCAGTTGAAAGGTGTTAGAATCGGGGACGGTACTTCAGCGATATTGACAGCCATCCCTGCTTGCGTATATTCTTGTGTATAAGCATTGAATGTACGTATGTATGTATGTATGTATGTATGTATGTATGTATGATGAAATAAAAAAAAAAAAATTTTTAGAGGTCTTCCCACATTTTCACTCATAACTTTTGAACGCGTTAACCGATTTTGACCATTTTCACTAGAAAACTGCTCATGATATCAACAACTAATTTGACTGAAAATTAGCAGTACCTCTTCTGTATTGTCGGAGTATTTTGTGTTTCCACAGACAGACGGACGGACAGACGGACATGGCTATATCGACTTCTCTATTCATGCTGATCAAGAATATATATAGTTTATGGGGTCCCAGAATTTTTTTAAAAGAATTACAAACATTTGACAAAGTGAATATACCCTCCTGCACTATGGGATGGAGGGTATAAAAAACTGTTATACTAAACTTTTTACAAAACATTTTATTACTTTTATATATTATATAATTAAAGTTTTGTTATTAACTTACTTGTTAGAACAATTTATGTTTTATACAATTATTTTAATTTTGTATTAGAATTTTAATTTGTAATTGCATTTAATTTGAACTATATTAATTGTAACTACTCCAGTAATGCAGTGCTTTCATATAAGATTAATTCTTTGCACTGAACATTAAGAAATAAATAAATAAATTACATTAAATTAAGTTTAACCGGCCTAAAGATTGTTGCGCTGAAATTTATACCACGAGTTCATCACGAAAAATAAACAGTATGTTCTACTACCAAATTTTTTTTCGTTGACTACTTTAGCCGATATGGGCCAAAATAGGTTTACAGCGATTCTCACAAACAAAAACAAAATTATTCCTCTTACAGTCCACAAATAACACCTTCTGTGCTTTTACTTAAGAAGATATGGCGATTTTCGTAAAAATCGAAATTGAGCGAAAACGGACCTTAACTTTGATGTACATGGGTTCAAATTAGAGGCTTTGCTAACACTACAAAATGTAATCTTTGTGGCAAATTTCATACAAATCCGTCCATTCATTTTCAAGTTAAGAGTATGTCCTTTCGGGGTATCCTATTGGAATACTGTATAGCCTTGGACAAAAATAAGAGCTTTTTTTTAAAAACTTAAGCTTCAATCTTACTTTGTCTTTCCTATTAACGGTTTCTAGTTAAGATAAATATGTTTTTACGATTTTATAAAATTGTGTTCATTTCACAACATATATTTTTTGAAATTTTGCAAAATTTTAACTTTAACACTTTCTCACTTCCAAACCGTGCACTGCACAGAAGAAATTACTTCACAAAATATTTTGTAAATTCAGTTTTCGTTGTGGTGTAATGGTTAGCGCGTTGGACTTTTACACAGAAGGTCCCGGGTTCGATCCCCGGTGCCGGCAACATCAAATTAATATGTATGAGTTTTTTCTATCCCTCATACGTATCGCAATGTCCACCTTCGGTGTTCCCATAGCAATTAACCCCACCGAAGTAAAATAATGAATCAGGGCTATGAACCAAAAAGCTTCAATAAGTTCGCCAACTCTCCATCAGGTGGCGAGCAACAACTGTTCTAAGACTTATCATCTCGCGCAATTACAGTGTTGCCATGTCTGAAGCCCTTCATCTTTCCCCACCTTTCATCTCTATACTATCCCTTTCCAAAGAAAGCAACACACTAAATATAGGAAGTATTTCCTGAGTGTTGCCTCTCTTTAAAAAAAAAAAAAAAAAAAAAAAAAAAAAAAAATAGGCTTAATTTCTTATCACAAAACACTCATTTGGCGCATGTATGGCTAATTTAAAGTACTCCGCCTGGCGGGCTTACTGGTTAGAGGGTTAAGTACACGCAAAATTTTAGTCAGAAGAGTGCTTACAAAAAAACTGCTATTGTTAGCAAAATCTTTTTCAAAAAATCAGCGAGCAAGACTGAAAAAACTCAAACAATTTGTAGAAAAATTATATTTTAGTTAATTTATTTTCTGAAAATCTGAAACATTTCTTTGTGATTCTTTTAAAAATAATTTACAATACCTTACAAAATATAAAAATGTATTGTATTGTATTTTTTTGTATTTTCATCTTTATTTAATCGTATAAAATATTACAAATATATATTAAATAAAGAATAAGTTAATTAACAACAATGACTTAAAGTCGTCTGTTGTATATATGTATGTATTCTAGTATATGATGTATGTAGTTAAATTTAGAAATTCAAAATTAAATTATTAATTTTCTATAATTATAGCATAATTAACAAAATTATAAAGCCTATTCCATCCGTTTGGTATTTCACCGTTTAAAATATTTATCAATTAATTTTCCTCTAAATATAATTTGCCTAAATGTCTGAGTCTGAATTCTGAAAGTATTGGGCATCTTGCCATGAAATGCTGCAAAGTTACTTCTTCCCTTGTGTTGCGTAAACTACATATTTTGCTTTCTCTATTGGTGAAAGAATTATCATTCAGTGGTAAAATATCGCACCTGGTTTTAAAAATTGTTTTAATTTGATTTATGTTTCTTGAGTTTTTAATATATTCTGATCCTTTACTGTGATTTAAATGTTTATAAAATCTGTTATCGCTATTTAAAGCCTTTTCCTGCATTTGTATATGGTTCTTTGATTATAAATGTTCAAACAGCATTGTACCTCTACTAAGCCATTCTTGTGATGAAATATTTAAAAATATAATATTAAATTCACTTGCAATTTGATTTAATTAATTTGCCCAGAAAATATCGTTTCTTAAAATCAACAACGATAGTTTATGAGGTAGCCTATCTTGTTTATATATAAAAAGAGTTTTAAAAACATAATTCATAAGTAAGTTTAACGTATAAATATAGCTAACTTCTGCGTTTGCTTCTAATATAAGTGCATAATTTGGTGTGAACTCTGGTAATCTTAGGATTCTTTTCATAAAATACCGCTGCAATTTATCAACCTCATCAAAAAACCAACACCGCCATACCTGAGCAGAGTATGCTTGAATAGATCGTGTAGTATATGCATACTGTAGTATTCATATAAGTGCATGAATACTGAGCATAACATGACTTTGTTCTACGGTTATTTGAAACTGCACAATTGACATTGAAATGATTAACAAACAAAACAATTAAATATGTGTGTGGCCAAAAAACCCAAAATAAACAAATATAGTAAATGTTGATATTATAGTAAATGATGATATATTTAGTAATGTGGATTCTTTGTTTCATTTGCACTAGGTGTGCAGTTTATTTTGGTTTTTGTTATTACAAGTTAAGATTACAACTAACTATACAAAGAATTAAATACTAGCTTATATACTAAAATAATAATAATCCGTTTCCGGTCCATACAGCTGATCTTGTTTTTCTGTATATATTTTGTATAAGATTAATGATTTTCGTTGAAATATTTAGTACATGTAGTTTATATATTAGGGAACTTCTTGCTACTCTAACAAAGGCAGCTTTGAAATCTACAAAAAATGCGTAGACCTTTTATTTTCTAAAAACTTTAAGTGCACAATGGACGCTAGATTATATATATTGTCTACTGTTGAATATTGACGTCTAAAGCCCGCTTGAAATTCATTTAATATACTGAAATTCATTTAAATTACTGAGCCTTGTATGTATAATACCCATTAACACCTTTGCAGCACAATTCATAAATGAGATTCCTCGGTAATTATTAAGAGTATTCAAATCACCTTTCTTATGAATTGGAAATATAATACTATCTACAAACGTTTCGTCTATTTTTCCAGTTTCAAAAATTATATTTAAACTGACTGTCAATTCATTTAGAAATTGTTCTGATGCATTCTTAAACATTTCATACGGAACTCTGTCCGCACCAGGAGCTTTATAAGAGTTTGTTGCTTTCAGCACATTTGTAACCTCTTCCGGCAATATAGCCCTATCCAGTTCTTCATCTGTGTGCCACATTGGAGCATAATGTATATCATTTGATAATAATGGTTGATTAAGTACGGTTTGAAAATATATCTTAAAATCCGCTGCTTACAAATTTGCGCCAACTCTGAAACTTTCGCCCCTTATCTCTTTCGCCAACTCTCACCATTTCTTGGAGTCATTTACTTCGTTTACTTCTTGGTAATATAACTGTTTTTGATTTTTACATATGGTAACGTAACGCTGTTTGGCTTCTAGATATGTTACTTCATCATGGTGATTTTGTGTGTTCCTGAACACGTTCAGGAGATCAAATGATGTTTGTCAAGCTTGTAAACATTTATAATTAAACGACTTATTCTTAAATACTGCTTTATTTTTATTAAAAACTTGCTTTGGTAACGATAACTTTATTATATTTACTAATTGATCCAATGTGTAAAAGTTTCCTTGTGGTGGTTGCAGTCTTAGATTCTTATTTAGCTTATTCTGGTATATTTCTTTTTCACTCTCTATCCATTTTAGTTTTGGCAATAACTTCATAACTTTAACTCTTTCTTGCAGGTCTTTTATGTTATATTTTAAACTTAAGGGCATATGGTCTGACCAGATTTTGGCTTCTATTCGAAACTGTTCAACATATTTTTATTGTATAAAAATGTTTATACTTCCACATGAATTACTTTAGTATCTGGAAATATATAGAAATAATTATATATAACACAAAAAAATTATCTTTCGACTACTTACATCAATGGTTGTCTAAAAGTACAACCCTTTTTTGCCATTTCGCTATAGTCTGTCTACCTGAACGTATATTTGTTGGAATTTGACCACCCTACATTAATAACACTGTGCTAGTTCAAAAACGTAACAAGCGGGGCACCCGGCGGGTAAAGCTAATTCGAGTACGCTGAATCCAGTGGTGCTAACCGTTTTTTTAGGTTAGCTCTCGTTTAAAAAATAATTAAGATTGAAAATTATGGTTCCAAGTACCTAAAAAAAACAATTTTTTTAAGTTTTTTTTACCATTTATTGATTTTAAATGTATGAAATTGAGAACATTTTATGAAACAACATCAACAATAAACTATTTGCAACAAAATTTAATTGACTACAACAATTTTAAAGTGATTTATAATTTTTTTTTTTAATAAATAAATTTTTCATGATTTTTTCAATTTTCATTTCCTGATTCTTCTATATCATTATCTTCCTCTTGCAAATTCCAACAAATGTCACCTAAAAGTGAATGTAGCTTTTTGCCACTATACCAATGTTCGAGCCTTGCAGTCACTTGATGAAAACGTTCGCCATGTTCATCGGATTCAGCTGGTGATTGTTCGGCGAATTTTTCTATATGGTGATGCAAAAAATGAATTTTTAATGACATTCGAACGTTTAATCGGTGAAATGCATTCAGCATATCTTCAATTAGTATACGCCAATTCTCTGATCGATGAATTCCGAGGACATTCTCAATTACCGCTTTCACGCAATCCCATGCCACAAGTTCCACATCACTCAGTGCATTATTAAATGCCTGGTCCTTCGTCAATCGACGAATATCCGGACCACTGGTATGATCCCGCCCAATTTTCCCATGACTATTCATAATATAATCAACGTGCACAAATTTCTAAGACTCTGGCTATTATAGAACTGTAGATATATGATATTAAATATTTACTTTGTATGGGAGCTGACACGCCCACTGGTCCGATCACGCCCATTTTTCCCATGACTATTAACACTATCAAATAATCAACGTGCACAAATTTCTAAGACTAAGACTATTATAGTACTGTAGATATATGATATTAAATATTTACTTTGTATGGGAGGGAACCATAATTTTCAATCTTAATTATCTTTTAAACAAGAGCTAACCTAAAAAAACGGTTAGCACCACAGGATTCAGCGTACTCGAATTAGGTTTACCCACCGGGTGCCCCGTTTGTTACAAAAAAAAAGTGTCCGATTCGAGCACAGTGTAATCACTCTAAAGATTTAGTTTACAAATACACATTCAATGTTTACTAAATTTAAATATTTTATTTTATCTTTAATTTAATTAATAGACAATTACTTTGTCAAGCCGGTGACAAAACAAAATTAAAGATTTTTAATCTTTCTTTTGTATGAAAAACGGATATAAAAATCTTCCATGGTTGATTGTTTTATGTCTTCCACGAGTTGAACTTTTTAGTATAATTTTCCTCGTCTCTACTACATCTCGTCATGCTGCGACATCTACTTGACTCTTCATATATCTTTCAGTCTGGTTGTCGTCCACACTATTAATGTGCTCATCAGCACAATTCTTTCAGCAAAATAAATTAGTAAAACATTAGTAAAACATTAGTTTAAAAAAGTTAAGTGATGAATAAGTATAACTCAAATTTTAGCTGAAAACACAATTGCAGCAAAAAATTTTCTGAGATTTTGAGTGTAGTTAAATATAGGGTCCTTAAAGTTTCGTTGAAATTTTTATATATATTCTCCTACACTCAAAAAAAAGTTAGTAAAATCAGAAAAAATGTTGCTGAGTCAGAAAAATTTTAGTCAACTACACTCAAAAAAAAATAAGTTAGTAGAAAAGTTAGTAAAACGTCTTGTTAATCAGGTATAATATTTTTCAGCAAATTTTTTGCTTAAATTATGTTTTTAGCTAAATTTTAGATATACTTATTCAGCACTTAACTGTTTTAAACTAATGTTTTACTAATGTTTTACTAATATTTTACTTATGTTTTAGTAATTCATTTTGCTAAAAAAAAAACTGTGTTGATAAGCTCATTAATAGTGCGGACGACAACCAGATTGAAAGATATATGTCAAGGTGTAGTAGAGACGAGGAAAATTATACTAAAAAGTACAACTCTAGTACCTTTTCTACATCTGTTTTTCATCTGTATCACATAAAACAAAATTGTGGATTAAAACAACTTAAATTTTGTGGTGTCACTGTAAACTAAATTTATAGAGATTAATAATGTAGTGTGGTCAAATTGCAAGTAAATATGCGTTCAGGTAGCCAACATGAAGTAAAGGCAAGGACACACATATTAGGAAATTTTTTGTTTCCTTTTTCTTATTACAAAAAGGGTTGTATTTGTCATATTTTGTTATTTTTTCGTTTCGTTTATAGAATTATCTACTGAAGTATAATTTTTCTACAAATTTTTTGAGTTTTTCAGTCTACTTATATTCAGAAAAAAATTTTGTTAACTTTAAGCAAGGGTTTTTTTTAATTTTTAATCCATTAAGTGTTAGCAAAACTTTTGCTGAATCTACTAATTTTGTTGCTAAAAATCAGCTCTCTGATTTTCAGCAAAAGATTTTGCTTACATTAGCAATTTTTTTGCAAGCACCCTCCTGACTAAAATTTTGCTGACTCAGAAAAAAGTTTTTGTTGATTTAACTAACTTTTTTTGAGTGTACTTACAACAATAGTTGTCTAAATGATTTCATCTTTCTAGAAACGAAACAAAAAGAAATTACAAAATATACAACTCTTTTTTTTGCAATAAGAAAACGGAAACATACAAAATTACGAAAGATGGTGGGTCCTTGTATTTCGCTTTAGTCTGTCTACCTGTACGTACACGCAGAAAAAAAAATTGTATAATTTACAAAAATTAGAGTAATAGGTTACAAAGTTTAGTGGTAATTATACAACTACATAACATTAACGACAATTTTGTCAAAACGCTTAGGTAAATGTTCGAAGCGTTATATATGTAAATAAGTTTAAGTTTTTTGTATAATATTGCAACGTTTCCAGGTTCAATAAACTATCTATTTTTGTAAATAAAAAACACTCCATTATATTCAAAATAATATTTTTATTAAAATTAATAATTTATTTAACAAATAACACTTTTAAAAAATTTACTTTAAAACGAATATAAATGCCTAGATGCAGTTAAACATGATGTGTTTACGATGTCCAACGTTTTGAGAAGCTTCCAAATTCTGCTTCGTAATAAATCCAACATATTGTTCCCAAAAAAAAACAATTAGATTATTGTATTTATATATAAAATATTAATTACATTCTTTATTATTTTTCGTTTTTGACATCCAATTTTCTATTCTTTTTATTTAATTAAATTGCATCAGAAATAAAATGCTTAAGAAACTCCACCTCCATTATGCTTTTATGTTCGATATTGCCATATCTAATAAATATTGCCACATTGATTTGAGTATGTCAAACTAAATTTTAAGTGTTTTTTTGTAATTTATCTTTTTTATTAGAACAATATACTTGTAGCTCATTTTATTTTTCGAAGTTCATCAATGTAAAATATGCAATGTTACATAGCATGTTTTGTATTTAAGATCATCAATGTAAATTTTACATGGTATAAACTTTAATAAATTACCAAAAAAAAAAAACAACTTATGAAATATAACAAAAACGCAGATTATCATATTACTCAAGCATTACTCAAGTTATTTCAACACTGAATAAATGTAGCAAGGAAAGGCTTTTATAAAAACACAACAGTTTTTTCTGCGTGTATATTTGTTTGCAATTTAACTACATTAACAATCACTATAATCATTTAGTTTACAAATTAGCAATTTATACACATTGTTGGTTTTCTTTTCTTTTATTATGTATGCAAAACAGATACAAAAATCTTCCATGGTTGATTGATTTTTATGTCTTACAAGAGTTGTACTTTTTAGTATCATTATTCTAGTCGCTACTACGTCTTGACATGCAGCGTTATCTACTTCATTCTGCATATATCTTTCAATCTGGTTGTCGTCCACACTTGTAATGTGCTTATCAGCACAATTTTTTGTTAGTGAAATAAATTAGTAAAACGTCAGTTCAAAACAGCTAAGTGCTGAATAACTGATTTAGCAAATGTGCAAGAAATATACATTGTTTGAATTATCATTACTTTTGAACGCGTCAACAGAAAATTAAAAAGTTGGTGTCATTTTAAAGATCAAATCTTCTTCTTTAAACAGTGTTGCACAAAACATTTTTTTTTGCGAAAAGGATATTTAAATTTAAAAAATGTCCTTAATTCACGAATATCTCTAAAACCCATAATTAATATTTCTGAAATTAACTCCAAAGTATTACTTACAACATATAAATATTTCAAGTTGGAAATCAGAGGGTTTAAAAATAAACGGAATTTTTCCCAAGTATCTTTGATATTTAATATAAAATTTCGTATATTCAGATAGCACCTTACGACAAATTTCAGTATTTTTTTGGCTTTTAACACGAGAATTCCCGGGAAGAAATTCCCGGAAATTTTGTCTATTGTTTTCTTCCCGATTAACAGGAATTTTGGTCGGGATTCCCGGGATTTTAAGAAAAACGCTAACCTAAAAATCTGTAGAAAAGGAAAAAATCAGATTATCATGAACATTTTTAAATTGTGTACCTCTTTATATAAAATTTTGTTAAAATCAATAATCAATTTAGACTTTGCTGTTCTTATTATATAAAGTATTTCATTCCAGTATACAAAAACAAATTTAAAAAAAGTAATATTTTTTAGTAAAATAAATGTTTAAAAATTTTGAATATAAATTTAGGCATATAAGCTTTCACTATAAAAACCTCAATAGTTATTTTAGGAAACCCGGGAATGTTGGAAAAAATTTTCCCGATTCCCGGGAATTTCAAAATGACGGGAATTTGAAAACCCTACACACATGGGAAATCAAAAGTCTTTTTAAACAGGAGTCCACATGTAGTTAAACAGCGTACTCAGATTTTGGTTATCACATCCTTTCAAAAAGACATTTTAAGTTAAAATTTTTTTTTTAATTTAAATACTTGTACTCATTATAAGATGTAGTAAATATGGTTAGTGGCTGAAAGATCATACAATAAGAAAAAAAAAAAAAAAATCAAGTAGAAACATACTTAAAATAAATGAAAACACTGTTTTACTTATTTTAAATATTTTATAATTAATTTTAACGTGTTATCATTGTTAGGTTTTAAGTTGAATAATAATTAATTTTAGTGTGCTTTTCTGGTGTTCCATTCCACTTGTTCTTAATTGTTTAAAATGGTAGAATTAATTTTTTGAATAACTTTTTTTAATAAAAATAGATAAAATTAATTACTTATATACCAATAAAATAACAACTAAAGTATTTGTAAGCTTTGTACGATGTACATAGAGTAAGCTCACTTAAGGAAAAGTCTTCACTTCCACGAAGTAAATGACCGTAACGCCCCAGACTGCTGCAGCATCCCCGCGGAATTTGTGGCCAAGAACCAAACATTTTAAAAATGTCCTTTTAAAAGTTTGATCATTTAATATCCTTGTTTTAAATAAGTTCGCAAAAAAGAAAAAATCGTGTTAAAGGTTTGACTGTACTGTAATACAACATCCCCGCGGAATTTGTGGAAAAAAACCAAACATTTTAAAAAATCCTTTTAAATGTTCGTTCATTCAATATCCTTGTTTTAAATAAGTTCGTCAAAAGAAAAAAATAGTGTTAAAGGTTTGACTGTACTGTAATAGGTACATAGTTGAAAGTGGGGCAAATTTGGACTTTGCATTTTTTCCATTCTAATGCATTTTTATTATTGCTTAATAAATTATTATCAATTTCAGCAATTCATATTTTAGGAGGCGTATTTTTTTATTACTTTTTTGGGATGAATCCAAAATTATATAAAATAATTAATAAAAATATACCTACTTACAACATTAAAATTTGTTTTGTTAGACTAAAAATCAATATTAATTTTTTAAAATTTATTTTTGTAAAAAATTGCACATTTATGTATTTAGTTAAATCATTGTAGGAAATTTATTTTTTACATTTATAATTGTATTATAAGTATCTATATTTTTTGTTTTAAACATATTAAGTATATTATAGTCTAAACGCTTAAGTCTTAAGATTGTAGTTTTTACAATTTTATGACAATGTCTTCATGTGTTTTATATTTTTAAATAAGTTATTAAATTTTACATACCTTTTAATGTAAACCACTCCATTTCAACAACAATTTCAGAATTGTCTATGTAAAGTTTTGGAATCGTTTTCTAACACAATGCGTTATAGAACAGGTTCTTTGGTAGCCACCCCATACGCGACAATTATCAATATAATTGTTACACAATAGCCCTACAGTATTATTTACATATATGCAATATTTATGTCGCGATAAAGGAAAATCTACGGAACCGTACGATTCCATATATATAATATTTTTGATGCAACGGATTTAACCAGATGAACATCTTAAAGTCGAGTTAAAAAATCCAGTTACAAATCGTTTTCATTATAGAATTTGGCAGGCAAACTGGATTTTGGCTTGACAACAACATTTTGTAAACAAAACAAAATAAATAAAATAACGTCTTTTTTATGGCTGATTACTTTCTGGAAGGACGATATTTACTTTTGTTCTTCTGGTCACCATATCAATGATGTTTGCACAAATTGTCTTCGCCGAAAACAAAAACAAGTAACTGAATGACAAATTGAATTTATCTTTCAGTAAAAATTGACATTTTATTGGATTTCCTAAATTAAATAAATATTTTGTATTTGTTTACAATTTTTTCCACAGTGTTGTATTGCTACAACCTAGTTTTGAACGTAATTTTTAACTAGATTGTCCGACAATTTAGTTATGAATTTGTATAGAAAATCTAGTTTGAAATTACGTTTCATAACCAGATCGTCTCCAAAATCCGGTTTAAACCAGATTTCAGGTATAACTGTAAATTCGCTATTAGGGTATTCAATCGGTTAACCGTTGCTCGAACAATTGTTCGAGTAAATCAAAATGGCCAATTTCGAGTATAGAATAACTCGAATAATTTTGGTGGATTAATCGAGTAAATCAAAATGTGTACTATTTCTGTATATTTTTTATAAAAAAATAAATTTTCCGTATTTTATAAACAGTATTTTCTCACTTAAAATACAAAGCAGTTACTGTCATAACTGTTTTAATTTACATATTTGTTAAGTAGGGGTATAATTTTTTATATGTCACCCAGATATGGGAGAAACGACTTAGAGCGAAAACCTTCCGCACCAAGACCAATGCCTAAACTATCACATTTTTCGCAATTTCTAAAAATATTTTTAAAATATCTTTGAACAATTACAAACATTATTATACACAATAGGTAGTTTATGTAGACATCGAAACTATAAAAAAAATCGAGACAAAAATAGCAAAACCATTAGAAAGAGTTAAACCTTTTAGCAAGATTCGAATTGAACTTAAATTATCATTAGCTTTTTAAGTTACAACTCAAAAAAAGTCAAACAAAAATCTGTCATCTATCAACAGATTTTATGCGAAATCTTTTTTAACGATCGTGAAAGCATATTATTTTTGATATTTGCAAAAATTATATAAGTTATATCCTCATGTTTTCTCAAAAACGAAATTTTTGAAAACGAAAAAAAAAACTCTTTAGAAAGTCAAACACATCTATGGTATCGTTTTAGAAATTCTCTTTCATTTGAAATTAATAATATTAACGTTTATTTTAAATTTTGATAAAAAAAAAACATTTCGAAACTCTAATTTTGTATTTATTGTGTGTGTTTTTTATGTGTTTTTAAGGAAAAATTAATGATATAGAACTATTGAAATTGTTCGAATTATTCGAGTAATTTGTAAATATTACTCGATTAATCTATTAAGTTGAAAGCCTCAAAATCGAGTTACTCGTTTACTCGAACAAACCCAAACCCGAGTAATTTAAATACCCTAATATGTATACTAATAACACTGTACAACACAAAAAAAATTACAAGGTCCGACCTATAAACTTTGATAGAAGGGACAAAAAAAAAAGACACGTGTATCGGTGTTTTGAAAGTTTACATCTGGCTTTCATTTTAGAGGGAGGTAAAGTTTCCCCCAAATGCAAATTTTATATTGTCAATCGGCATAGAAAATCGAGTACAGCTTACGCTTTAAAGTATATGGTGTGTTCAGCAAATTTATGTAAAATGTTACGGAGAACATTTTTGTAGAATATGTTAACCCTCTAACTCCTCAAGGTAAGGGTATTTTTTGTCCTTATTTTAAAAAAGACCAAAAAACACCGTTAAAATGTCCCAAAAAAATATTCGCCGTGAAATTTTACTATCAGTCCATGAATACACCAATATCAAACATTTTTATAGAATATGTTAACCCTCTAACTCCTCAAGGTAAGGGACTTTTTTGTTGTTCTTTTCAAAAAGAGCAAAAACACCATTAATACAGGGATTTAAGGGATTAAAATGTTCCGCAAAAATATTCGCCGTGAAATTTTACTATGAGTCCCTGAATACACCAAAACGGAAAATGCAACCAGAAAGTCAGATATAATACACAACAAAAGAGAGCTTAGGGTTAATTTCGCATTTATTAAGACTTTTATTTTAAAGTACCCCAAAAATTTAGCATGAAAATAAAATAGTTAAAATTTAACTAAAATCAGTAATATCTCTATTATTTTCCCTTCAATAACAGATTTGGATAGGAAGTATTCATTAAGTACATTTTTTTTAGCTCTACGCAATTCCACTTCATTACACTGTACAACACAAAAACAAATTATAAGGTCCGACCTATAAATTTTGATAGATTGCCAGCTGTTATTTGGCTGATTAGATCCGTTACATTACAACAAAAACAAAAAAAATCAAAACAATAGTCAAGTGCTATATTTCTTATTAGGCTGAAAACGTGTCAATTTGCGGTGCATATATTGTGTACATAGTTTGTTTTGTGATTTGGGTGTATTCAGATTTTGGTGCATTCAGGGACTTATAGTAAAATTTCACGGCGAATATTTTCGAGGTACATTTTAACCCCTTAAATCCCTGTTTTAATGGTGTTAGAGGGTTAACATATTCTACAAAAATGTTTGATTTTGGTGTATTCAGGGACTGTAAACTTTCAACATTTTAACCCCTTAAATCCCTGTTTTTAAATGTTTTTTTTTGCTCTTTTTTAAAAGAAGGACAAAAAAACCCTTACCTTGAGGAGTTAGAGGGTTAACATATCCTACAAAAATGTTCTCCGTAACATTTTACATAAATTTGTTAAACACAACATATACTTTAAACGTAAGCTTTACTCGATTTTCTATACCAATTGACAATACAAAATTTGCCTTTTGGGGGAAACTTTACCTCCCCCTAAAATTAAACCCAGATGTAAACTTTCAAAACGTGTCTTTTTTTGCCTCTTTTATCAAAATTTATAGGTCGGACCTTGTTAATTTGAAAAAAATTTGATATTGTTGAACAGTGTAATTAGAGATGTCACGAATAGTGTATTCGGCAGTTTACCAAATATTCGGTAATTGGCTTAAACCGGATGTCGAATATGTGATAAATACAGAGTGAGAACCAAATTTTTGTAAAAATTTTAATAAAGCTATTGCAATTTACCTAAAAATAATCCATTATCGACTATGATGCTTCATTTAGGCAACCGTTATTATATAGCTCTATCATTTTATAAAAAAAATCTTGTAAAATTTTCAAATATATTCGTGACATCTCTACTAATAATGTGATCTAAAAACCACCCTAATATACCTAATTTTCTTGTCACTTTTAAAGGTTTTCCTAAAAGATAACCGTGAAATCGCCTAGAAATAAATGACAGCTCTCCAAAGTTTGTCAATTTGTTTTTCTTTTCAATAGACAGAAATTTCATAGATTTTTCATTTTTGAGCTTCAGCGTTAATTTAATTGCGAATTTTGTGATATTTGAATATTAGTGACATATAAACGAATAAAATGAGATCAAATTGATTAGTGTGTCTTCAGAACTAGAGAAAATATTACAATAAAAATCGCATCATGTGTATGTAAGTAAAGAACCTGAATGATATATTTTTCGAAGGGCACATACGCAGTTTCAGAAATAACACTGTTATACACAGAAAATTCACTCGCCAAATGCCTAGTGTAGGTTTGTTAGTCTAGCTGAATGTATTACAAAACCGGGTTGAGAAGTTTCAATATACCTTAAAGAGGTAAAGAGTATTTTTTGCGACTGGCGCATTTAAACCTTTGTCATTCAGTAATTTTATATCCGATTTTAAATTTTTAAACGGTACTTAAAATAATATTACCTAGCCTTTCTAAAAATATATACTTTCTTTATATTATTGACATAAATAGGTAGAGATTTTTTTACTAACAATTAAAATTTTAACATTTTTTTTTAAACTTCTAAAAGTTTATTCTTGAATCATCTTTTAAAACAACAATAATCTTAAAGCTAGTGTTTTTATGAGAAAATTGAGCATTCGTATATTAAAATTGGGTGAAAATTGACAAAGTTGTGGTACTTTTTCTATATAAAGGAAGTTTTTTTAAGCCCGATAGAACTTACGAAAGGGTTAGCTTTCAAACGAACTGTCATACTGGGCCCACTTTTTGACATTTATGATCAGTATACTCTGGTAAATCATCATGAATAGATTCACGCTTGAATAACCCCAGGTAGAAATTGCCAACCGTACCAAAAAAAAGTAGTACTGGCAAACCACTGGTACTTTTGTAAAACCTACCGTGTTAAAAATTACCAAAGGTACAACTAATATTGTAAAGCATGTGTATTGTCAGTACCCAGTACCCACCTCAAAATTCTTTCCCAATATTGTTTTTTATTAATATTACAACCAATTAGAAGCAGTTTATTTAAATATTTGATTATATTTCACACTTTTAAATATGATGTATAAGACCTAGACCGAACTGTATTGCTGCTGTTTTAAATGTGTTTTATTACACATATTTCTCAAATTTAATTTAAGCTATTGTAAAAACACAAAATTTTTGAATTACCAACGTTGCTAAGTTCGCTCAAACCAACGGTTGGCCACTGTTATCAATTGGGTATACGACGACCGCAACCATCGACTTATTGAAATCAAATATGGCGATAAGCTGATTTCCAGGACGTCCAGAATGCACTTCGTCAAAAAAAACCGCGGTGGCCAAGTGCCCGATATCATTTTCAAATGTTAATGCCATGTATTGATCTTTCGAATAAAAAAAAATTTTAATTAAAGTTTTACATAATAATTAAAATTTTCAGTTTTATTACAACTTTTTCAACTTATATGAAGGTTTTTCGAATCTTCTTTTAAAACAACAATATTTTTAAAGCTTATGTTTTGCTGAGTAAAATGAGCCTTCATTTGTTCAAATCGGTTGGTATAGAAAAAGTACCATAACTTTGTAAATTTTCAACCGATTTTACAAAGCAATGCTCAATTTACTCAGGAAAACTCTAACTCAAAGATCATTAGCATTGTTCTTTTTAAAGAATATTTTAAATAAAAACATTCGTAGAAGTTGAAAAAAGGCCCATTCGTTTACTTTTCCAGTAAAATCCAGTAGTTGAGTAAATTTTGGGCAAAATGATAATTTTACTCTCAGAACTGGCTCTTGCACAAAGAAGTAAACAAACGGAAAAATTGCAAAACCTTGCAGGTTAATTCAAACATATGAGCGCTAAAAAGCTTAGTGTTGTAAAATATGTGTTATTTAGACTACCCAGTATATATTGTTTTTGGTACTTGATGCATTGCATTTTAATAATTATAAATTCGTAGCAATTGTATTTATTAAATAAACGTTTGTGGAAGCTTTTAGACTTGTTTAGTTTGTACATGACTTTTTATTTTGTTTCTAGTTAAATAACATACGAAAATACATGAATACTTGATTTTTGATATTCGGTACCCTGAATAATATGCAGTAAGAAGTATTCATATATTCATTAGCTTTACATCTCTAATATATTAATGTAAATAAAAACAATTAACACAGATATTAGAAAACTGATAAATTGTTACTATAATAATTGTAACTGACTAATTTAATTTGTTTCAGGTTGTAAATAATTATTTTTAGTTTTTGCCGCACTTTTAATTCAGCTTTTAATCTTTTAAATGTTTTTATTACTAAATGTATGCTTATTTTTGTTTGTTTACTTAATTTAATCATATGTTTTTGTTTTCTACTGGATTTTACTGGCAAAAATTTGTCCAGTAAAAATTTGCAGGTTTTTTGCTGACAACTGTCACTTTACTCTCTTAGTAGATGCTCTCTTTTGCAAATTTATGTGTACGCGAACGCATTTCAGTAAAATCCAGTACAAATTTGTGCAAATTTTGGTGTAAACGAATGGACCTAAAGTTAAAAAAAAATTTTAAATTTCACTCGTTATTTAAAAAACCTCTACCTATTTGTATTAATAATATAAAAAAGGATATATTTAAAAGACCAGTAACAATTCTCTAACTTTTTAACGACAAAACTCGGTAGTTAAGTTGTCAGTTTGCTATGAAAACTTGATAGTTTAACAACGCCGTTTAAAAATTGTAATCGGTTGAAAAATGATTGAGTTATAAATGTTTACATGATCTTTTACCGTTATCTCGAAAATTTGAGGGTATAGTGAAACTTCTCAAAACGTTTTTGTAATGCACCCATTGTCAGCTAGACTTACAACCTACACTAGGTCACTTGAAAAGTTATTGTAATTTTTTGTTTTTGATCGGTAGATATCAGTACTACTATGGAAACTGTGCATGTGCCAGTCAATGTAAAGTTGGATTTGTAGAGTACTGTGGAGCTAAAAGTGCTGTAAATAAAATTCGATATTTTTGAGCTTTCACATAGTGATTATGTTGATAATATCTACAATTCAAGATATATTGAACTTTCAATTTGATTTTTTGAGAAAGAAATGTTGTAGAGAATACAAAGTTCATTCGATCCGTTTAGCACTTTTACATAATAATAGAAATTATGGTATCTACCGTTCAAGAGATATTCGAGCCAATAGTTCTTTAAACCGCGCATGTGCGATTGGATTTTAAGTTGAATTTTTCTTAAATTTGACCTCAGTTTCCGCAAAAAATAGATGTGTTGGAAAAATTTGGAAACCAAATTCGGACTTAGCAGTGAAAGGCTATACTAAATACTAAAATTTTTAAAATTTTATAATCGAACATTTTTGCGGTTTTTTGTTTATAACTTTTTTAGCACTCAAAAAAAATGATTCACGCGAACACATTACTTTTTAATATTTTTTAAATAAGCTAGTCTACAAAAAAAAATTGTGTCACTAACTTGAAATTTTCCATTTTTAAAATATGAAATCGTATAGTTTTGAAGATATTCAGCATTCCCTTTCATATCTTACTTTGATCAGTCCTGTATGATGGTGTCACGTAGACAAAATTGGTCCACTTCCATGAAGTGCCTTTCAGATCAACATGTATGACAAGCAAATGCTCAAACACCTTGACAAATACTTTAACAGTATCTCGATCGTTCAAAGTTTTTACACTAGCATGGACAACTGAGCCAACGCTCACCAAACTCGACAATTCATTCACAATTCCTGTCATTTTCCCATGGGAAATGGAGACTAACTGCCACTAAAAACTCACCACCTTTTCCAGCATACAAATTTCTCTTTTGTCTGAATTAGAAGCTCAACGCACTTTTACAAATTTCAATTCGAGAGAAAGTGTACAACCACTAAATAGTATCTAATCTTCCTGAAATTTGGGATATATATATATCTTTTACATCACTTAGACTCGAGGCGTAATCAAAGTCACATGAAAATCCCATATTTAGAAAAATTGTAAACCCTAATGTTCCCAGTATATTATACAATACTTAGTTTTGCAATAAAAATCAAACATGCTTTAATTTACTCCATAATATTGTTAAGCCTTCAATTTAGCAATAAAAAATCATACCCGTACATGTTTGATTCACTCCACAATATGGCTAAACCTTAATTTCTGTAATAAAAATCAAACATGTTCGATTCACTCCATCAAAATGTAGAAAAGCATTACCATATATGTTGATATATAAGTACATATTTGGTAATGGCAAGTACTTTAAATTATCATTACAAAAGTCATATGGAGATGTCGCTCAAAATAATGACATATCATTACTAAACACCTGAGGAAAAATCAAAAAATATGTGGTTACATACAGTTATGTAAAAAATAATAAGGACAAATTTCAATTAAAAAACAAATCTTGGGAAAGAAATTACCAATATTTTTTTTTGATTATTGTACAACTCTTCATTTTATGTAACAATTTATACTTTGGTATTGTATTTAAAATAACAACAACAAAAAGTCGTTTAAATGTCCATATTCTAATGTGAAAAATAATAAGGACAGTACACCAATTGTACGAATATTCCAAGCAATTTTTTGATGAAAATACAGTTATGGGTATTGTTTTTAATACATAGACCTTTTATGTATCATAATTGCACCAAGTATAGAGCCAGGGCTCAAAGATACGAAAAATCGGAAAAAATTGCGAAATATATGGAATTTTTGGTAGTTTGTTATTCCCAAAAACTTTTTTTGAGCTGCTTTTCTATTCTAAGACAAATAAAAGAAGACTTTTGAATCCTTAGAATGGAGACGTACCTACAGAACTCGTAAATTATGTTGGAATTTTTTTTTTAACGATTATTAATTTTTAATTGCAAGACCATTTTTATTGGTAGTACATTTTACAATTTTCCCAAATCGAAGCCACTGAATAATAAATTATAGAATTAAAGTGGAAACGATCAAATGACTTATGATTGTTGTTTTTATTATCACAAAAGTATAAAATTTATAATATTCATTACATTTAAATCTTATTTTTACTTCAAAAAAATAGTGTTTTTTACTTAAAAAAAATAGTGTTTTTGAGTTTCAGACTATTTTAAGAGCTTAGTACAAATAAGAATATTTAATATCGGAGTCTGACAATCATAAACTATAAATGATCAAATAAAAACATTGATGGCGTCAGTTAAGTAAACATGAGCACTTTTAAGTGCAATCCACTAAAAATCCCGATATTGCGTGGAAATCCCTAATAATCAAAATAAACTGGGGTTGCCATTTAAAATTCACACATAATTTACGATTTCTGTAGGTACGTCTGCTTTCTAAAGATTCAAAAGTTGTCAAGTCTTCTTTTATTTTTCTTAGAATTGACAAACAGCTCAAAAAGATGTTTGGAATATCAAACTACTAAAAATTAAATATATTTCGCAATTTTTTCCTAGCTTTCATATCCCAGACCCTTTCGAATCCTGGCTCTAAACTTGATGCAATTATGACACAAAAATAGTTTTATCTATTAAATACAATTACATTACAATACAATATTTGCTGCAAAAAAATTATACACAGAGAGAAAAAAGCATAGTTAAATCAATTAATTTTCATATTTGATTTAAAAATTTTGTTTAAAAAAACATTTATAATATAAATATAAACGTACTTAAAATAAATATCTTCGTACTTATAGTTGCCAAGAACTAGTTTGACATCTTCACGCATGTCATTTTTTGCAGACTCATGGAAAAAAATATATTAACTTTTAATTTAAGATGAAAATATAAACTTTTAATTTAAATTCAGTGGTAATAAAGTTTTTAATGTTATTTTAATTTGTAAATAAATGGTAAGTGCATGATATTAATGTCTTAAATAGATAGTGTTTTTACTTTGTGTATTATTTTTAAGCAAATTAATTGTTAAAGTTATTGTTTAATAATTTGTGTATTTATTTTTTATTTCCTTGCATGCGAATTAACTGAACAATTAACTTGGTTAAACCATCGATCGTGGGAAACAACCATCGCTCTTGGCCACAAACTTAACTTATTAATAAAAGTTATTGAAAAAAAATTCTTTTATTATCAACAATTAAAAAACAGTGGAATGGAATACTAGAAAATCACAAATTTGGATACTAAATTTAACTATTTTTTTAACTTAAATTGAGTATTTTTCTTTTAAAAACAAAAAATGATAACAAATTAATTATAAAATATTTTAAATAAGTCAAAACATACTTTGTTGTAAATCAACAGCGTTTTCATTTATTTTAAGTATGTTTCTACTTGATTTTATTATTTTGTTTTCTTAGTGTAGGATTATTTGAACTTTCGTACAATTGGCGAACTGTCCTTATTATTTTTCACATTAGAATATGGACATTTAAATGACTTTTTATTGTTATTATTTTAAATTACAACAACAAAGTTGAAATTGTTATACAAAATGAAGAGTCGTTGTTGTACAATAATCAAAAAATAATATTAGTAATTTTTTCCCAAGATTTATGTTTTTTTTAATTTAAATTTGTTACATGGAAGTGTCCTTATTATTTTTCACATAACTGTGTATGCTTACAGGTATGTACAAAAATAATGAGTCTAAAATAAATTTAAACAAATGTATATTTAATAAACAACTAGTTCTTTATTGAAATTTTGTTTTTTTTTAATAAAATGTGACCACACGGTATTCGAGCCTGGAACTCCAGGTTGTCAGTCAACCGCTCTACCATCTGACCTATCCCGACACGTAAACTTGATAGATAAAAACATATATAACTTGTTTGTACAAAATGTCATTACTTTACAGCTTACAAAATATCAAAAATATGTAGTTATATATGTACTTACTAGAGTTCCAAAAATAATGAATCTAAAAATAGATTTAAAAAAAATGTTAGATCCATATTTTATATTTAAAATAATGATAATAATAAGCATATATGGGTAACGCATTATTTTTGAAAGAGTGACTAACATTGTCAACTTTTAACCGATTTTAACAAATGAAGACTCAATTTACTCAGGAAAACACAAACTTTAAGAATATTGTTGTTTTAAAAGAAGATTCGCAAAAAACCCTCATAGAAGCTAAAAAAGTAAAAAAAATAAAAATTTTAAAAAGTACCATAAATTTGTTAATTTTCAACAGATTTCAACAAATTAAGGCTCAATTTACTCAGGAAAACACTAACTTTAAGAATATTGTTGTTTTAAAAGGAGATTCCAAAAGAAACCTTGTAGAAGTTGAAAAAGTTGTAAGAAAAACTGAACTTTTGAATTATTATATGTACAGAAAAAGTACCATAACTTTGTTCATTTTCAGCCGATTTCAACAAATGAATGCCCAATTTACTCAGCAAAACTTTAGGAACATTGTTGTTTTAAAAGAAGATTCGAAAAACGCCGTGTAGAAGTTGAAAAAGTTGTAAGAAAAACTGAAAATTTCAATTTCAAATCTCTACCTATTTTTATTAATAATATATAATCTATCTTGCTGAAGGCCTCAGTAGCCATAGCTATAAATAAGTTATCCTAATCTTTTTATAAGTCATGATAACTAATAAATAAATAAAAAGTTTATATATTTAAAAATATCTTTTTAATACCGGTTAAAAATTCAAAATCGTAGACAGGTTACTAAGTCACTTGAAAAGTTATTGCAATTTTTCGTGTAATATTTCATGATTTTAACATGTAATTGAGCAGTCAAAAAGTAACATTTATGTTGAATATCTGTTAGGAAAGCATATTATCTGTTAATGCGATCATGTTTTTTGGGATGAGCTACCTAAGTTAAGAAATATTTGATTATTTTGGGACTTGATAACCTTTTTTTGATCAAGATCAAATGTAAGTACTTTGTACACCTAAAGATTCAGGCAGAAAAATATTTGACACTAGAACTAAAGTATACTTTTCTAAAGGTTGTAACAGCACCTCAACACGCTACTCTTACCCTTTAGTTCCGTTTTTTAATTTTTAAGATAACTTGTTTCCTTACGAAAATATTGTAAATCGAAATTGAGGTTGTAACTGCAATTTTAAAGTCCCGTAAATTCGGATTTAATATCAAGTTAAACCGACGATAATTTCAAGAAAAAATAAAATATCTTAAAAATTCAAAAACTGAAAAAAGGGTAAGAGTAGTGTGTTCAGGTGCCGTTAAAAGTATTAACCTACGCCAATTTAGTAGTTTGACAATGTAGTAGTTAACAAACGTTTTAAAAAAAAAAATTTTTAAGTATTTTTATTTATAACAATTCTATTTGGCGTATTTTATGCTTGATACCTCTGAAAAAAGTGCTTTGCACTACATTCATGTAAATTTACTGCTTTTAATTTTTTTTTTCTTAAATTCTTCAGTGCATTTTTAGCTTCTCAACCAGTTCGCAATTAGAAATGCTTTTGGGACGTTTGGAGGATTTGAGTATTTTGGCACAAAAGTTAAGTTTCTTGCATTAAGTCGTAATGTCTTTTTGGCATAATGACTGCTTGCTAAATCTGACCAAAATAATATGTAGTCTTTAGAGTGTCTATGATAAATTTTTCCAGTTTTACTAAACATTTATTAATGTAAACATCCGTGTTTATAGCTTTTGAATCCTGAATGTAAAGTTGTGATATACTTTTTGCCAACATTTCTGTTCACACTAGTATTTTTGGTTCTAGTGTGGGCAGAATAAAATCAGAATATCCAGAATTTATACTTCCGTTGTTCCAAGCAAAAGAAAAGTATTTTTCATCATCCAAAATTATTTGAAATTTTTTGTTCGTGAAGTTTTGTCACAGTTGTCTGAATTTGGTTAAATTTTTTTGGACTTTCTTTCTTTTTTATAAAGTTTGATGAAATTACATTTTCAAACTATTGGGATATGTGATATATTGTGCTACGTGGTACTTGTTCCTTAAGGAAATGATATAACACTTCATTTTTGGGATACTGTCCAAGCATGTCATAGAAATTTTATTTAAACTGTTTTGTTCAACCACTTTTATTTTGAATTTTTTCGCTTGTGAATATTTACAATAATGCTTATAATATAAAACTTTATTGACATGCATTTTGAAAAAAAAACATGCCACTTAGCAGTAATTTAAGTTTGAATTTTATCCATTTACTTATTTAGGTTATAGATAATATATTTCCAGGAATAGGTTATAAATAATATATTTCCAGGCAGGTGAAAAATCGGAACATTTTGATAAAAAAAACGAAACTTTTCATGTTAATATAGCTCGAACGCCTAATGTCGGAGAGTGATTCTGAGAGTGTCAAATATTCTTCAGACTAAAAATTTAGGTGTAAAAATACTTACAAGTACTCACGAGTGATCCCCACTGTATAAGGCTGTTTGAAAAAAAGTTTGGTGATTGTGAAAGTTACATCGATGTTGAGGATAATATCGCTGGTTACCAAAACACAAAGAAACAATGACAAAAAAATCCTCTCTTCAATACAGCTAAATTGATTACATAATTTTGCTTATTACCTGCGTCCATCTCTCACCTAACGCGGGAATAAAAAAATATATTATATAAATCTGCAAATACACAAATTTTAACAAATGAAGGCTCATTTTACTCAGCAAAACACTAGCTTTAAGAATATTGTTGTTCTAAAAGAAGATTCGAAAGAAATCACGAAAAACCCTCTGACTAACGCATTAATTTGCATTAGAAAAATCCACTCTGTATATATAGAAAAAGTACCATAACTTTGACAATTTGAACCGATTTAAACAAATGAAAGCAAATATTACACAGGAAAACTCCAGCTTTAAGAATATTGTTGTTTTAAAAGAGGAAAACCTAGTAGAAGATGAGAAAGTTTAAAAACTGTTGTACAGTGCTATAATAAGCGTCACTTTTTAGCGTTTTTCTTAAAATATTTTGTGTTTAAACGCATTTTTTTACTCAGCATCTAAAAAATGTAAGTGATAGATTTGACATTTCAAATGATTAAAATTATCTTATGGTGATTACAAAATTAACTTCAATATCAAATTTTCATCACCGTATGTTACAAGTTTTGAAAAATTTAGGTAAAGTGAGTTGTAGTGTTTTAAGAAATGAGGCCATTAATAAAAGTTATTGTAAGTGAACCCAATCATATTTTCGTAAGAGTATTAAACCATACTTTATTAATTAAACTTCATATCATTAGAAATTCAATTTGTAGCATTAGACTGGCAGGGAATTCTTAAAAAAAAATACGATAGCAAAAAACAAGCTTCTGAAGCTTGTGAAGAAGAAATCCGTGATAAATTTTAATTTTGCTAATGCTAAGAATTGAATTTTACAAACTAATATGAACTCAAAATGTGTTGTTAAACTTAAATATTTCTTAAAGTAGTACTGAATACCCTTAACGAATTGGTGGAGTACTTATTCGGCAACATTTAAGACCGATTTCGTTACAAGTTTTTTAAACTAATAGTGGTGGTTTATTGTATTCATGTTACAATAAATGATAGGGCTGTAAAAAACAGTTTCTACCTAAATTTCCTTCTTCTACACCAAACCTTCGTTTTTTTAATCACCATCAGAAACCACTATAGCCACCAATATCGGAGGGTTTCAGGCGATCAAACATAGTCAGGTGATGCGAAGTGTGATGGCCATGTGGATGTACATGATGAGACGTATGTGAGTGAGGATATCCACTATAACTACTTTGGCTGGCGGCGGTTGCGTATCCGTACGGATAATTGGGACTGGGCATATGCAGCGTATGGGCAGCATTTACGTTACTTTGGGCGGCAGCTGCATACGGATTGTTAGCATAACCAGCTGCTGTATGCTGGGCATTGCCATAATGGGCTGCAGCAGCGGCTGCATGATGATGAGCCGCAGCTGCATGATGAGCAGCCGTTGCCGGATGATGGTGAGAATTTGGTGGTGAATATAAAGAGTTAACAGGTACATGTGTTGTTAAGTGAGCATGTGGATCCATGTACATCTGAGCGTGATGGGCAGCAGTGGCGGATGCAGCTGTAGATGTTGAGAGATTTGTTGGAGTATTAGCTGAAGCAGCGGCCATAACTGCTGCAGCCATTAAATTCGAATGATGATAGGTGTTTGGATTTGTCGGTGGCCTGGTATTTGCTGCTAGTCCATAACTTTCATGGTTGTTAATGATATTGCTTGATGCAGAAGAGGCTGCTAAGTTGCTTACTGAAAAGTTGCTACTGAGCAAATTATTAGAGCAGCTCGTCTGCTGGTGTTGATTGTTATTGCTATTACCAGACGCGGTTGGACTGTTGCTGGCTGTTAGATTATTTGGAATTGTTGTAGTATTAACAAAATGAGAATCCGATACCTGGGGATCATTTCGCATTCCCTGTAGCCTACTTTCAACTGCTGCTGCTGCAGCAGCTTGAGCGGTCATTGCTGCAGCCGATGATAGAGCTACAGATTCACTCTCTGAAATTTTAGGTATTTGATCGACCAACGACTCAAGACCAGAAAGACTTTTGCGTGCTACATCACTGCCAGCATGTTGGTTTTGGTTCTGATTCTGATCGTGGTGGTGCGTATGTGTATGATGTAGCTGAGGAGAGTTAGGCATATAATGACTAGTGGCAGCATCTTCATAATGTCTTTGATGCCTTAAAGGCCATTGTGCGTGTAATTCCTGGTGTTGTTGCTGTTGCAATGATTGCATTTGTTGCTGCTCATGGTAGTGTAGTGACGATTGTTGCTGAGGTGAGTTTGCAAACACGGCTGTAGTTGCTGCTGATGCTGGAGAATGAATGGGGTTATGTTGCGACGATAGCCAATGTTGAAAATGTTCGGTTGTGTTATGATCCGTAGTAACCTCCGTATGTATCGGACTATTGTAACGTGACCTTTGATGTGTATTTTGTAAACGTTGATGTATTACATTTAATTCCGTATCCGCACGATCATTGACGTTAGAAGAAGGGGCGATAGATGCAGCTGCCGGAGGATCAAAATCGACTGTACATATGTTGGGGGAACTAGGAGGCGGTGATTCACCCAAATTTTGATCTGATAATTGATGATGATTTGATTGAACTAAATCAGTTGAGTTTGTTTTGACGTCTTCCCTCATATTACCACCAATGCCTAATTTGTCGTGATGCGGTTGAGAAGGTGGGGTATTGGTTGTATACGAGCAGTTTAGTGACGGCGATGCCATTGGCGATGCCATAGGAGAATATAAACTTCTTTGATAGGGTGGAGTTGAATATAAAGTAGAAACATGTTGATGATTTGTTTGCAAATCCGCGTGCTGTCTAAGAGGAGAGTCTTGTGTAATATCACCAGTCATAGCTTGAATAGACATAATATTGGGCTTTTTAGTCAAAATTGAAGATTGTGTGTCCTGCTGCCCTAATATATCAAGCTGTGTGGGTTGTGGTTTAACTTTTTTCGGTCGTCCTCGTTTTTTCTTTGGCATTTCACAATTGCCTCCCTGCACTATGGAGAGATTTAGAATATTAGTGTAGTCACCACCATGCGACTGCAGTTGATTATTGACTTGTATTTTATTTCCAGTAACTGGATCAATGATTTCTTGACCCGTTATTTTTTTTGGTCGGCCTCGTTTTTTCTTCTCTTGCTGACCTCCAACTAATGAAGACATCATAAAGCTCGCACTGCATCCGTTACCCGGTGTACCTGTACCACCTGCTCCAGCTGCTCCATGAGAACTTGTTTCTGTATCAAATGGGTAGCCAGATGAGTTTTGTAATAGACTCTCATTATTGGAAATACCGTCTGTATTCGCATACGTTTCTTTATTTGAATTTGTGGAATTTTGGTGATTTTTAAAATTCACCTGCTCGCATTGCAGTTTAATACGCTCTTCGGTAAAAACACATTCGGCTTCGTCGATGTGGGGTATTACACCTTTTAGATAGTCTCTAAACTTTTTTAAAGCCACATAAAAGGGCACTTTATCAGCCGCTCTCGGTAGTTGTGCACAGCGGGCAGATGACGATGGCATCACCCAAATAAACTAGAAAAACAAGTAAACAATGAAAATCTGAGAGTTTTATCATACATTTTTTTCTAAGATTATTGGTTTGTCTGTTTATTAGGGTCGCACATTCTGAATATGTGTGAAATGGTGGCTCAAAATGTTATTATTGGCTCAATTTAAAGAAATTCAATTTGGGACCCTTTTAATTTTTTTAAAACTTCTTAATAATTTTAACAGCCCAGCTCAATTAAATGGTATTTTATAATAATTAGGAGCAACAATTTACCAATTGTTCAGTTTTATGACACTCATGAATTTTTTACTTATTTTGCGGATAATATTCTGAAGGATATTTCACTGATTCCGTTTTTTATTTCTAGTTTTGTAAAGTTGTGGTTTATTTTTTTCGAGTTTTTACCAGGTAAAGTTTTCAAAAAAATTTATATAGTATTTACAATCTAATTTAAGCCATACTTGCATACAAAAAAACTTATTTGTGTAACTTTATATATCCAAATATCCTACTCAATTTTTAACTTTTATCCTCGTTTCAACCGAACTCTTCTGCGAGTTTATGGGCGATATCCGAACATATACACAGAAAAAAATATTATTCTACTTTTTTCAATTAAATCGATTTGTTGAACATTTTAAAAGCTGTCAAATAAAAATTAATTGAATCAATTAAATATTTCCTCAAATTCGGGATTTTCATTACATTTTTGTATGCCTATCGCTCAAAACATATTGTTGTTGTTTTTTGTAATATTTATGTATATAGTTTGTTTTTTTATAAATGTTTATGTATTAGATATAAATATTTTAAATTAATTTTAATTAGATTTAATTAAGGCTAAAGTGCACTTTATGGGGCGTAACGAAATTAAAAAAAAAGTACATGGACCCCTCCGGAATACAAGTATGGGTATTCAAATCAAAGGAAATTTTCTCCCGATTCCAAAAATAGTATTATTTTTTGGATAAGTGAACCAGGGCGGCAACCAGAGCCATTTTAAACCCCCAAAAGGGGGTAAAAAAAAAATGCAAATGTTAATGAAAAAAATATGACCCCCTCCGGAATAAAAAAAGAAAATTTTTTTGTTCTGGAGTTAAGGTTGGCGGGGCCCTCTTTGGCCCCCAGACCCTAAAAAGTGATACTCGAACGAATATGCAAGTATGGGTACTCAAATCAAACGAAATTTTCTCCCGATTTCAAAAATGATATTATTTTTACTCAATTTATTCAAAAAAATAAAAAATTTTTTGAAAAAATAGCGCGATTTTAGGCCTGGGGCCCCAGGCCCTAAAAACTGATCACTTTTTAATTATTTAAAACAAAAAATGAAAATTTTTTGAAAAAATCGCGCGTCTCATTATCTTCCCTAGTGTGACGCGCGCAGGGAAACTTTATTCAGCGAAGCCACCTGCCGCGTCCTATGGAGGAGAAAACCCCTAAGAGCGGCCGCAGGCCGCCACGCAGAAAAACTTTATAAAGCAAGGATTTTCAATATTGTTGCAGTTAAATTAATATTTGCAAAAATGTGTAATGATTAAAGTGATTTTTTTTCATTTTAGGGCCTGGGGGCCAAAGAGGGCCCCGTCCCCCTTAACTCCAGAACAAACAAATTTTCTTTTTTTATTCCGGAGGGGGTCATATTTTTTTTCATTAACATTTGCATTTTTTTTTTTTACCCCCTTTTGGGGGTTTAAAATGGCTCTGGTTGCCGCCCTGGTTCACTTATCCAAAAAATAATACTATTTTTGGAATCGGGAGAAAATTTCCTTTGATTTGAATACCCATACTTGTATATTCGGTGGTGTATCAGTTTTTAGGGCCTGGGGGCCAAAGGGTGCCCGGCCCCCTTAACTCCAGAACAAAAAAAATTTTTTTTTTATTCCGGAGGGGGTCATATTTTTTTTTTTTTTTTTTTCGTCACGCCCCATAAACTGCACTTTTGCCTTAATTAATTTTCATTTTATTACTTTAAGTTTATTACTTTATGTTAAACAATTTTATTTCAGTTTTTCATATCTAAATATTAATTTATTCTAAAACATTATCATAAAATTGATAATGTAATTTTGGAAGTTAAATTTTGTTTAATAAAAATGTAACCATTTTTTTAACAAAAAAAACAATGCTAAAAATAAATTAAAAATTATTAAAAAAAATACACTGGTTTTAACAAAAGAGCTAATTTTTACAAAAAAAAAAACATATTTTTTGCCAAACTCCATACGTTTTAATAGAAAGAAAATAAATATTTTTTGTGTGAATTTGTTCACATAAGTATAAATAAATCGTCTTAACTAACTGAGAAATACATGCCCGTTTAAATTCAATGTTATAAAGTTCAAGATTTAAAAAAGATTTGGAATGACATCAACACTTTATCAAATTGATTTTTTTATGGCAAAAATACTTTTTGAATAGCTATACAATATAAAAAATAATAAATAATTCAATTTAAAAGCTATCAATTTCTAATTGAATTACCAATTTTCTTTGGAGGAATTTCAGCAATTAAAGTTATTGAATCGGTGGTTTTCGTGATTGAAATGGGTTTTTATTTTTTTGTGTGTATGAGATCTAACATCCAACTGAATGGATCCACATATATAATTGTCGCATGTGAAATTTGATGAAAATCAAAGGACATTATATCAAAAAATTATATTTTTTGTTTGATCTTTAAAGGAATTTTTAACAAAGCTGTTTTTGTCTGAATAGTACTTACTGTATCTGTACCTTCAACACATTCAGGCTGACGGCCGAAATTAAAGTCTTTTTTCCCCGAGAATACTTCAAATATAAGTTTACCATTAAATACAGCAATTTTGGGACGAAATCTTTGCAATTTTTCTAATAATATGCGACTGCCTTCCTTAATTTCTTTGCGTGTCAAATCAGCTGAGCCCTTGGTGGCCCGTTGTACCATATTGGTAAATCCAATTCCATAATTTATGAGTTTAAAATCTTCATCAGCACTCATTTGATCTTGAGTAAGACCTGACAAATACAAGCATTTCCAGAAATGATTACCAGGCCCGGCATAATGATGACCTTTATATGCAGCTAATAAACCAGGATTGATACCGATCTACAGAGCAAAAATATTTAGAAAATAATTATAATACTAAATCAGGCTTTTATCATGTCTAAAAAATATTTTATAGGAATCTCAATTGAAGAAATTAAAATATTCCAATTTACTATCAATGGAACAACATTTACATTTGGAGTGATCTACAGACATTTTGGAGTGATCTACAGACAGAAACTATTCCAGTTAGAGAACATGAGATTAAAATAGCAGAAAAAATACACTTTTAAATATGTTTACAGGAAATTATATAGGTATATATGTTTACAAGCTACCATACATATATTAGAAGTATGCTGTCAATTATTTTATTTTTGTATATATTATTAGAGAAGACAAAAAATTGCAAAATGTGAGGTGTTTATGGCAAAAAAATATTGAAAAAAGGCAAAAACTACGAAAAGGTAGAAAAATTAAACTTTTTGAAAGAAAAATTAAGGAAAAAACATTTAAAGCGAAGAATGTCTGAAAAAACACTTTTAAAGCTCAAAAATCTTAAGGACTGTTTTTACTGCAAATATGAGTAAAAATGCAAAAAAGCATATTATTCTTCTCTGGTTATTATACATATGGGAAAATCTACCAAACTATACTATTTCAGATTTAAAAAATCAAAAATTTCTTATTAGTGGCACACAATTTATTTATAGATTAGCTTATTTAAAATACATTAAAAAGCAATAATGTGTTCGCGTGAATCAATTTTACATAGTTGTATTACAGAAAATTTAGATTTTCGGTAATTTTTGTGTAAAAAATAACTTCATGTCCTACTATTTCTGAAATAATTCGCTTCGGCCATGATAAATAATAATATCAACTCTGTATTGAATCATTTTTGGATTGCCAGTTTTGGGTTAAAAATTTTGCAAATGATTTTTACTTCGAAATCATAAATTTAATGTTTGGTATTTCAAACAATAAAAAAGAACCACTAAATTTACACTCACTATAACAATATCCAAATTATCACATAAATGATCGGGTAAAGTGCGTTTCACAACTTCTTCTTCTGACATGCCATTGAAACGATCGTGTTTTTTTCTTGTTTTCGCCGACCTTTCGACAACAACATTAACATCGTTAGGATTTGAGCTTAAAAATATAAAAGAAAGAATATTTAATTAATATAAAATGCGTCTCTTAATCATACACTCAAAAAGTTTCAAAGTAAAATCACTGAAAATGACCAACAGTAATTTCAGTTAAAAAGGCGTCAAAGGTAATTACCGTTAAAAGAACTAAAAATATAGTTGTTTTTAACTGTTGAAAAACAACTAACAAATGCAGTAAAAACAACTGACAATGTCGTGCAAACAACTGACAATTTTGTACTACCAACATTTTGAAACAACTGTAAAAATGGGTAAAAACTAGCAGCTACTTTTTCGGTATTTGAAAAATATTTTCTTTAAATTACAATTCAAATTTGTATTTCCTACATCCTACTTAAAATTCCAAACGGTACTCCAGTTATAACAGTTTTATGCATTGAAGATACAATAAAATGTTCTAATTATTATTTGCAAACTATGAGCATATCAATAATAACAAATATATACGAAATTTTTTTCAACATTAATCTTCTTTTTTTTAAATAACTATCTAAATTAACTGTTTACTGCAAAATAACTGTTTTGGTAGTTGTTTATTAAAATTCCAAAATAACCAACTTCATTTGTTTTTTAAAATAACTGTCATTATAGGTGGTTTTTATTACTTCATAGAAAAACAACTGTAAATGCAGTTAAAAACAACTACTACTGATTAATACACAAACAACTGTCATGTAGTAACTGTAAAATTTTTTGAGTGTACCACCTTACCATCATACCTTTCTAACGTAGATGGCAGAACCTCCATTATTTTCTTTTTACGTCCTCGTCTTTTCTGTGGTGGCTTTGCCTGTAAATTCAACATTGAATATTGATTTGGGCCACTAATATCAATTGTGGCACTAGAAAAATGTGGCCGTTGATGTTTGACATGGGTCATTTCAGAACTTAAGTTCGTACAACTTTGTTGTGTTTGTTGTGCATGTTGATCTGTGGCCAAGTTTGATATACAAAATAATTCATTGGTTGGAGTCATGTCTGCTGTAGAGCCGTCAGATTGCATGACCATAAAATTGCCCGGATTCGACGGCTCTGCATTGCCGTGCGTGTGAGAATGTGGTGGCGTTTGTATATTTCTTAAGCTATTGTTACCTCCATTATTAAGATCGTCACCTATGAAATGGTAAGGATCTCTAGATGCATTATTGGTTGCTAAATCATTTGCTGACACTTCCTGCTGCACATTTTGAGTGTTAATATGTAATTGTTGCTGTTGTTGCAAATGCAATTGTTTGTGTTGCTGATGATCTTCAGACTTTAAAGTGTTTATTAAAAGTCCGCTGGTTAAATGTTGTACATGGTGTTGCGGTGTCACCGAATGTGATGAGGAAGCATGTGATTTTGGAGTAAGCACATCTCCGGCACTTGTTTCGTAGCCATCATCTTGGTTCTCGTGTTTTACATTTGATGGCGAAAGACTTCTGAAATGGGTTGAAAGGAAAACAATATTTAAATGTAAATGTAGTCAAAAACGCGATGACCGAATAATAATGACTATTCAGGTAAAAATGTTAATATGGAGTCTAACAAAATTATATATCATTTGATAAGTTCCCATATATAAGCTCGTACAAATTTATCTCCATGTATCTAATTGTATCAAATTAGATATAATTTGATACAATTACATCCGAGATTTGTCCATATCCGGGACATTAAATTATATTTTATTAGATATAAATATATCTGATTTTATAAAATTTTAGCTGATAGTAGTATGCTTTTTGTAACTTGAGGTTATGCTTAAACGTATTTAAGTTTAAAATTTCTAGAAATCAACAATTTTAACGACAAATATTTTTTTAAATGAAACAACGAAATTATTAATAATTATCAAGATCAAATTAAGTGTTTTAAAAATATATAATTAAATGACATTGCCTAATAATATATACGAAATTTTTTATTTGAAATTATATAAAATAAATCACTTGAAAATGATTTCGTTATAAATTCAATATGGTTATATGTGAAGCCATATATAATAAGTCTTAACTTGCAGATAACTTAATTTGATATTTAACCAAAATATGTATGGGATTATATATAATGGTATATAAAATGATAAGGAAAATATTTTCAGTATGGCGTCACATACTTAGCATGGGACCATATATAATCATATCGATTACTACTGTAGTAGATGCATACTGTAGAGTATTTATAATGCACGAATACTAAGCATAGAGTGACTTTGTTTTGGTGTTATTGGAAACTACTTGAATTAGCGTAGTACTACACTATGTTAACAATAAAATTATTAACAAAGTAGAACGAATGAAGGGGTGTAACAAAACCTATAATAAAAACAAACAAAAGGAGTCTGTCATTACAATTGTTCTGATAGGAAGTCAAATAGTGTATGACACATTTTATGACGGCACCATAAAATGTTGGTGTATGTCTGTTTGACATACTGACCACCCTGAAAGTCATTTGACACATTTGTGTCACAAATGTATTTACAATATCACTCAAATACTGCGACTGTACATTAATTTCTAAGTTAAGATTTAGTATGTAAACCTGTAAATATTATTTGTCTATTATTACATTATTTGACAGTCTTACACATCAGCCAGAGAACACACAACCAAAATAAAATAAAACTCAATCCAAAGAAGGCGTTTCATTTAAGAGACTACTACAACATAAGGCACTACATATATTGTAATTATTATGTTATATGACTTATGTTGTTATGGAGTAAAGTTTGGAGACATATGAAGTACCGTATAAAAAATTCTGTCAATTAAAATTATCAGATGTATTTGTATATAATGTTGCCGTAATGTTACTTCATTCAAAGTCATATATAACTTGATGACTAAAAATAATTATTTTTGCCAGGGAATATAAAATTATAAGAAAAATATTTTCAGTATGGCATCACATATAGTTTTATAAGACTTAGCATGGGACCATACATAATCATATCGAGCACTACATATATTTGGATTATTATTATATGGCTTATGTTATATATGGAGTAAGATTTGGAGACATATAATAATATCAACTACCATATAAAAAATTATCAGATGTATTTGTATATTATTAGCCGTAATGGTACTTCATTCAGTCAGATATGACTTAATCATATTATATATGACTAGATATAACTATTTTTGTCCGGGTAACCATGTAGTAATTTTTTACTATTGATAAAACAACAACAGTGGTAATAAAAACGACTATCGAAAAGGTCAAGAACAACTAACATCAAATGAATGCATAATCCATAAAAACGAGCAACAAAACTATGAACATAAAACGACTACGTAAGTTGTAAAAAATACTATTTTTAACTATTACACCAAACGGTATTCCCGTTATGACGTTTTTACGCATTGGAGAACATATTTAAAATAAAAAATATAAACGAAAATTTTTAAAAACTGGACATAATCTTCTATTATTAAATAACTAACAAAAATTAACTATTTACTGCCAAATTACTGTTTTGGTAGCTGTTTATTATAAACTAAAATAACTACTCAAACCAACTGTTGCTGACCGGCAGTGCAAATCCTTCTACTGAACCCTCCTCGGGGGTGCTGGCTGGAAACGTGTACCAGGTGTTACACGGCTAAGGTCAGGACTTTGATAATAGTGTAACAATGTAACCCATATTGTCCACATTATTGTGATGTGCTCTGACCATAAGTGGAAGGTAACCGTGGTTTTTATTTCGGTCCGAGTGTCTGTTTATCCATATTGGGCGGCTTGGGGCGATCTAAATTCTGGTTTTTTCGAAATCCAGGCGCGTCTGTCTCATATTGAGCGGCTTCCTGGTCCGCGTCTGTTACCCAGAGGGTCGTCGGTTTTTCTTTTTAAAATGATGATTTGGTGAAGTTTATATGAATATGGAAAGTACGTCGAATGAAGAAGAAATCTGGGCGGTAATATACGCCCAAACGTCGGTGTTAGCAGTGACTGCGACCACCGGCGGGCACGGTGGGGAATCTACTTCCCCTCTGCGTGTCGCTAGCGGTCACACATTCTCTGCCGTGGTGGCGTCTTACGGCGGATGTACTAAAGACGTTACGCCTAGAAAATTGACACGGATGGATGCTGATGTTGGCTCAGACTCGGATCTTGATAGTGTCAAAACTGTAACATCAAAGGATGAACATGAGCTTCTAAAGTCTCCCACTACGCAGAAAGGTATACCTCCTCATAGGAGGGAAAGACCGAGACGCAGTAAAGAGGGTCTTAAAGCTCTATCTGAATACAAGGCTGCGATCAGAATTCAACATCGTCTTAGCTCAATAACCAATCCTTCCTCCGAAGAGAAAGATAGGCTGCAGTGGGCAACAGGCGCTATTGAAAAAGGCCGGGCTCATTTTGGTAACAACCGTAAGTATGCCGCCAACAATTCACGGTTCCCCAATTGCAGCTGTGAAGCTGTGATTAAGAGCATGTGATTAAGAGCATGCAGGAGAAGAGACAACGGTCGGTCAATGATTCACCATCCGCCACCAATCCCAAAAACCCTAAAAAGCGCAAGCATCTCCACGAAGACGTAAGACCCAGCACGTCCAAAGCCGTCGTGGAACCTGTGCCTAAGGTTGCAAAGGTTAGCGAAGTAGCTAAACGCCATTTGAGCGTGGCACTTCTAGACATGAGCAATCCTTATGGTCAAATGCCCAATGAGCGGTGGGATACAGTTGAGTCCCTAATCTTTTTGGAGATCGTTGCAAAAATGGAAGCTGAACCAGATCAACCGATGCCTTCATTCGATGGAGCGGGTTGGTTTAATTAAGTAAAGCTCATTAAGTGCAAGGACGATGTGACGTTGGGATGGGTGAAGAAAGTGGTTCCGAGACTCAAAAGCCTGTGGAAAGATGCGCAACTTAAGATTGTGGATCGATCCAACATCCCCGAAATCCCAAAGGCAAAAGTGAAAATTCCTCGCATTGTAAAACCGGACGTTACCCTACGCCTTCTACAGAGCCAAAATCCTGACATTCCGACTAGAGAGTGGAAGGTTTTGCATGTCGATAAAGGCAGCAAGGATGGTCAAAATTACATACTGCAGATAACGAAGGAGGCTGAGGACCTATTGTATCCACGGTATGGTAAAATGTCATGGGGCGTGGGTAGTGTGTTTCTGAAACTCAAGAAACGACATCCGAGAGACGCAAACCCCAACACCTTAGAGGCCGATGAAGTGGAAAGGGATTTAGCCGCTGCCACCTCTGCCGCAGCTAGACTTATTTTGGGTGAAACAGCCGCTGAAGCTGAGCCCCGGCGGGAGATCTTGGTTGATAATGCTAAAGATCCTGCAAATAAATCTCCAGCACAGTAAAATGGCTTCGGTCGAACTCCTTCTTGTTCTAGAAGAGGGTCGCTACGACGTAGCTTTGTTTCAGGAGCCCTGGATCTCTACGGGAAATCAGGTATCTGGGTTAAGGTCACGTGCCTTTTATACATACTTCCCAAAAGTTGTAAGTAGAATTCGATCTGTTATAATTGTTAGGAAGAACTTATGCTCACATATTCTCTTTAATTACAGCACCGATGATCTCACGGTAGTGGCAATAGAAAATGGTAAAGATGATAATCTACTCTTTGCATCTTCCTATATGCCACATGGTAAAGATGCCCCTCCAGCTGAACTTCAGAGACTTGTCGTGGAAACTTGTGCCAAGAAGCAAACTCTGGTGGTGGGCACTGACGCAAACTCACACCACACGATATGGGGCGGTAAAGATATCAACGCTAGAGGTGAGTCTCTTATTAGCTTTATATTACAAACTAACCTACAGATTGCTAACAGGGGTGAGGCGCCGACTTATATAGGGCCCACCTCTAGGAATGTTCTTGATTTGACACTGTATATGGGTGAAAGAGTGGGGGTGGAGGATTGGAAGGTATTATCACGTCCTCTCTCCTACTCATCTCTACTGGTCAGGGGACTAAGCCATCCGCGGACGTTAAACAGTCCGGGTGAGGTAGACTCTGCGGTGGACGATTTGGTGGCGAAAGTTGTAGGTTCCTATGAGGCATCATGTCCTCTTACACGGACCAGGCGTAAGTCCGAACCTCCCTGGTGGAACAGGGATCTGGACTGTCGCGAACTCCGTGAGCACTTTAAATTGGCGAAAGGTACGGACCAATTAGATTGCTGGGGGGAATACAGAGATGCACTGAGATCTTACAAGCGTGACATACGTAGGGCTAAGCGAAGCTCGTGGCGAGACTTCTGGGGCAACATCGAAGGGTTTGGGGAGACCACCAGACTAAGAAAGATGCTTGCTAGGGATCCGTCTATGAAAAGCACTATATGTACGGAGAATGGGGAGTGGACAAGAGGTAGCGGGGAGACTCTGAATGTACTGTTAGATACTCACTTTCCGGGCTGCACTGACCTGTCTACTCTTGTTGAACCGGATATCTGTTCGGGGGATACTGATGACGGCTTGATCACCCGGGAAAAGGTCAAAAGGGCTGTCGACTCTTTTCAACCATATAAGTCACCTGGGCCGGACGGTATATTTCCGGCCTTGCTGCGGTATGGTGGCCACTGTTTGGTATCGTGGTTGGCCGAAATTTTCAGGGGTTGTCTGAGACTTGGATATGTGCCTGTATCCTGGAGGACAGCAAATGTTTTATTTTTACCGAAATCGAGTAAAAGCAATCACTTGTACCCAAAGGATTATAGGCCTATTAGCCTTACCTCATTCCTCCTGAAGACTTTGGAGAGAATTTTGGACTTTCATGTTCGAGACAGCTTGGAGCCTAATTTTCTATGCGACAACCAGCACGCTTACACGAAGGGAAACTCTGTTGAGACAGCACTTCATTCAGTTGTTTCACAGATTGAGAGGGCCCTTCATTATGGGGAATTCGCCCTGGGAGTCTTCCTTGATATAGCTGGTGCTTTCAATAATGTGCATACAGATGCAATTTTGGAGTGTTTGGCAGGAACGGGAGCTTCTATGGGGGCTGTAAATTGGGTAGGCAACCTGCTGAGATGCAGGATAATCTCCACGGATTGGGGAAACGCCAGGCTGCAGAGGGTGGCGCGTAGGGAGACTCCCCAAGGAGGAGTTCTCTCCCCTTTGTTGTGGACACTTGTAGGTAACGGACTTCTCGAGGAGCTTAAGTGCGATGCGGCCTCAACGACTGTGTATGCAGACGATGTAGCCGTCATTGTCACTGCCAAGTACCTGGATGTCGTCAGTTCTGTGATGGAGACTACACTTGGGATCATTAACAGGTGGGCGACCAAAGTGGGACTGGGTGTAAATCCAGAGAAGACGGATTTGGTACTTTTCACTCACAAGACCAAGGTGGGCTCGTGGACCACACCTAGGCTAGGGGGAACTAATCTTGTTTTGAAGGACCACACAAAGTACCTGGGGGTCATATTGGACAGCAAGCTGTCGTGGAAACTCAATGTAGAGGAGAGAGTTAAAAAGACTACAAATGCGCTCTATGCATGTAAGAGAATGTTAGGCAAGACTTGGGGTCTATCTCCCAAACTCATGCACTGGGTTTACACGGCGGTGGCTAGGCCAATTTTACTCTATGGAGTACTTGTTTGGTGGAAAGCGTTGGGGAAAAGGTCTTACTGTAGGCGGCTTGAGAGCGCGCAGAGACTCGCTGAACTTTGTATAACAGGCGCACTTCGCAGCACGCCTACCGCGGCACTGGATGTAATCCTGAATCTGCAACCGATTAATCAAGTGGCGGAGGGCGCCGCCAGGAAATCCGCCGTTCGCCTTTGTGCTACGGGGCGATTTACGACGAGACCTTATAGTCACGGGGATAGGAGCTGTAGCAGTGACTACACCATCCCGAAAATTGGCTTCACCACTGGCTTGCGTGTTACCCTGAGTGAATACGGCTGGTTGGCGGGCCTTCGTCCTGACCACAGAACCTTCAACTTCTTCACTGATAGTTCAAAGATGGGGGAGGGGTCGGGGCAGCGGTTTTCTGTCGAGAGCTGGGTATCGAGGAGTCATATAAACTTCCCGATTACTGCAGCGTCTTTAAGGCGGAAGTTATGGCGGTCAAAATGGCTGCTGACCTTGCTCTTGTTTCTGAAACGGAGGGCAGTTACGTTAATTTCTTTATTGATAGTCAGGCGGCTATCAAAGCTATCGCCGCCAACTTGACCTACTCTTCGATTGTCCAAGAGTGCAAGAACTCTCTAGGGAGACTTGGGTCCGGAAGGAGAGTCCACATCTATTGGGTTCGTGGGCACCGGGGTATTGAAGGGAATGAGGTTGCGGATGAACTGGCTAAACGGGGAGTCCATTTGCCAGTTGAAATGGCATTGGATGTTCGCGTGCCACTTCGGTCTCTGAAAAGGGATGTAGAATCCACAATGATGCGAAGAGCTGATGCGGTTTGGAGAAATACCGAAACGTGCAGAGTATCTAAAGTCATGTGGAAATCCTACGATCCCGTAGCGACCGAACTTTTACTGTCCTTGTCCAGGAGCGACTGTAGACTTCTGGTGGGGGTGTTAACTGGTCACTGCTGGACGGCAGTTCTTGCCAAGAGAGCGGGAAGGCTGCAGAGTGACGAATGTAGATTCTGTGGGGTACCGGGGGACAGAGAGACGGTGGAGCACCTAATGTGCCACTGTCCGGCTCTTGCACGCTCCAGGGCGAAATGTTTAGGGGACCACCTATTCCGAGATCTGGGAGAAATCTCAGAAATCGGAATCTTGAGACTTCTGTCATTTGCTAAGAGGGTGTGGGGAACTTTGGCTACCATCACTGACGACTGACCTAACGTGGGGTTATCGTTTCTAATCTGGTAACATTAGGGACCTAATGGTCTATGCGGGGTCTTTGACCGGCCAGCTCAACCTAACCTAACTGTTGCTGGAGTACAGTATTTTTGGTTAGTTATTTTTTGAATTACTGTCTAAATTAGTCGTTTTTCATTTTCGCATAGAAAAATTACTAAAATAGCAGTTAAAACAACTACTAATTTTTACTACTACTTTATTCTGAGTGTACTTGACTTGGAATAGTCAAAAGTTCTGACCTACAATCTGTAAGCGGATTCTGTTTCTAGATGGTCTAAAAAATATTTTTCAACGGAAACGACAAATAATCTAGGTGGCACTTTTTTTCTTTTAGGGCACCTCACCGATTTTGATAAAAAATTTAGGAGTTTCATTTACTAAGTCGAGAATTTTATTTTTTCCCACACGACCCCTTTGGAGGCGGCAAGTCTTAAAAGTTAAATTTTTTAAGTTTCAGTTTTCTTAAAAATTACTTATCTGTTATATGTCATTGTAAAAATGCTTATAAAATCTTCTTTCGTATGATATATATAAATTTTTATCTTCCAAAGATGGGGGCGTGTTATTTTACTTTAAAATTAAAAATTTACCGACAAATTTGTAAGTTCTGGAATAATAGATTTTATCATTGACGAGCAACTGAAAACAAGTTTGCCTTGCTTTAAACAAAAGCAAATTTTATTATGTCAAAAGAGAATTGGTGGTCAGAACCTTATTAACCATCAACCTTGCCTAAGCTTTTTTGCAATGAATTTTACACTTGTTCAGCACGAAAAATAAACAATATGTTCTCCTACCAACAATTTTTTCCTTGCCTATTTTAGGCGATATGTGCAAAAAACAGTTAAGAGCGAATCTCAAAAACTAATCCATAAAACTAAAAAGCTTTAGACATAAATTATTTCTCTTACCAACATATAACTACAGTCCAAAAATTACCTTTTAGTGCTTTTAGTTAAGATATGGCGATTTTCGGTTTTCGAAAAACGCGACTTCAACTTATGTATAACTTCAACATATGTATATTGATTAATATTAACACAGTGTCCACACTAAATATTAACTTTAATATTTTTCTGTCAGCAAACTTCAAATTCAATCGCAGAGAGAATTATATTACGTGTGGACCACACATTACTGTTAATGTTAGTATTATATCTGATATCTAAATAGAGTTGTTATCATAAATCTCTACACAACAGTATTAATGATATGAGCTGTCAAAATACACACACACATAAATAAAAGATTGTAAAAAAATATAAATAAAAGTTAAAGTTAAAGGATTGTAAAAAAAATATAAATAAAAGTTAAATGTCTAAAACTAAAATACAAGAAGAAAAAGTGCATTAAAAATTGTTTAACTGTTATAAATCAATTTAAAGTTATTTTTTAATCGCATAGTTGAAAATTTAATGAATAAACGGACGTCTTTACTCAACGGCAGACAGAAAATTATGAGAAAACATGATATAAATATGAATGCGTGTTCTCCACCGTAAACATTAATATGAACATAGATAATTTAATTCGTTATTCTGGTGGCGTTCTCGCACATATTATATTAAGGTTAATATCGAATGTGGACACTATGTAAAGGCTTTGCTAATAATACCTAATATAATCTTTCTGGAAGACGATGTCGTTTACAGATATCCTTTTGGAATCCTGTATGTTCTTATACCAATATAAGGTTTTTTTTAAAGCTTAAGATTCAATCTTACCGTTTATTGGTATTTAATACCAACAGATATATGTTTTCAAGATTTTTGGAAATTGTGTTAATTTCAAAATGATTATTTTTGAAATATCACACAAAATTTCTTTACAAAATGTTCTGTAAATTTGTTTTTCGAAATAGCTTAAATACGAAATAGCTTTAATTCTTATTATATCGAAATAGCTTAAATTCGTATTATAAAAAACTCATTTGGCGCACTTGTGGGCAATATAAAAATATCCCTGGAGGTGGGCTTACTGGTTAAAGGGTTAACTTTTAAATGTTAAGATTTCGTTCTTCTATATTATTTTTAAGAAAGTCAGTTAAAAAAAGAATAACGTCGCTTTGTTACTTTGTACCATATACGTTTTTCCTTATCTGCCCAGTGTAGAAACGGCAATGTCATTACTTTTCTCACTACCAGTAATGACACCAGCTTACTCTCTGCGTTACTTTAACACAAATAATACGGACTCAATAATAACTAGTTAATTTTCCCATAATTTTAATACAAATAATAAGGCGTTCCCCATAAGTACTTATTTACATTATTATTTTAAATATAAAATAATGATTGAAAATGGTTTGAAAATCTATTTTAGACTCATTATTTTTAAACCTTTAGTAAGGACTTATATAAGTACATATTTTTGATTTTTTGTAAGCTGGAAAGTAATGACGTTTTGTGCAAGCGAGTCATTTAGGTTTTAGGCTATCAAGTATAACATGTCTAGATAGCTCAGTTGGTAGAGCGGTTAACTGACAACCTGGAGGCCCGTGTTCAAATCCCGTGTGAATTTAAATAAAAAAATATTTTTTTTTTATTAAATTTAGTCTTTTCAAAAAATTATTTTTAGACTCATTATTTTTGGCCATACTGGTAATAGTTTTTATAAGGTGGCTAAAAATGATCAGGGACTGGAACTTCATGAACTAAAAAAGTGTGTTTTAGGCGCTTATAATATGCATGAAAAATCTTAAAATATGCATTTAACGCAAAATAAGTAAAAATATGCTATAAAAATATGCATTTAAAGCAAAATGTGCACGTAAAGCAAAATATGCAAAAATATGCGTTTTAAAGCAAAATATGCAAAAATATGCACTAACAAATCGGTGCCATTTGAACACAAGTTCTATGATTCGCAAAGATATTTTGTTTATCCTGTTCTCAGACATAGTGGAATAAACATGCATATGCATGAACTTCTGGTTGTGGTAATGATATGTAGTTATTTTGCGCGACTCTCCATAATGAGATTTGTAATGACAATTGTAAGTACTTGCCATTACCAAATATGTACTTATATAAGCACTTATATGGTAATGCTTGTTTACACTGGATGTAGTTCACATTTAATATCATCAGTGGACGACGTTTTAGAATTTCTAAAAATACTTATTTAACAAACAATGACAATCGATATTTGCATACACTACTCACAGTTTGTAGGGTGTATTGTGGTCATCATGAAACTCGTCCATCATAAGATCGTGATATACTTCATGTATTTGTTGGTGCTGTTGATGTAGGGGGACTATGAGTGTTGGATGTGGGATGGTGCTGCTGAGGATGCAAAAATCCATCATATTAGAATTTTGTTGTTGTCTTTGATCAGTCGTTTGATTTTGAGATAAATCATGTCGTTGTTGTTGATCTTGTTGATGTTGAATTAATAGTTGTTGTTGAATATGAAGTTGTTGTTCTTGTTGTAGCTGATACAATTGTTCAGATGCATAGTGTTGCTGCATAGAATGTTGTTGCTGAGATTGTATCAAAGCTAAATGTTCCTGTTGCTGAAGTTCAATATCATTACGTTGTTGATGATGATCGTGATGATGATGTTGCTGCTGCTGTTGACTACTGTGCTGGTGACTGATGATGTGTTCATATGATGATGTTACATGTTGATGATATTGTTGCTGCTGTTGTTGTTGTTCAATGTGTGTATAGACTTTATCGGCAGCGTCAATTATATCTTTCTCGTGTTGCTGATGTTCCATTTCGAATTCGGTATGTTGCACCTGGGAACTACCCAAATACTTGTCAAAATCTTGATCTTGTTCATCTTTTCTATTGAGTTCTAGATTATTTTCCTCGCCTTGCTCCTTCTCTACAATATTGTTTTCTCTCTGTAAATTTTCGTTGTCACTGTCTGCTTTACAATCTATTCTTGAATTTATTTTACCATCATCTAAACGGTTATCGATATGAGGGGTCTGTTCACACGTATTAATGTTTGGGTTTGGATTACTGTCAGTAGGCTCTTTTTCGATGTGCGGATTTTGTGTACTTGATATACATTTATCAGCAACTGCTGCTGTGTTTTTTTCTGGCAAAGGTGATATTTCCGCATTGTCTTTATTGACACAATGAGAATCTATATTGAGTGTTGTATTGTTTACCGCTGGGTCAGAAATAAATGTTTGTTGTTCTGTTATAGGGGAAGGATGACTAATGTTTGCAGTTGTTGGAGTGGAAGCTGAACATGTTGGAGATTTTATAGCACAACCATAGTTTACGTCTGTAGAATTATTATTGCTATTATTAATATTACATTGCTCGCGATGTTTATTTTGCGACACTGAGCTACCAAAGTTCGTGGAAGGCGGATGTTGGGTATTACATACACTTGAAGCTGGTTTGATAACTTGTTGGTGCTTTTGTTGAGTTTTAATTTTTAATCTAAACTTACAACCATTATGAAAAGCTTCGTTGTCCTCACTCGTAGTTTTACAACTTGAAGTAGTGCTGGTATCCGAGCTTAAACTACTGTTATTACTACTTAACTCATTTTCATATTTTTCCTCTTCTTTGTTATAATCATCGAAGCTTTTAAAATGAAGCTGTCTTGGTATTTCTGAAGAATTTTCATGTTTTTCTAGTGTAAGGTTTGCTATTAGCGGTAAAGTTTGGGTTGGATATGCTATAGACAATACCATATTTTTAATTTTTCGTTCTCTGTCCTGTTTTGATATTTCGACAATATCTTCCATGTACAGTTCAGTTTTATTATTATCTTCTGATTCCTCTTTTTCCACTGAATTAGAAATTGTGTTTGTTTTATCCAGCTGTTGCTTGTTTAAATCCTGTTTTTTCATCTGCATCTTTTAAGGATTCTAATTTATTTATAACATAATGGTCAGATTGGTCGTTAACACGAGATTCTTTTTGTTCTGTCGGAGCACATTGATATTTGCTCTGGATCTCTAGATAGGACAAAGGCGATAAGGTAGCTTTATTAAAAACTGGTCTACTAACCAGGGTACTGATGATATTACCAAATGAATTTAGCTTATTACATCCCACCTTTTTTTCCTTTTCTTTCGGAACATTTTGCTTTATTGGTTGCTCTTGCATATCATGTTGCTGTTGTTCATCCTCTGAGTGCTCATCCAATTCCTGATCGTCTTGTTCTTCAACTGCTAAGTCATCGCATTCTTGGTTCTCAGGCATTTCATCATCATCGGCGTCTTTATTATGTATTATTTTTTTAGTTTTTAAATCACATTTGGCATTTGCTAAATAGAGTTTGTTGCTCATTTCTACATGTTCTAGTTCTTTTTGAAAATTTGTCTGGTCTGTCTCTCTTAGGCTTATACTGAATTCAGTCAAAGTGTTTCTTCGTTTCTCCAGTTCACCATAGTCTAAAGGTTGTTCATCATAATTATCATCACCTTCATGATCTTCAGCAGGATTTTGGGTGCTGGACCTTAATAGTTTTCTAGATATTGGGGTCGTGTTAACACGCATTTGCTTTTCACTTTTATTGTTCGCTTTTGCAAAACTAGCCGCCGTTATTGGATATTTTTGTGCAGTTTGCCTTGTTTGCCTTAAGCTTGTTGTCGTCGTTGTTGTGGTTTTAATAAACTTATTAACTGTTTCATCTCCTTCTAAGGGAAACGAAGAAAATGTAGCGTTGGTGCGTCTTCTTTTACGTTCGCCTGATTTATTTTGTAAAGCACGTTTACAATTAGCTCCCGCCATTATATGTTTATCATCCATAAATTCGTTGTTATTGTTAATAAAGTTCTATTGAATTCGTTAAAATTCGCAGCCGTTTGTCGCTGCGGTTTGCTGGTTAATGGAAGTGGGAGTTAAAAATAAATGTGAATTCGAAACTGCTTGTTTTGCAATACTGATGTTAAAATCTTACTAAATATTTGTTTCCAATTTTTAATCCTCTGGAGTCATGTTGGTATTCCAAAAAATACAATTTAAATTTCTTGTACACTCAAAAAAAGTTATTAAGGTCAGCAACATTTTTGCTGAGTGGATCCTTGCAGAAAAATTGCTAATATCAGCAAAAGAGTTGCTGAATTCTGCACAACTTTTGCTAAATTTACTATTTTTTTTGCTGATATTAGCTATTTTTCTGCAAGCATCCTCCTAGCAAAAATCTTGCTGACTTTAGTGACTTTTTTTGAGTGTATGAATTTTTTGTGTTAAGTGGTGGCTTTAATTGCGTTATCCCCATAAATTGTTTCCAATTGCAATATTTGCGGTTTATTTCTATTGTTTTTCTTCTGTTCACTTTAACTCTATTATAATTCTCACTCAGTTTTTCGTTCTCTCTTTCAAAGAGTAAAAAATAAATAAATTATAGAAGTATTTCGTTGTGCTACGTAAAAGGGAGTTAGGTGCAATAAACCTTATATTATAAGTTTGAAACGACTGAGTTAGTTTTTTGGCTGTTTATTTTTTTTTTTATGTGTTCAGGAGCAATTGTTTAACTGAAAATGCACAAAAAGAAAATTAGTTTTTCATTACAACTGTCGAAAATATACAATCAGTAATTCCACTCATAAGGGAGGTATAGCGAACCCGAACTCGTATATTTTAATGAATATTTACAATATGCAACAAAAAAAAAAGAGACACGTATTTTTTGTTACCTGCCCAATCTCACGTTTAAGGGTTAAAAAGTAGGCTTAAAAATGCAATTGCTTTTGTATGAAAACTTGTCTTTAATTTACGAAAACTAGATTTATTTGTACGCAGGTTAAAGTACTAAAGAAAACAAAAATTTTGTTACCCATATTGCCTATATAGTCGACCCAGAGCTGCCACATTTTTAATTTAATTTAAGTTATTATACAATTTCAAACCAAGCCCATGGGGCCAAATATGGCTTACATACTACTCACTTAAAAAATAAAAATACTGCTAATAGTAATTACATTTAACATAAAATCAAATCTTAGCATAAATTAAAAAAATTTTAATGGAAATATCGCGTTTTAAAATATGAAAAAAAAATGTAAAATTAAACAAATGTAGTCGTACTTAATCATTTTAAAGCCACTGTTATTTTAAAACGCGATATTTCCACCACCGTTTGAGCTAACAACCCAAAACTTCATGCTTTAAGTAAAATAAGAGAAATCATTATTTTTTGAAGGTAAAATTCACTTTTTTGAAAATCCGCGGTTTAAAACCCTGTATTTCAAAAAACTGTTAATTATAATTTATTTCACTATGCCGTTGCCAAATTAATTTGTTTAGCTCTTGATCTAAAAAAGGTACTAAATATAATAGAAAAAAAGATTTACGTAAAAGAAATAATTTATTAAAAAACAATAAAAGTTTTGCAAAAGTAGTTGCACATATCTTTTAAACGGTTTAATCTACAAGAGTCATTGATACCTTATTTTAAAGGTAGTTTTCCTGGTTCACTTCTTGACTGTTAAATGCTTTTTTCAAAAACCCTGGTTCAAACCGCTGTATTTCAAAAAACTGGTTTTCGTATATGTTTAAAAAATATATGTTAATTATAAATTATTCTTCTATGCCGTGATCAAATTCCTATGTGGTATTCCTTCATGTTTCAGAATTATCGGCGTTTTAGTTAAATTTTTTCACATTTTTATTCATAACTCAGGATACCGTAAGAGCTCGACATGAGGATTTGGTCACGACATAGGGAAGTAATTTACATTTAACATATATTTTTTAAAACTTTTTAAACCCCAGTTTTTTTTAAATACAGCTTTTAGAACCGCGGTTTTTGAAAACAATGCATTTTGCCGTATAAAAGTGAATAATTTGTGTGTTTTAGTAAAACCACAATTTAATTAGATTTAAAATGAAGTATCAATGACTCTCGTAGCTTAAGCAATTAAAAAGATATAGAATATTAAGTCCGACTACTTTTTTAAAATTTTGGAATATTTTTCATATTTTGAAACGCGATATTTCAAGATCCGCTGGGATTAGCTGTTCAACATTTGGACGATGTTATAGTTATATAATGTACATCTTTCATACCAAATTTAATTAAAATCACAAGGGGTGGGGGAAATCGAGTGGTTGATTTTATATTTTCTCAGTCCATAGTTACTTTTAATAGAACGAAACAAATTGAAAACTACGTCAAATGGGTTTATTTTTGACCCCCACTAGTAACGCCTAAACATGTGACTGGTAGCTAAAAAATACGGGTCCCTTAAATTTTTATTCTCGACAACATATCCAAAGTTCATTAACTCTCAAACCAGCCTAAGCTTTTTTTGCAATGAAATTTATATCACTTGTTCGCAAGAAAAGTAAAACAATAATTTTTTTCTACAAAAATGTTTTTCGGCGCCTATTCTAGGCGATATGTGCTAAAATTGGTTTAGAGTGAATCTCAAAATAGAATCCATAAATATGAATAAGTTTAGGCATAAATTATTTTTCTTACCAAGATATAACTACAGTCCAAAAATTACCCCTTTTGTGGTATTACTTAAGACATGGCAATTTTCGTTTTTCGTAGAACGCGAAATTGAGCGGAAAAACTTCAACATATATAAATTAAACTTAAGGACTTTGCTAACACTACTAAATATAATCTTTCTTCAAAATTTAATTTCATAAAAATCTGTCTGTGTAAAATTAAAAATTGTGTTCATTTCAAATTTTTTTTTTTTTAAGTTTACGAAATTCTAACTTTAACGCTTCTCGCTTCCAAACCGTGCCCTGAACACAAAAAACTATTCCACAAAATATTGCCGGTTAGAGGGTTAAAATCTGCTACATGCCTGGGATTGGAAAATTAAGTCACATTTATCTTGCTAAAAGTCTTGGAAATTCTGGTACTAGTCCCGCCTGTTGCCACAGCAGCTGAAATTTCGGGCAACACCTGAGTGTTAAGTTAGTGCAAAAAAAAATACAATAATTCTGTAGAATAGTATTATTTGATATTCGGGCTGAATAGTGAATAGCAACCATGTATGTCACATCTCTATTAATTACCCACAAATTTTAAACTGCTGATAAAATTAAAGAAAATTTTATACCCAAAAAACCTTAAAATTCGACTCACACAAAAGTTTTACTAACGTGAGCTTACTAACGAACATTCTTATTTTTTATTTACACTCACGAATACATTAAAAAAAGTCTGTAAAGACAGCAACATTTTTGCTGGGAGGAGATTCTTCTAATATCAGCAAACAATTTGCTAAATTCAGCAAAATTTTTGATGAATTTACTCAATCACTTAAAACAAAAAGTCAGCAACATTTGTAAATTCAGCAAGAATTTTGCTTAATTTAGCAAATTTTTGCTGATATTAGCAATTTTTCTACAAGGATCCTCCCAGCAAAAATATTGCTGACTTTATAGACTTTTTTTGTTGTATTCACGTGATACAATTAACTAAATATTGCTCACATGCCCATCTCAAATTTCAATATTGAAATCAGCAGCTGTGTTAAATTGAAATATACATTGTAAGACCTATTTGTAGTATGTATTCAAATCAAAATTTTTAAAATCTTTCGGATACAATTTCTAGTTTTTAGCGAACAAAAAACAAACAAAAAAGCAGTGTACATATTTAATGTCATGTTCTAATATAGGGCATCAGTACACACGACAAAATGCTTACAACGATTTTAGAAGGTTGTGGCAATGTGAAACAAAATGCGGAATTTTGTTTTTTTTTTTTTATTTATATATACATATATATATATAAGATATATACATATATATAGATATATACATATATATATTTATATAGTATATTTTATTTTTGCTGCACTTGAATTTAATTCAATTTTAATTTTTTGTTTTAAACTGCAAATTTTTTTACAATTATTTTGTATCTTCATTTGTCATTATTATACACTATTGGTCACAAACGCGCGCATGTTTGCAATAATCAAAACAAAACTCTGGATTAGATTTATGAAGTATTTTATGATTATCATTTTTTTCTTATTATTTCACATTTAACTTAAGCTCCGTCATCCGCACCGTACCGCTGTCATAAAACTGTGTCTCGATGCGACGTAATTAAATTAGGAAAAAAGCAATGAGAACACGAATGCAAACATCACAGTCATACATATGTACCTACTACATTAAGGTGACAGCATTTTACTCTTTAGTAAATTTCAAGGAATGGTTTGCGATGTTTTCTGACACTTGGTCTAAACAGCCAGTTCTTTAAATTTTTTTTTATAAATTTCTTAAATATGTCACTTCTTTTAAAAATTAAAAATCTGAAAAAAGGGTAACCATTAAAAATATTATAAATAATGTATTTCTAGGAAGGCGTACCTTATACATTTAGAAAAGTATACTTTAGTTCTAGTGTCAAATATTTTTCGGCCTGAATCTTTAGGTGTAAAAAATACTTACATGTACTCACGAGTGCTCCCCACTGTACGAGTTAAGCAAAGTGCGTAGACGTATGAGCAATAAAAAAACGCAATATTAATTATACGTTATGGTGTTTTTACATGGAGACATTGAACTACATTTGAAGAACAATATTTAACGAATATTTTCTCGAAAACTAATACGAGTTACGCGATGAAACTCTCTGGATCGATAGAAAACATCTTATCATTTTTAATAAATTGAGTTTTTGTATTACTCTAAAAATTCGGAACCAGTTATGAATAAAGCCAATAGAAATATATATTACTTTCATTAATTTGTTAACTTAATAAAGTTTTATTAAAATATGCTTTGCCAACATCAATTTTGAAAATTTAAACAAAAATGTACTGAATTCCCATATGTATCAAAATTGACACACGAGGGGAGTCAACGTAAGTTTTTTTGAAGAGTAGATGAAGGTTAAAAAAAAAAAATATTTTTCAAATTTTCCAATAAAAAATAATATAATATATAATATAGTCCAATTTCTAGCATTTGCCAAATTCAGTTAAATAATAATAAATAATATACTAAGAAAGAGAGCAAATTTGGCAATATTTAACCAAGCGAAAAATTTAAAAAGTTGTTCCATATTATTTTTTGTCTCTTATAGGAGAACAAATACTGTTAGTTTGGCATTGCTGCGATATACGTTTTGTTAGCTGGATAGTTAGCTTGGAAAGCAACATTGTTATAGGGGTTTTTGTTAAATTTTGTTAATTTTTATGTAAAATTAAAGCATCATCAATTGATAACTTTGAAATCATTTCGATAAAAACTTGTTTAAAAAACCCTGAATTTAATTTTTTTTTTTATATAAAAAATTCATCTGGAAATATTTGTATTTCACATTTTAAATTGATATTTTGAATAGAAAAATGGAAACCAGGAATTTCTGCTAATTTTTTTTTATTAAATACAAATTATTAATGCAAGTTTGATATAATTTTTATTAAAAATAAAAATTATGTTTTTTCGACCTCTAATTGTGCAATGAAAATGAAAATTATTCAAGTTCGAGGCCATACTCTATATTTCTTTATTAGGATATTGTCCTAACAAATAATCTATAGAGTTTTTTGTTTTCAAATTTATTATTTGACCCTTTTCAAAACGTGTTCTGATGATGGGAACCTAGAAAATTCCCGAAATAGATCTATCAACACATTCCTGAAAGGGTCAAATAATAAATATGAAAACAAAAAACTCTATAGATTATTGTTAGAACAATATCCTACTAAAGAAATATAGAGTATGGCCTCGAACTTGAATAATTTTCATTTTCATTGCAAATTATTAATGTTTTATTATTGCCGTATTTCTTGGCTTAAACCTTGTGTGATAGTTTTAGAATTGAAATTTTTATAAAAATCAAGACGAAAAGAATACAAAGTGACGTCCTGAATTTCATCTAAAAAACGTCTTACGATATTTTTAAAACTTCTATTTAACCCGAAACGCGCCGGAGCGATGGTTTCTTCATTAGCCGTTAATAAATTCTAGATGGACCAAGGCTGTACAAAAGTATGGATTATTGGATATTCGATTATTTTCGTAAAGTCTAGTAAATGAAAGCCGACAAAAAATTCTCTAACAAAGAAATAAAAATGATCGAAATACTAAGAACGCAGAAAGCCATGTTTCGAACCCAGAAGTTCTTTTTAATCTATTTTTTAGTTTCACAAATTTAAATCATGTCGCTCATTTACTGCAATAACGTCATAACTCAAAATTTTTATTTTGTAGAAAACGAGTTTAAAGTTTTCAATTTATTCCCACCATGAAGAAAAAAATAACGAGATAATTTCTCTCAAGAGGTGAGTATACAAGATATCAATACGACTTTTTTACACAATATGATACGTGATTTAACGAATAATTCTGCGTCATTAACTCAAAAATCATGTTTTTTGAGTTGTGACGTTCTTGCAGTAAATGAGCGATGTGATTAATTAACACTTGGTGATTTGACAGTTTTACCATTTTACTCGAACAAAAAGTACGGGAAACTTCTGGTAAAAAGAGAAACACAATTATTCTCTCATCAAATCCGCCATTTACCCAATTATTGACAATATAACGCTTTTTGGTACGATTGTTGTTAATTACACGAGGGCCATAAATGCGCCAAATATTTAGAAGATATTTTGTAAAGAAATTTATTGTTTTCAGTGCACGGTTTGGTAGCGAGAAAGTGTTAAAAGTTAAATTGTGTAGAATTGAAAATGAAAGTTATTCAAGTTCGAGGCCATACTCTATATTTCTTTATTAGGATATTGTCCTAACAAATAATCTATAGAGTTTTTGTTTTCAAATTTATTCTTTGACCCTTTCAGGAATGTGTTCATAGATCTATTTCGGGAATTTTCTAGGTTCCCATCATCAAAACAAGTTTTGAAAGAGGTAACAATCCTATGCCAAACATCAAACATTTATATAAACTAGTTTACTCACTACATGAGAACTAATATATATTATATGAGCTCGAAGTAAAAAAATTATCACCATCGATCAAAAAATAAATTGAAAACTAGTTTTTTTTTTTTTTTTTTTTTTATTTTTTGATCAATCTTAAAAACATATTTATGCCGACTAGAAACTGCTGATAGTAAGCACAAAATAAGATTGAAGTTTTAGGTTTAAAAAAAATACCTTTTTTAGTTCAAGGACATACAGGGGGGGTTACTATGTAATTCGATTCGAAAATTTTTGTTCGAATTCGGAAATTTTAAAACTCTTGTAAAATGTTATCCGTACTTAAAAGTCCAACTTTTTTTTACTTTTCGCATTTACTAGATAATTGTCTACACGTTTTCAACGTTTTTAACCCGTTAAAAAGTACTATTAATTACTTTATTTTCAATGTAAAAATTCTGTTCTAATCGAATTTCGTTTCGAATCGAATTACGTAATAAACCCCCAGGATTCCAAAAGGATACCTGGAAAGAACATCGTCTTACCTTGAAATGTTATGAAATTTTGCAGATCGTTATATCTTCGTAAGTAAAAGCATAAAAAGTGTAGTTTTTGGACTGTAGTTATATATTGGTAATAGGAAAATTTTATTCCCAAACTCATAAATATTAATGGATTTGCTCTAAACAAATCTTGTCCCATAGCGCTTTAAGTAGGCAACGAAAATAATTTGTGAAACATATTGTTTATTTTCGGTGCCGAATACGTGGTATAAATTTCATTGCAAAAAAAAGCTTAGGCCGGTTTGAGTGTTAAAGTTCTTTCAATAAACGAGTTTAAATTTAAACAATTTATTTCATGTAAATAATAATTTTTTTTAATTTTCTAAAAATCAGAAACTTCTATCGTGAACTTTCTCTGATTTGTCCACAGTTTTCAGCCGTGACGGTTAAGAGTAACAAAATTCGCGGTGCTCCTTAAAATATGCTTATAAACGGTGTCACCCCTATTAAATATACATATATACTAATGTGTCCCTTAAATTACGGATTGTGGAATTTCATAGCTCTACCCCATATTAGTTCCATTTGGTCTTAAATGGACGAATTTTTCTGCAAGTATCCTACCAGCAGAAATGTTGCTGACTTTACGTTTTTTTTTTTTTTTTTGAGATGTACTTAAAAATAAGAGTTTTAGTGAAAAACCCTTTGAAAACGACTTTAGAAACGTTAATAGTTTTGTGGTAGATTTCAAAAATTAATAAACCAGGTTGATCTTTTGGATGTGAATTTGGGCAAACGTTTAATCTTTAACAATTTTTTTTTTTTTTAATAGAACAAATCTGGGGGGTATGTTGTTTTAAGCATGGGAATTTTACAATTCGGATTTAAAGGGATGCCTTATAATAATATACATTCAAATTGTGTACATGCACGAAACAAACGTAAAGAAAAACAAAACAACACTAAAAAGATTGATACCACGAGATACAGAGTGGAAATCATTAAACCATACAGAAAACATAATCAGAGTAGAGAAATACACCACTTAATCACGGCTGCCAGATTTGAAGAATTTTCTGCATTTTGGCAATTTTTTGTGTAAAAACATAGCAACGTGGTAATTTCTGAATTTATGATTACAAGGGGTCTCATGATGTGTTCTCTCCGATCCGGGTAGCCTGCATAAAATTGGCCACATATGCGTCGAATGAGTGTTTTATACTTAGAAATTAATATACTCCGCTGGAAAACTAAATTTACAAAATGTTTTGTGAAGAAACATCGTGTGCAGTGCACGGTTTGGAATCGAGAAAGTTTTAAAATTTCGCTTTTGTCAAAAAGTGAAAGTCGACATATCGTCTTAGATAATAGCACAAAAACTATAATTTTTGATTGTAGTTATATCTTGCTAAGAACAATAATTTGAGTCCAAAACTTCTCTTTATATGCTTTAGGTTTCGAGATGTACCCTAAACTTATTTGGCTCATATTGCCTAAAGTAGGCAACGATACAAATTTTTGTAGAACTTTTACTTTTATTTTTCGAGCCGAGCACATGGTATGAATTTCATTGGAAAACAGAGTTTTCCCGTTAAAGGGTTAATGAATTCCTTATATGAATGGAGATGAAGAAAATAATGGTACCTGGTTTTTTATCTTACGTCCGAAGGATAAAAAATGGGTCACAAATTAATGAAAATCAGATTAATTGTACGCAGGTTGAAGAAACTGGCAAAAGTGCAGTTTAGCACCTTACGGCAAAAAAAAAAAAAAAAATATGTCCGGATTTGGGGTTAAAAAAGAAAACAACCGAAATTAAAAGTTAGCGGCGCTCGGACCCGGGGGACCCACTGGGTCCAAAAAACGAGGGGACGTAGTAACACGTAAGTATGGGTACTCAAATTAAAGGAAATTGTCTCACGATTTCAAAAATGGTATTTGTTTTTGATCCATGAACATAGTCCGAATTAGAGCCATATTTCGACCAAAGAAGGGGGCCAAAAAATTTCGAAAAAAAAAAAATCCTCAAATGAAAGAAATTTTTCTGCGTGGCGGCCTGCGGCCGATCTTAGGGGTTTTCTCCTCCATAGGACGCGGGCAGGTGGCTTCGCTGAATACAGTTTTTTCTGCGCGCGTCTCATTATCATCCCTAGTGTGAAAAAACATCGCGCGATTTTTTCAAAAAAAAATTTTATTTTTTTTTGCAAGGTCGCCATGATTTCGGAAAATGTTTTTTATTTCCTTAATAAAGTTTTTCTCTGCGTGGCGGCCTGCGGCCGATCTTAGGGGTTTTCTCCTCCATAGGACGCGGCAGGTGGCTTCGCTGAATACAGGTTTTTCTGCGGCGCGTCTCATTATCTTCCCTAGTGAAGATAGCGATTTTTTTCAAAAAAATTTTTATTTTTTTTGCAAAGTCGCCATCTTTTTTACGCGTTTACAGATCATGGTAAAATAATATTTTTTGCAATGTAGGACAAATTTCTTCATTTGAGTATCCATTTTTGCATATGAGAAATTTTCATATTTTTCTGGCCCCCATTTTTAAGGGTCCTTAAACGGCTCTAATTCGGGACTACGTTTCACGGATCAAAAAACAAATACCATTTTTTGAAATCGTGAGACATTTCCTTTAATTTGAGTACCCATACTTACGTGTTACTACGTCCCCTCGTTTTTTGGACCCAGTGGGTCCCCCTGGGTCCGAGCGCCGCTAACTTTTAATTTCGGTTTTTTTGCTCTTTTTAACCCCAAATCCGGACATATATATATATTTTTTTTTTTTTGCCGTAAGGTGCTAAACTAAACTGCACTTTCAGCGCGAAGAACTTGAGAAAACAAAAAGTGTTGATACCCATATGGCCTATGTAGTAAACTTGGGGCTCTGCAATTTAAAAAATTTGGCTGAACTTATCAAATTTATTTGCTAATATTAGCAATTTTTCTACAAGGAACCTCCCAGTCAAAAATATTGCTGACTTTAATGACCCGTGAAAAAGATTAGATCTGATCATATGTAATGTAATAGAAGATTGAATCTAACTATATGTGACTGAATCTAACTAGATCTTATGACTAATACGGGTTTCTTTTTTGTTGCTTTTTATTTCCTATACATAAATTTCAAATTTATTTTTATTTTTTGTGTATTTTATTCTTAATAAGTGTTTTTTATTAATCACTTAACTAAAATTTTAGAAATTATTGAACCGCGTTTAATTTAAAAATATTGTATCTGCCCAGATTTGACCAGATCTAATCAGATCTCAAATTTGTTCCCATTTTTGAGATCTAATTAGATCTGATGATATATGATATGAGATCTATTCAGATCTGGTAAAACAGATATAATTATAATTTGTTCCATTTTTGAGATCTAATTAGATCTGATGATATATGATATGAGATCTATTCAGATCTGGTAAAACAGATATAATTAGATCTGGTCAGATCTAATATTTTTTTACGCGGGGATACACAGATACACATTGTAACTATTTAATTGATTTAGTTTAATTAAAATTTTAATCATATATATTAAAAACTTAATTGAATATTGTTTTTATTTTCAAATTAATTTCTAGTAATACTTAACTTAATTATAATTGGAAAAAAAATAACAAAAATATGAAAAAAATCATCAAATTAAAAAACCTCTTAATTTATAGTAAATCACCAAAATTTAATAAATATTAATATATAAAAAAATTAAGGAAATTTAAAAAAAAAATGGCCGAGTCGCTAACAACAAAAAATGCTAATTGAAAAAAAACGTTTCTTTTAATTTTGGCAATTTTTTCAAATATTATCAACTTTTACGATTTTTAAAATCAATATATAAAAAATAACCAACATTTAAAAAAAAAATATACAAATCGCTAAAATTGAAAAATAACTGCTAAATTGGAAAAAACAACCAATAATTACTTTTTTTTAATGTTGGCAATTTGTTCAAATATTACTAAATTTTAAAAATGCCGATATATTTAAAAAATGTCAATATAGTCACCAAAACTAAAAAAAAAAAAAAAATCGCCAAATCGCTATAATTGAAAAAAAAATGGAAACAAACCAAAAATTGAAAAATCCTTAATGTAAGGAAACTGTATAAAAACTTTGAATTTAGAGGCAGATATGAGCGGATTTTTCATAATACAAATTTAAGATAAAAGTAACTTACATAACTCGTCCATATTGAGTTTTTTGCTTCATATTGCATTTTCCAATATTTTTAATTTAATTTATGGGCAAACATAAAAATTAAGCTAATTGTCATAAATTTAAGACGCAACAATATGAAATTTAGTTTAGTTAGCAAACTCACAAAATAAAGCACACTCACATTTTTTTTTTTTTTGGCTTCTGTTTTATGCAGAAATTCTTATTCTAGATATCGAAAATACCAAATATCCATTAACAGATTTTAATTTGTTTTTAGTCTATATGTAAATTTTGGAGATTTTACGGCAGTAAAATTATATAAAATCAAACTTTCATACAAAATATTTGTCCATTAATAGCAACAAAAAAGATATCAAATTTGACATATAGAGTCAGACACAAATATCGTGTCGACCGGTGTTATAGGTTTTAAAAGATTGATTTCAATTTTATTATCAGAGAAGATAAAATATGGCAAAAAAAATATTGTAAAGAAGCAAAAAAATATTGTACAATAGGCAAAAAAAATATCGAAACTACAAAAAAATATACAAAATTAAACTTTTTGAAAGAAAAAGTAAAAAAAGGATTGAAAAAGCATTTAAAAAGCAAAGCATGTCTAAAAAAGCAACTTTAAAGCTCAGAAATCTTAAGAAAAAGTTGTTTTAAGCCCAAAAATGAAAAATCAAAAATGGTAAAAAAAAAGCAAATATAGTAAAACTGGCAAAAAGAGCATATTTGTCTTCTCTGGTTATACGATTATCGCCTAATTTAATTGCATTTCTGTACATGGCAACACTTAACTTACTATAATGAAAATTTACCTTTTTCATTGGCACATTTTTTTATTTAAACATTAGCGGTATTCATTCTTGGTAGTAAATAACCCTTGTATATCTGGTTTTTGGTGTACGTTTGACAAATTTATCAGAATTTACCAGGACCAAAACAAAATGTATTGCACTAAAATTTACTACGCTGCACACAGGGACAAATCGAAAATTTAGCGCGACAAAATTATTTACTTCATATGATTCAATAAATTTTAATAAAACTAGGTACCTTAAGGTTTTTAGGATCGGTGAATACGAATCTGATGTCAGTTTTTTAAAAATTCAAAATCGCGGATCCAATATGGGGCGACATTTTTAAAATTGATTGTATTCGCTTAAAACTTATTACAAGAATTTTTTTTGGAGTCGCTGATTACGAATCTGATGTTAGTTTTCAAAAATTCAAAATAGCGGATCCAATATGGCGGATAATTTTAAAAAATTTACCGAATTCGCTTAAAACTTATTACACTTGATTTTTGATGAAAAAATGCTCTATTTATTGAAATTGGAAAAGGTTGGACATCCATTTGACTTTTTTACACTTATTAGTAGTGGTTTTTTTTTTAACTTATAAGGGAAAAGTCGTGGAACTGTTTGGAACTTTTTTTATAGCTCTATCTAAAGTAATTTTTCAATATATTTCATAATAAAAAACTTTATACTATAGCTGCACTACATATAATTGTTATTTTAACAATAACTGCAAATTAAATCAGATACCTGATGCTTAAAAAATATATTTAAAAAACTTTAAACTGTAATTTACAAAAAATTGTCCGAGTGTAGCAACTAAAACGGTAATAGATGTTGCGACATGTATCAGTGCGTGTAACAGATAATAATACTTTGCACGCACGTACAGACTATGTGATGCGTTAAAAAAAATAAATATTTATAGGTTAATTGCGTACTGGTATAGTAGAACATATTAAGTGCAATAGTGTTACATTTAACAAAATAAAAAAATTCCATTTTTGTCGTCGTAATGCCTTTATTTGTCCCTGTGTGGCGCTGTGGGGCGAAATACAACCGTGATGCTGATTATTCTGCAGAAAAGCAAGCCGATTCAAAAAATTTCGGCGGCGGCGGAAGAGCAAATATTTCGTCGGCCGCGCTGGTTTGGTCTTTCACATGATTTTTTTCTGAAGCTGAAGAAATTTTTCAACCCTTTCGGTAACCATAGAAAAATTAAAAAGCTATCGAAAAACCAAACTCATTTTCATGATCTCTGACCCCCCATTTCTTGTTACAAATTTTTCATGAAAATGTAGATTTTTTGCCGCCAAGTGTGCTAAAAATATTTGTGTGAACGAAAAAAACCGGTGTCACTATGGTACTCAAAGGTACGTTTAAGTAACTGAAATTATTTGTTTTTAATAAAACCAAAATTTATTTTAATATAAATCTAATAGTTTTTGAAAATACTTGTTTTATTAATTGGGAATTCAGTGTTTTTTAATATATATAAATGATTTTTCAATACAAAAAAAGGTAACAATTACTTATTGCTGTAGTATTCACCGAAACAATCTCTTTCCTTCTCATTGGGAGCATTGTGACAGCACTGTCGTTTTTTTTCACGACTCATTTGATGTTATGGAGCTAACTGCTTTTACAAGAACTTTGCTTTGCCGTCCTCCTTGTATTTGGCGGTCATATTGTGGTCGTTTACGACTGGTGTAACTCGTTCACGAATTGTGTACACACTGCAGCTGTAATACATTACTTCCTTTTGTTCATTAATTCCACTCATCCCTTTATTGTAACTTGAAACCATAAGTGGACAATTTATGTTGATTTTTTCAGGCGAGCCTTGAACGTTTTACTAATGGATCGATGAAATTGGATGCAAGGAACACAGCCCTGTTGTCCATCGATTTAACACTCTGCGATGCCGTTGGAGCAGAAGCTTTGGATATCTCCGCGTTTCATATTTTGTGTCGCTTACAAATTTAGGAAGCTTTTTTCTGTTACTTAAGATCGTTCCAACAACCGCGAATGTTCATATCTTTGATAGTTTAGTTAGGACGAATTTATGCAGTTAAAAAAAGTTGTCGAAAAATAATTCAACATCAAGGTTCCCAAACGTTTTCCTGCCAATTCTAGCACAACCGATTCGCCAATCCCAATTTCTGTTTATTAATCTTTTACCCGGTGTAAATATTACACACAAAGAGGTAGCCAGTTTGGGAAATCTCATCGGCACACCACATTTTAAAGTCCCACTTAATGGCTTATTTTTGATATATTGCTTCATTATATTTCTTTCTTTGAATTTAATCATATGTTCATCAATAGCTTGTGATCGTGGCAGTCAATTTGATTTTCGTTCGTTATTGGCAAAGTGTATATTTTTTATTTCTTCATGTCGCTTTCGAATTATTTACATTTTCAACAAAAGACACTGATAAAAGTGGATTCGTGTACCAGTAGTTGCGTACAAGATGGTAATTTGTGAATACTCATAGCCATCGTTATAACCGATGAATGCTTGAATTTCTTTTTTCCGTTGTTACGAATTGTCTCCCAATTTGCATGGAAAGATTGATTAGTTTCCACAGTTATAAAATGAAGTATTTTTTTAAATCTGCAACGGAATCAAGCACTTCGTAACACTTAGGAAGTCATCGCCAGAGTTATATGTAGGCTTAAAAACTTTTCCGTAAACATAATTAGGTTCACATTCAGTATATTCCGGTGTGGCTATATATAATACGCGAGACGTATTTTTTTCATTTTAGGGGAACATTTTTCTCCTCCTTTTTCGGGGTTGGTGCTAATTTCTTAGGAGATAGTGCAGTAAGTAGTTGACCAACAACATCTTCAATGATAATTTCTATTTCGATTCAAAATTCAAAACTTCGCCCTGCTCTAAATTTGCGACGTCCTTCATCGTCCAAACATAAGTTGTCCTCATCGTCTTCACTGTCTGATGCATTAAAATGTGTGCTATTTCGTGCTCATTAATCAAGAAGGTACGGGTCACTATACACACGAAACTCTTCAACTCAGAGCACTACAACAGCAAGACTAGTACAAATTGATTTAGAATTTTTTCGCATATGCAAAACAAATCGATATTTGAATTTCCAAGGCCAATCTGTGAAATTTTTAGTTCTGCTGCTAAAAGTTCGTAAAAAATTACCATTAAGTACCATAGTGACACCGGTTTCCCAATATAAAATTTAAATTTGTGACAAAACTAAGCAAACTTTTAAAATCTGAGAAATCTTGTTTTATAATATAGATTTCGCAACAACATATCAAAGAGTTTATCACAATATTTGTAAATTTTTTTAAAATAAATTAAAAGAACCTTTAATTCTTTTCCAAAACCCTATGCGGTGTATCGAACCAATTGTCCTCATCTTATACGCTAGATGGTCTGAAAATGTATGAAAACTTTGCAGACGGTCTCCAAAGTAAGCAAATGTCCCCATACTAATGCGGGGGAACGAATAAATGTCCCAACAGTATGCGCTGTGCATATATATATATATATATGGTTCATCTCAGTGACCCAACTTTTGAAATCGATGTCTTGCACCAAGGTTACTCCTATTGGATAGTAGTTTACACACA
>CM037856.1:4741899-4762577 GCA_021234595.1 Delia radicum
ATATCCGCTAGCGTCGTCTCGGAGTTTATCAAGTTCCTAGCAGTGCCTTTTAATTTAGTTTTTACTAAACTAACAGCCACTGCTTCGTGGGTTTCCTTAATGGAATCCACTAGACTAATCGCGTCCAAAAAACCTCCCAGATTCTCCGGTCTGCCGTCAAATTCAGGCAGAAGTTTTGAGGCCAACCCAAGGAATTGGGTTACCGTTGAGCCAATTACCGTTCTTCCTCAGGGGGAGCCATAACTCCTTGGCCCTCCGTGTTATATATTAGGTTCTCGTGGAGAGTGCTCGGGAGTTTTACGTCCAATCCCCTTCGTGACAAAATGCTGGCAAGTTTACCCCGAACGTCTATAAAGAAGTTTTCGGCGGCTGCCTTATGAGAAGGTGTGAGCCGATGGTAATGTACGTTAAGTAGTACTCTAATTTGCTCGAAACGGTCCAATAATACATCCACGTGTTTTACTACCGTCTCTTCCCTGGTAGGTCTATCAGTGTTCAGACACTTGTAAGACCTATCAAAGTGTTCCTTAATTAACCTTAACTTGGTGAGGATCTGTCCCCAGTCCATATAAAATTCAAAATACGATAGTCAAACCTCGCGTTATAAAATAATTAGACTAATTCATAATTGAAATTACAGAAAAAAAAAAAATTAAATGATTGAAAAGAAAAATATTCCCAACAGAATTGGTACTTATCCCAAATATCGCAAATTGACTAAACCTTATCAAGGTTGTCGCTTCTGCTCATATATCTCTTGCGAAGAGATCGTTTGTGCAGTATGTGGAGCTTAAGTAATAATTAGCTCCACTTATTAAAACCAAGCACAAACTGAGGTACCACAAGGAATCGATCTGGTTCGTGTGGTCGACAACCTCAACGTTGGTTATAACGTTCGCGTTGGGTTTTTCTAATTTGGACTCCGTCTTACCCATGCTAATTCAATTGAAAAAAAACTTAAAGCATAAAAATTGCTACTATTTTATCAGTTTTTTAAAAAAAAATTGTTTTAATAAATTGTATTTTTGTTTTCCATAAAAAATTTTCTTTCTTTTCTTTTTTTCTTCTTTTTTAACGTAGCTACAACATAATGAAATTATATACGAATTTAAAAACTAACATCAAATATATTTGCTCTGTACCTTATTTTTCAATCGCTGTAGTAGCACCTGATGCTGATGATTCCGTATTTGTCACTCCAACAACTAAAGTATCAAAAGGGGGCTGCCGCTGCAGCTTAAGTACCTGATGTTGTAGCAGTTGCCGTTATGTAAACATAAGCTGATGTTGTGGTGTTACACAAATCCAATAAGGGCGCTGGCGGTAATGATAATTGTTGTCCGATTGGACTTAGGCCGCCTCAATCCTTCGGTGCATTGGCCGCACCGGTACTTCTCTTTGTTCTGTTTCACTATTCACCATTTCAAAATCAAATTAATATTTTTAAAGTTTGTTTTTAATTTTGACTTATAATTGACATAAAACAATTTATCATTTATTTTTCAATTTATATTTTACAGTTTTTTTTTTTGTAGTGTTTGTGGTGTGTCGTTTTACGATAACAATTTATAAGTTGAAATTTAGTTTATTTTGTGTCCATTACAAAGATCTTTATTTATTTTAACTTTTCCACAATTTTGATATTTATAGTTAACACATTTTTTTTTAGTTTATATATTTTTTCTATGAAAAACCGTTGGCAGGATCGCCATGTACTGCGTAATATAATAAGCACTTCAATTATTGTTCTTTTGGCTCTAATGAGCGACTGTTTATTATATATTTAAAAACTCTTAATCTACCTTAAAATATTCTGTGGGTAATCACAAATTGAGTGATTCCCACGTTCATAAATATAAAGGTGTCGTATTAAACGAGTCAACAAAATACGGTTCTTAGCCAATCACAATCAAGTGTCAAATGACAGTGATGGCATGACAATGGCATGACAATGTTGACTTGTTAATTACACTACAGTAGGTCGTTCTGGTGACGTTCCAAGTATTATGAAAAATGTATTTCCAGGAAGGTCAAAAATCGGAGCATTTTGATCTAAAATACACTTTTCTCGTTAATATAGCTCGAACGCCTGATGTCGGAGAGTGAATCTAAGGCAGGCATTACCAAAAAATTTTCTGTAGTGTGTTAGTGAGTAAGAGAGAGGAAAAAATTGAGAGTATTACAGTCATAGAAAAATGTTAGTAACTGACACCATTCTGACATTCATACAAAATAAGATAATCAAATACACCTGATTAAAAATGGTTTAAATATAACAGTGTATGATATTATATAATTATATGTTATTTTGTGCGGTTAAGGTCACACAAATATATGTATGTTTTTATATATAATTTCATCAAATTTATAAAATTATACAAATTACAAGGAAAGTATCTTTCTGCGGACCGTCAGATCCTAATGAAACTAAAATATATTATAGAGAACATACAACTTTGGAAACAATTTTTTTTTAGATATATCTAATGACACAAACATATTATTAAAAAGTTATCAAACAACAAAAATTCGAACAAACTTTCGAAATAATGTCTTAAAAAATGCATAAAATTTTTACATTTCATTTATACATATTTCACTTTATTTCGATGGCACAAACAACTTGTCCATAAAAAATATTTACCAAAAATTGTTCTTGTTTTTAAATAAATAAAAAATAAAGAAATAAATATATAAATAAATAAGTAAATTAATAAATAACTAACCAACTAAATAAAAAAATAAATAAATGAATAAGTAAATAACTAACTATTAAACTACTAACTAAATTATTTATATTAGTATCAAAACAATCGCAATGTCTTTTAAAAACATATTCCGTAAATTCCTTAAATGTTTTATGACATAAAAGGCATTGTATGTCACCAAAAGCATTTTTGATCATACAATATTTTTTGAGTGTAAACATGAAAAAAAATGTTTAGGCATCCGCTGAACATGTACACTTGTCGCATTCTCATCGACGACTAAATGAAAGAGTACAAGAATGTGTGTGAGGTAGATAAATTTCCGTTTGCACAATTGTGCAATGAAATGGTAATCCCTGATCTAAGGGCAGATTTGGATTCAGCGTACCTTGTAAGTATAATTTAGTTCGTTCTAGTGTCGAACATTTTTCGACCTGAATCTTTACATAGTGTCCACACTAGATATTAACTTTAATATTTTTCTGTCAGCAAACCTCAAATTCAATCGCAGAGAGAATTATATTACGTGTGGACCACTCATTACTGTTAATGTTAGTATTATATCTGATATCTAAATAGAGTTGTTATCAGAAATCTCTACACAACAATATTATGACATGAGCTGTCAAATACACACACACATACATAAAAGATTGTAAAAAAAAAAAATAAAAGTTAAATGCCAAAAACTACAAAAATACAAGAAGAAAAAGTGTATTAAAAAGTGTTTAACTGTTATAAATCAATTTAAAGTTATTTTTTAATCGCATAGTTGAAAATTTAATGAATAAACGGACGTATTTACTCAACGGCAGACAGAAAATTATGAGAAGACATGATATAAATATGAATGCGTGTTCTCCACCTTAAACATTAATATGAACATAGATAGTTTAATTCGTTATTCTGGTGGCGTTCTCGCACATATTATATTAAGGTTAATATCTAATGTGGACACTATGTTATGAATATGGGTGTATGTCTCTACTGAAAAGACAAATCAGTATTATCTTTTTGTAGGTTTTATATCCACATATAGCGTTTAAAAGAGTTTAAAATGGCAATTGAGAATTTTTGCTGTTGTTAAATTGTAATATCAAATGGTTTTACTTTTTTTAGCCAAAGAAAAATTAATAAATGTTACCAAGTTGTGTAGGTTTTTTTATAGATTATTTTAAGTAAAACTACATTAACTTGCGACTTTCAAATTCCATACTAATTTGAAATCGAAAATTGTAAGTAAAGAAAATACATATTTCGGCTTTCAATATGAATATTATATTTAAGCTCGTTAGTCTAGTATAAGAGTTTTGCCTAAACGCAATCTTATATTAGACGCAGAAATAAACTGGGGAAAATTATCGAAGTGCATAGGAATTATACAACCACTTAAACTAAATTAGTTGTATAATTACTAAGTACTCCGATAATATTCCTCCATTTTTTTCTGCGTGTATGTTCACAATAAAGTTTAAAACTAAAACCGAATATATATTCCCATATGCTTTATATGAAATGCAAATATTCGTCGGGCTACTGGCGTTTTATACGATATAGTATAATTTTTCCGCTAGTTTAGTTTTAACTTTGATAGTAAACATTCTCTTAAGGTTCCCATACACTATCAATATTATTGCGAAATTTTTCGATTTTGTTCTTTAATCCATTACCATATGGTAATATGAGAAAGAACAAAAACTATCGTAATGAAATTCAAATTAGAAAGGAAAAACAAATGATTCAATTTAAATTGCTATAACTTAAGAGAAAAGATTATGCGACGACTTTAATAAATTTTATAATTTAATAGATTTTTCCACAAATATTAACGTAATTAAACGCAATATAATATTGTTCCTAAATACGTAGATTTAAAACACTGTTGTAATTTATTATATTTAAGAAAATTGTCTGTAGGGATTTATCCCGTAGACTTAAATAAATAAAATAAAAAAATAAATAAAAAAGTCTTTCAGTGCATTGAATCTATACCGTCAAAATCCTACAAGAATGAATAAAGGAAAGTATCTTTTAAAAAAACAAAAAATATAAACAGGTTTGCGAAAAAACTAAAATTGAATACTACAAAAGATTGGAGAATCAAATTAATTCAGTTAAAAACAATAAAGATTGGTGGAACCTAGTTAAGGAAATAAAAAATGTAGAATTTCAAGCTAATCCTGAAATAGAAATTAACACTTTTAAGCAGTATTTTTCAGTGTTACTTAATCCTCCTTTAAAATCTCACGATGTTATGTTTGCAGCAATGCTATATAGAAATGATGAATTGGATCAACCAATAAACTCTTCAGAAATCAGAAAAGTGTTAGCCAAGGCTAAATACAACAAGGCGCCTGGAGAGGACCGAATAAGCTATGAGTTTTTTAAAAGTGCAAATGAAAATTTCACCGAAGAAGTGGCAAATTCATTTAATATTATTTTTGAAACCGCTGAACTAAACGAAAAATTCATCACAAGTATAATTTTTCCAATATATAAAAAAGGTAACCGTGATATCCCAAACAATTATCGGGGGATATCATTTATGAACACCATATCAAAAATCTTTATGGGAATTCTAAATAATAGAATAAACTTATGGCTACCCAGACATAGCATTATAACAGAATACCAAGCTGGATTTCGAGAAGGATATTCAACGGTTGATAACTTGTACAATCTAGCAGCAATTGTGAGCCTAAAACGTAAGGAAAATAAAAAAGTATACGCATTGTTCGTTGATTTCAAAGCGGCATTTGACAAAATCTGAAGAAAGTCACTATTGTATAAACTTAACTGCATTGTGGTATTTCAACAAAAATAAACAAAGTGATCGAAAGCATTTACAGTGTAACTAAATTTAAAGTCTGGAATGGAGAAAACCTGTCAGAAGAGTTTGAAACCAACTCTGGAGTGAAACAAGGCTGTTTGTTATCTCCAACTCTGTTTTCAATATATATAAATGATTTGCATGACTATCTAGACTATTGTAGGAACCACAAATGTGCGCCTATTAATGTATGCAGATGACATAGTTATCTTGGCTGATGATATACCTCAAATTAAAGCTATGATACAGAGGCTTGAAACATACTGCGAAATGTGGAATCTTGAAGTAAATCTAAGCAAATCTGAAATAATGATTTTCAGGAATGGAGGAAGAATATCTAAAAACGAAAGTTGGCAATTTAGTAGAGAACCCATAAAAGTCGTTAACGAATATACTTACCTAGGCGTAACATTAACACCAAAAATGTCGTTTACAAAACATATAGAAAAAAGAAACGTATCTGCCAAGAACAGTATAAATGTAACATGGAAAGATTTTTTAATGAAGAGAGAAATTGGTTTAAGTGCTAAATGGAACCTTTTTAAATCTGTATGTCGTGCTGTTCAATCGTACGGTGCCAAAATGTGGGGGTATTATTTATTTATTATTGATAAACTTCAACGATATTTTTTAAAAAAGATTTTAAAACTGCCTTCTTTTACACCGACATATGTTCTTATGCTTGAAACTGGAATTGAAAATAATACACTGAATTTGCACATTCGTTACATTATTAAAACGTTATTTTAGTATGATGTTAATCGTCTGCCAAATCAGCTTACAAACCTTGTTATTGAAAATTATTCTTATTGTTATACCTACAAATATGGAAACATTATCTAGAAATCTCAATACACTAAGAATTTCGGAATGCACAACTAGAGAACATTGGGAACGTGTTAGAACGGATGTTATAACTGGTTTAAAGAGCAATGAAATGGAACTCAATTTATCTAATGCAGCTGCAACAAATCGTTTGTACTCAAAGCTCAATTTTCAAGAGGAACAGACTTATTTTGAAATACATCGTAATATTAATGCTATAAGCTTTATTTTTAAAGCGAGATCAGACTTAATCGAACTAAATGGAACAAGGTTTACACAACAAAGACCTCGTACCTGCTCCCTATGTAATCTAAACGAAGTTGAAAATTTTATTCATTTTATAGGAAAATGCCCTATACTTCGACACTTAAGAAAACTACTTTGACAGAAACTGAAATAATCAATATTTTAAACAATGCTAAACAGTACTTCACTGAAATATCTCGTTATATTATAGATGCGATAGGTTATAGAAAAGATCTAATTTTTAAATTCAACTACTAATTATGTAACATGAAACACTATCTAGAACTAAGCTTATAATTTCTTTTTCCGACTGACGACATTAAGTCATAGTCGTATGTTCTAATTTTAATTATGTTCTTGAACAATTTTGTAATTTAAAATGAATTTGGAAATAAAGAACAATTAACTAACTAACTAAAGAACAAAAACCAGAAGTTGTGCAATAATATGGCTAGTGTATGGGTACTTTTATTCTATAAAAATAATTGGGTAACAAAAATACGGCTAGCGACCTCTAACAAAAAATATAGCGGTTGTTTTGATTTTTAAAGAATTGGCAACATTCATTTAAAGTACTAGAGTTGGGATTTATCGTTCATTTTGGTGACTCTGTCAGTATCGTTCAATTCGAATCAGTAAACTAGTTCGTTCAAATCGTTCGTTTTTCCTTTGACTTGTGACTGATCTACGTGTTGTGAACTGTGTCGCACTATTCATATTTTACGAGTTTTTTCACAAATTTTACTGTACATAGACAAAAAGTGTTATAAAATTGCAACTTTTCTAACAAAAATTTATTTATTTTATGTAAAATATATTTTATATGTATGACTATAATTGCTTGGCATAAATTCGGTTTACCGACACCTCACCAAAATAAATGAAATTTTGTCCTTTAATAGAAGAGACCACGCTGAGTCGAAATAAAAAAAATTTTTGCGTCGCTCACGCCCCCTTTTCAGTGGGCGGGGCTCCAAAGTTTGAAATGAAATTGCAAATAACTTCAAAACTACTTGTCCGATCTTAACAAAATTGGCGTCGTTGGAAAGGTCTCGAAAATATCTTTCCAATGAGGTATATAATGTCCCAAAATATTAACCCCTTGCTGCCCAAATAAAGCATTTTTTTTTATGATTTTTTTTTAACGCTCTTTTTGTTAAATAACGCCTATATAAGTACATAAAAAGTGTATAAAAAGGGAAAGTCTGTTTTATAAGCTTTCATAAAAGGTGCAACATGACCCCATAGGTCTTGAAATGAAGTAGTTATTAAGGGTTAAAGTTGACCATTAATAGGCAAAACTATGATTTTTGCAAGATTTTGTTGTATGGTATGGTTTAAGATTTGTATGCAAAAGAAAACTTGTAAATATGCCAAAATTTCTGCGGCCCGGGGCGAAGCCTCAGCGAAGCCGGTGGGAGGACTGGTGGGAGGAGAAAACCCCTAAGCCCTGGCCGAAGGCCGGTTACGCAGAAAAACTATTTTGCAAAGACCCATATATGGTCACGTCGATATATGGTTCAAAATTTGAAAAAGGGTGTGTAAAAAAAATCATTATGCTTTTTTTGGGCAGTAAAGGGTTAATATTTTAGGACATTATATACACCATTGGAAAGATATTTTTGAGATCTTTCCGCCTGAGAAATATGGTCACGTCAATATATGGCTCAAATTTTGAAAAAAGGACGTTTAAAAAAAAAAAAATATAAAAAAAAACAAAAAATTGTTTTATTTGGGCAGCAAAGGGTTAATATTTTAGGACATTTTATACTCCATTGGAAAGATATTTTCAAGACCTTTCCAACGACGCCAGTTTTGTTAAGATCAGATAAGTAGTTTTGAAGTTATTTCGGATTTCATTTCAAACTTTGGAGCCCCGCCCACTGAAAAAGGGGCGTGAGCGACGCAAAAAAAAATTTTTGGACTCTGTGGGGTCAAATGTTCAAGGTCAAAAAATTTCAAAAAATTCTGAGAGGTGTCGGTAAACTGAATTTGTTCCAATTGCTTTTCCTAATTTGAAACAATATTACTACTATTTCATAAAAAAAAGTAATTGCTTTTACAAACAGTTTTAATTGAATAGAGATGCAATTGTTCTGTGAATACAAAGAACGACAAGATCGAATATTGGTAAACGAGTCATCTCGTTCAATTGAATGAGTCGTTCAATTGAACTAGTTCGTTCATGAACGACACAACTCTAAAAAAAAATAAACGAAGCTAAAGAAGATATTAAAATTAGAGTATAAAATAATAAGCATAAAATTAAAACTTACACCAAAAAAAAATTTTTTTTTCAGGAGCTAACCAGAGAACCAAGCCGACCCTAAACAATCGGCGGCGGCGGCGCGGACTTTTTGGTTCGGCGGCGGCGGCGTTTACAAGTTTATAACGGCGGCGGCTGAACTGCTTACGGCTTAAATAGGTTTTTTTAAGGAAGGACATTTATTATTTGAACTTAAAAATAGAAACAGTTTTCTATTTAAGAAACATCAATTAAAACTCTGAAATTTTATATTATAAAAACTATTTAAAAGTAAGAAAAATTAAATAATATTAAAATTTATGTAGTTTTTGAATTTTAAAAAATTTTATTTTAAAAAATATGAAGAAGCTAATTTGCTCTTTACAAATTTTTTTGCAAAAGAAAATTTATCATTTCATAAAAATTAATGACTTTGCTTCACAATATTTATAAAACGTCTTATATCAGCTAACAAGGAAACTACACAGTGGTGAATCCTCAGATTCGAATAAAACTTGGAGAGAATCAAAAATATTGAACACATTTTTTTAGGTGCGCAATCTCAAGTTTAGGGGTTAAAAAGTTGACCCCAAATGACTCAATTTTAAGATTTTTTAAGATATTTCTTTTATAAGTTGGTGTCAAACGAAAGGTATTTGGAAGGTGCATCCACTGGCGTATAGAAAATGTCTGTACATATCCTAATATTTTTGTTACTCAAAAAACAATTTTTTCGAACACCCCCTTTGTATGTGGAGTTGTTGTTAGTTCGAGTTCAAATTAACGTATAATGGTGCTCATTTAATTTAATCGAAGGGGTGTCTGTACTTTTTTCAAATTTCGTCATCGTTCGGCTTTAATACGACCTCGCCCGAAGAGCTTCTTAAGCCCATATTTTTAATATTTGCAATAAGTGGCAACTCTGGACCCGCAACATAGGCAATATGGGTATCAAAATTTTTTGTTTCTCGAGTACTTCAATACTTCTTCCAAAAAATATCAATTTCTAAAATTCGAAAAATACAACGTTTTTTAAAATTTTGACTCACTTTTTTAACCCTTAACAACATATCCAAGTTTCATTAAAATCGGAGGATTCACAACTGTTAGTTTCCTTGTAAGACTAATGACGAAAATATTTTCCTATACATTTTGTGTGAAAGGCTAAAATTCGACTATCATCTGATAAAATAAAAAATATAAAAATAAAATTATTGTAAAGTATATATTAAATATTGAGCTAAATTCTTTCGCTATTATACTTTTTATGCTTTTTTTTTCATTGAAAAAATCTAACGGCACTTGTTATGGTTTTTCTAGGAATTTTGCATGCTTGCAAAAAATAGTACTCTATGGTTCCAAAAAAAAAACTTTAAAATACAAGCGTATATTAAAAATCATTGCCATATAGTACAACTTTTTCCCGGCGCAGCCGATTAAATCGGCGGCGTCTCATAAGCCGACTCATATTTTAAGCCGATACGAGTCGGCGGCGACGCAAAACTTGAGATTTAACCGGCGGCAACGCGCCACTGACTTGCGCCGGTTCGGCTTGGGACTCTGGAGCTAACGTCATCCTAAGGGAAATTTTGTAGAAAATGCCGACACCACGAGATACATAAGGAAGATTGTTATCTCGATAATTTGTTGGTCAATATAATTTTGAATCAATATAATTGGGGTGGTTATGGAACAGGCAATGTTTATGGAAAGAATTTAAACAAATATAGTGCCCAAGCTAGAAAATGACCTGAACACCTAACACTAGAATTTTTTTTGTGTGGGGCAAAATTGGCAGAACAAAAAAAAAAACGCCTTGCTGTGACGTTTTTTTTTTTGTTGCCTCGTAATTTACCATGGGGATATAATCAGTGCCTGTTAAGACGTTTGGTCCAATTTTTACTTCAGGTAAAACATTTTTTTTTTTGTATTTCAAACTAGGTGTTGAAATTTACAATTTAAAATTCTTAAAAAAAAATATTTAAGCTTGTTTTACATGCTGACTCACTACCGGAGAAACAAGCCGAACCTAAATTTTTGGCGGCGCTTAGGTTAAAAAACCGGCGGTGGCTGAATTGTCGGCTTAAAATGCGTTTTTAACTGTTGTTATCTTGACGATTTTTAAATAAAATTAGTGATATGTCTATAGTTTTCATTAGATCTATTTCTTGTTAGTACTCAACAAAAAAAAAAAAAAATATTTCCAGCATATGCACAAGTTATTAGTTATAAAGATTTAATTAAATTGGGTTGGCTAATTATTAATAAAACAAATAAAAGTTCAAATATATAAAAAATCATTAAATTTATTTAAAGAAAAAAAAAACATTATAATTAATTTTTTTTTTTTTAATTGATATACATTTAATCCATGGCAAAGCAACCAATGGGTTTTCAGCACTTTTCCCAAATTTAACGACAATTGGTATGAACGTTACCTTTTTCAAAACAAATACTCCTACAACGCTTAAGAGTTTTGTACCTTATAGTTCCCGAAATGTAATGTCTTAAAAATCAAAGATTTCAGAAAATTGCGAATTTTCCCTTACATTAGGCATGCATCTTTAGAAGTATTTAAGGTATATGCATAACTAAGGCATAATATGAAAGGTATACAATGCACCTTATAATAATATGCCAAGTGATTTTTATTTTCAAAAGGCTAATGTTAATTTTTAAGATTAAAAAATTGGAAAGCTATATTTTAAAATGCGACATTTTTAAAAGCAACAAAATATAACTTTCTTAGAACTTTAAAAATGTCACATTTCGAAATACAGCTTTCCGAACTTTTGGTTTTCAAAAATTGTATTTGACACTTTGAATATGTATTTCAAAGGTTTTTTGAATACTTTGCACATGATGCATTTGTTATGCATGTACCTCAAATACTGTAAAAGATATAAGCAAGGTAAGGACAAATTCGCACATTTTTTTGAAATTCTTTGATTTTTGTGATATATTTCAGGAACTAGAGGGGCCAGAAATCTGAAACTTTGTGAGAGTATTTGTTTTGTAAAAGGTAAAGTTCGGAACAATTTACAATCAGAGAGGATGGTGCCAAAATAATCTACTTTTTATGTTGATTTGACATGGTTTAACTTAACACGTTTTTATACAATATCTTTCACTAATTTATGGTTGTCGTGTATAAACAGTTGTTTTTTACAGTTGTTGGATTGAGCCGACTTTGCGGCAATCGGCTTGTTTCTCTTGGCACTACCCATATGAACCATTGCGAATATGAAATGTAATTTTAAAAACAAATTTTTTGTAAAAAAAAAGAAATTCATATGTTTGTCAACATGGAAATCAAGCTTATAAACATATTAACTTTAAATATTTTTACTTTTTTATTTGTTTTATTTTTTCCATTAGCAATAAAGCTGAATATTGGCTACTGCAGGAATGTTGACATATGCTGCAGAAACTCAAGATTAACAAATTTAACAGAGTATTCACAGTACCCGAATTAGGACAATGTATCCTAAGCACAGCGAGGTATTTGAAAAAAATAATGATATTAAATATAGAACTTCTAAGCTAATGATCCGAGCGGTATGAATCAAATTCAAAAATTGTAAAGGATAAGGTGACCCTGTTTTGTAAATGAGGTACTTACAGGTTGTCAAAGTTGACTACCTCGTGTATAAAAAATCTTGTTGGGAGTGTAAAGCAATTCGCTTTAATAGTTTAGTTGTTGAAAATTCTTGAAGTTTAAAAGTGATATTGTGACTTGTTTTTTTTTTATAAAAAGTTCAGAAATAAGCGTGCAATTTTTGCAACACATATTCAAAGTCGTTATATTTGCCAAAAGTTTGTCATTTTCTACCAATGCCTGAGTTAGGGATCATGGAAAAAAGGAAGTAAAATTATATTTAAATTTTTTTTTAACAAAGTTCCAAGAAAATTGTACAGAATATGCCAAAATTAAAATTTTTTATAAAATTTTAAACTTTTAGGATTTTTTACAACTAAACTATTAAGGGCCGTTATTACAACTTGCCTTTAAAATAAATGTTAGTAAAAAGTAAATGAGGAATAAAGTGAGCTATAATGTTTTTCGTTATTACAACTTCCCAATAAAATAAAATTAATATTTTTGATAATGTGGCAGCACCAAACTAAAAACCGATTATTGGTTTATAAAAATACGTAGTGGCAACGTACTTTAATTTATTTGTTTACAAACAAACAATAATTTGTGAAATTCGGTATTTTCTTCTTCTTTATAGAGCAGAAAATGTGGTAACTTTAAACACATAAACCTTACGTTTAAAGTTAAAGGCAACAATATCTTTAGTGTCCGACCGAACAGTTCGGCCTAAAACCTATATTTTGTCGGTTTTTTGATATCTAGAGGCAATGATGACAAATTTTGGTATTGGAAACATGTTTGTTGAGCCGATTTAATTCGATTTTGTGTAAAAAATTTAAGAGAAAAGCCGAAGTTTAGCTATAAAAATAAAAGTTCGGCTGCCGAACTATTTTCAATTTGGCCGAACTTTCTGAGGACAAACAGTGAATTCATTGCTTAACTACAGACTTTTCTTCAAATTTGACAGTCAAAATAGCATCTAATCAGCCTAATAAACATTTTTCCATCCGCCAAATTTGTCCATAATGCTTTAAAATACCGTTTTCTGGCCGAACTGTTCGGTCGCACACTAAATATCTTCCCTTTAGCTTATTGGTCACATCTAGCTTAAAGTATACTTATAATAACGAAAAACTAATAATCTGTCAGATAACATCCGAACTTTAGCTATTGGCAAGTTGTAATAATGGCCCTAAGGCTTATTTGAAAAAGTTAGCTATCTCTTGTTACGTAAAGTATTAGCCCCACCGGATATTTTTTGTTTTTAAATCCATTTCATAAAGCAAAAACAGTTATAACAAAAAAGCAAAATTTTAACTTTTAATTGTGAATAACTTTTAAAATAGAGGTGATAACATATTTCTACTTTGACAATATGTAAGTGCAACCTGTAGAAAAACAGCGTGGCCTAATTACAAAATTTTAAAATTTCCAATTAGTTTCATAACGATCGGATCAATAGTTTAGAAGTTCTTTATATATTACCATTTTTTTTTCAAACGCCCCATTGTGCGTCATTGAACAGTGGGGTAGAAATCAATAATTCAGCTATTTTTTTTACTGTCTAGTCATAGTGCCCTAAAATTGTTCGCATATTCCGGCTTAAGTTTTGAGCACGGACATCACAGACCTTCCAGAAGCTTTGCCATTAGGAACCAAAGTAGTTCACCTCGGGCATACTAATTTCCTGATTTGTGCAATAACCTAGTCTAGTCAAATTAAACCCAATGTCAAAGTTAAATCAAAGGCGATTTTTTTTTTTTAAACTGCTTATGGTTTATGCCAAACTATTCTATCAAACAACGAACATTTGTTGATAAACATGCCATTTTAAACCAGAAAAGTTAATCAATTCAAATTTTGGTTGATGGATAAATGTTTGGTTACAAACATGAGTCATACTCTTATAAACTTGACACGGTTATTGCAAAATTGATATATTAAAAAGGCAAATAATTTTTGCATTTTAAAAGATAACCCATAAGTGATCTTTGCTACCCCGATTACAAAAAAAAAAAACATTTTTACAAATTTTGCAATACGGTGTAAAATTTCATTCGGCATAAATTCGGTTTACCGACACCTCACCAAAATAAATGAAATTTTGTCCTTTAATAGAAGAGACCACGCTGAGTCGAAATAAAAAAAATTTTTGCGTCGCTCACGCCCCCTTTTCAGTGGGCGGGGCTCCAAAGTTTGAAATGAAATTGCAAATAACTTCAAAACTACTTGTCCGATCTTAACAAAATTGGCGTCGTTGGAAAGGTCTCGAAAATATCTTTCCAATGAGGTATATAATGTCCCAAAATATTAACCCCTTGCTCTTTTATTTTCTTTTGTAAATATGCCAAAATTTCTGCGGCCCGGGGCGAAGCCTCAGCGAAGCCGGTGGGAGGACTGGTGGGAGGAGAAAACCCCTAAGCCCGGCCGAAGGCCGGCTATGCAGAAAAACTTTATTCTACAAACATAGTTTAACATAGCCCACACATGAATAAATTACAAAAAAAAGCTTGTGTTATTTATACAAAACTTGTATAAACCGGAAATTAGAAATTAGAAAATTAGATTTTGTTGTGTGGTATGGTTTAAGATTTTGTATACAAAAGGAAACTTGTAAATATGCCAAAATTTCTGCGGCCCGGGGCGAAGCCTCAGCGAAGCCGGTGGGAGGACTGATGGGAGGAGAAAACCCCTAAGCCCGGCCGAAGGCCGGTTACGCAGAAAAACTATTTTGCAAAGACCCATATATGGTCACGTCGATATATGGTTCAAAATTTGAAAAAGGGTGTGTAAAAAAAATCATTATGCTTTTTTGGGCAGTAAAGGGTTAATATTTTAGGACATTATATACAACCATTGGAAAGATATTTTTGAGATCTTTCCGCCTGAGAAATATGGTCACGTCGATATATGGCTCAAATTTTGAAAAAAGGACGTTTAAAAAAAAAAAAAATATAAAAAAAAACAAAAATTGTTTTATTTGGGCAGCAAAGGGTTAATATTTAGGACATTTTATACTCCATTAGAAAGATATTTTCAAGACCTTTCCAACGACACCAGTTTTGTTAAGATCAGATAAGTAGTTTTGAAGTTATTTCGGATTTCATTTCAAACTTTGGAGCCCCGCCCACTGAAAAGGGGGCGTGAGCGACGCAAAAAAAATTTTTTTTTGGACTCTGTGGGGTCAAATGTTCAAGGTAAAAAATTTCAAAAAATTCTGAGAGGTGTCGGTAACTGAATTTGTTCCAAAATAAAAAAACTAAATTGGTCATGTAATTATAACTGTGTTTGTGTTTGTTTAATAATAAATCTGCTTTGGACTCGCACAATCTAAGTGTTTTAAAATATATTTATTACTGTTTTTTTTGTACAACTGAGAATAATTAACTTTCCAAAAAGAATATTACATACATATGACTCAAAATTTTACTTAGTTTTTTTACTTTAACTATTATATTGGGTCTTTCAGAACTGTCGAGTACTCAAACCTTACATAATATATTAAATAAATTAAATTATAATTAAAAAAATTCGTACAAAACTTATTCTATAAAACTTAATTTGTATTATTTACGAAATTTGTAAATTTAAGAAACTTTCTTTTACCATCAACTAATTACGAAAAATTTGTAACATAAAAATTTTTGTAATATATACTATAAAAAAATACGAAATCGTGTTTGTATTATTTAAGAAATTTGTAAATTATTTTATTTATTTATTTATTTATTTATTTATTTATTTATTTATTTATTTATTTATTTGTTAACCTGTGTAACAAGACATGACATCTTAAAACAACACAGGGTGGTATTTTGTTACATATTTTAAAAAGTATAATCTTAATTCTAACATTGTTTTTAACAATAGACATTTCATTATCACAAAAATGAGAGAGAGAAAAAAAAAATAAAAATAAATAAAAAATAAAAAAAATTAAAAAAATTGTTATACATTAAACATTAAAAATGGTTAAGCATTAATCAAAGAAAAAGAAAATAAAGTGCAGTTTACGGGGTTTTGGAAATCAAAAAAAAAAAATACATGGTCCTCTCCAGAATGAAAAAAGAAAATTTTTTCTATCTTCGGTTAAGGGGGCTGACGCCCCTGGGGCCCTCTAGGGCCAAAAAACCGGTATTCGTAGTAACATATAAGTGGGGGTACTCTAATGAAAGGAAATTTCATCTGGATTTCAAAAATGATTTTTTTTTGGATCCATGATACGAAGCGCCCTCTACAATCGTTTTATGGCGCCTGGCCCCCCTGGGTTAAAAAAACGGAAACGGGTTTTTTGGAAAACTTTGCTTAGCAAGGCACTTCCTACGCATACCGGGGCGAAGCCTCAGCGAAGCCGAGAATTGGACTGATGGGAGTAAAAAAACCCCTAAGCCCGGCCGAAGGCCGGTTACGCAGAAAAACTTTGCTTAGTAAAGCCACTTCCTACGCATCCCGGGGCGAAGCCTCAGCGAAGCCGAGAATTGGACTGATGGGAGTAAAAAAACCCCTAAGCCCGGCCGTAGGCCGGTTACGCAGAAAAACTTTGCTAAGCAAAGCCACTTCCTACGCATCCCGGGGCGAAGCCTCAGCGAAGCCGAGAATTGGACTGATGGGAGTAAAAAAACCCCTAAGCCCGGCCGTAGGCCGGTTACGCAGAAAAACTTTGCTAAGCAAAGCAACTTCCTACGCATACCGGGGCGAAGCCTCAGCGAATCATTTTGAAATCGTGAGACAATTTCTTTTTATTTGAGTACCGTTTTTGTTTAATTTTATTTTTGACTTTTTTTCGTATATTACTATTGGTCGAATAATGGCTCTAATTTGGAATAGGTGTTATGGATCCGAAAAAAAAATATCATTTTTGAAATCGTGAGACAATTTCCTTTAATTTGAGTACCCATACGACCCTGTTACTATGGCCCCCTGTTTTTTGCCTCCCACGGGCCTCCCGGGGCCGAGCCCCTCCCAAAAATAATTTCGGTTTTTTTTTTTTTTATTCTGGAGGGGGTCATGTATTTTTTTTTTTTGATTTCCAAAACCCCGTAAACTGCACTTTTGCCGAAAAAAAAATTAATATAACTAACAATTAATATAATACCAAAAGGAAAATAGATTTGAAAAAAATTAATAAAAATCAAAGAAATAAAAATCAAAATTAATAAAATCAATATAATAAAATCAATCTAATAATAAAGATCAAAGTACATAACTATGAATATAGGTCAAAAATAAGTTTTTTAAAGCGTAGAGCGTTGCTTATATTTTTAATATTATTATTGTTATTATTGGGTAAAGAGTTCCAAAGACGGATACCATTTATAAAAAACTGCCATTCAGACATTAGGCTACGATGTCTAAACGGTATTAGATTCCCAGTTCGATTAAACCTACTAAACCTCAATCTTTTGAATAGATGATCAGGTACTTTTGTGTAAATAATTTTATGTAAGAAAATAAGTTTTCTTATTTTCAAGAGATCGTCAAATTGAACCCCGTATATTTGTTTTGTAAAAATCGAAATACTGTCGAACTTACGACGTGCAAACACATATCTCGCAATATTATTAAAAACGATATTGAGTCTTCGCTGACTTACAGTATCACAGCTAGAATAAATCTCACATCCATATAAGAGAATTGGAATTAGATATGTTTTTGCTAGTAAGAATCTTATTTTTACCGGGGTGCAATGTTGAGTCGACCAGAGGGTTCTAAGCATTGAATACGTTTTTCCACAAGTTGCTGTTACATGATCATTCCATGTAAGCGTGCTGTTAAAGATGATTCCTAAATTTTTAGCATTATCAACAATCTCAATTAGTTGGTTGTTTATATAAATATTTGGTTTAAACGATTAACTTACTAGTTCGTTTTCTTATTACAATACATTTGGATTTGCGTGGATTTAAGCTCAGTCCATTTGCTGAAGCCCAGAGAAAAACTCTATTCAAATCATTATTAAGTTTTACGATACATTCATCGAGGTTCTTTTCATTTCTGTTGCTCATATACAATTGAGCATCATCAGCGTACAAACGGATTCTGCAGTGTAATAACTGATCAGGAAGATCATTTGCATATATTGAAAAGAGAAGAGGACCAAGAATTGATCCTTGTGGAACTCCTCTTCTAATTGGGAGAAATGATGAGGTTCCAGTGTTAGTTTCAACACACTGCACACGATTTTCTAGATAAGATGACACTAAATTAGTCGATGTTGATGTGAAATTCATCATCTTACATAGCTTTTGTTTAAGTATAGTGTGGTCTACCGTATCGAAGGCTTTAGAATGATCCAACAGCACAAGCATAGTTAAGCAACCATCATCAACTTCCTTTCTCAGATCCTCAGCTACGTCTGCCAGAGCTGTAATACAACTGTTTTTTGCTCGAAAGCCAGATTGTCGATCTGTAAGCAACCCATTATCAGTAACGTATGATGTTATTTGATTATGTAAAATTTTTTCCAAGACCTTGGATAAAACGGTAAGATTGCTATTCGCCTGCATTCCTTGTTTGATTTTGGAATAGGCGAAACTTTAGCCTGTTTCCATCTTAAGGGAAAATAACTTGTCGTAATAATTTTATTAAACACGTGAGTTAAAATTGGTAAAATTGACGGAAGTAAAATCTTTATAAATCTTGGATGTATACAATCAACACCTGTAGCATGTGACTTTATAGAAATAAAGCTTTAAAATATATCAATCTGACTCACACAGTTGAAGGAAAATTGATTAAGTGGAAGATTACTCGCACAATAATCGTCATAGAAACTATGATCAGCATCCGGCATGGTAAAGTTAATAAATGACTCATTGATTTTTTTAGGGTTTTCTATTTTATATCCCCATGATTACTTTTCTTACCAATTCCAATCTCTCGAATGATCTTCCATTTTTGTTTTGTTTCTACTGAATTCGAAAATTTTCAGCATAGTATTCTGTTTTGCTTCCCTTATTTTTTTCGTTACCATTCTCCGAGCTATGCGATAATTTTCATGCAATTCAGTTGTTTTAAAACCGTTTCCATCTACTGTAAGCGGAGTCACGTTCAAATATAAGACGGCTAATTGTTGATGTAAACCATGGTTTTTGCTGAGGACTAATTGTCTTAGTTACTAATGGAACTGTTAAATCATACAACATTATTAAGTTTTGTTCTATAAAATCTAACTGTGTATCAACCGAGACCATGTAGTAGATACAGTCCCAGTCAATTTTACGATATTCCTCCTCGAGTATGAAGTAGTTTAAATTTTTAAAGTCACGAAAGGTGATAGTTTGAGGTGGTGTTTGTAGTTGAAAGTCATAGATCATAAAAATGAGATCGTGCTTTGAAAAACAAGGAGCTGATAATTGATCATAAATTATATAAATTATATAATTTGTTTTATACAACAGTTTTGTAATATTGTTTAAAACACATGTGAACCCACTTAATAACTATCGGTGTTAATAAACACATTACTGAATCCGTTTAATATTTTACTTCTACTTAATTCATGTTGTTTACCTTTATTTTATTGGCTAAAAGGTAGAAAATATCAACAAGAAGATCATATTTCACATTGTAGTGGCAGCCAGTACCTTTGAGTCATTTTAGTCTGATTGGTCGATTTAACGTAAATTTTGTATTAAGCGTATTATATTACAACACACTTATTTTTAATTATTTGTTGACTAATCATTATTGTGTTATTAATTTAGTATAAATACCCCAATAAAACTTTTAATTATTGTCAATAGTAAAAACTCGCTTTTTATTTATTGATGCATCATTACGTTCAAGTAACAAGTGCTTGAATGTAATATACCTACACCTGGAGAAATAGTACAGTTCAAATTTATGTGTTTGAATTGAGTCCTACTATTATCCATACAAACATTTGATCACGTCGGGGTCACCAAATGTTTGTATGGATAATAGTAGGACTCAATTCAAACACATAAATTTGAACTGTACTATTTCTTCAGGTGTAGGTATATTACATTCAAGCACTTGTTACTTGAACGTAATGATGCGTCAATAGTAAAAATGATGCGTCAATAGTAAAAACTCGCTTTTATTTATTGATGCATCATTACGTTCAAGTAACAAGTGCTTGAATGTAATATACCTATACCTGGAGAAATAGTACAGTTCAAATTTATGTGTTTGAATTGAGTCCTACTATTATCCATACAAACAAATATAAACAACATGTTTGTACATTCTACGAAAAAAATT
>CM037856.1:4762677-4970351 GCA_021234595.1 Delia radicum
TAAATAACTAACAATTAATATAATACCAAAAGAAAATAGATTTGAAAAAAATTAATAAAAATCAAAGAAATAAAAATCAAAATTAATAAAATCAATATAATAAAATCAATCTAATATAAAGATCAAAGTACATAACTATGAATATAGGTCAAAATAAGTTTTTTTAAAGCGTAGAGCGTTGCTTATATTTTTAATATTATTATTGTTATTATTGGGTAAAGAGTTCCAAAGACGGATACCATTTATAAAAACTGCCATTCAGACATTAGGCTAACGATGTCTAAACGGTATTAGATTCCCAGTTCGATTAAACCTACTAAACCTCAATCTTTTGAATAGATGATCAGGTACTTTTGTGTAAATAATTTTATGTAAGAAAATAAGTTTTCTTATTTTCAAGAGATCGTCAAATTGAACCCGTATATTTGTTTTGTAAAAATCGAAATACTGTCGAACTTACGACGTGCAAACACATATCTCGCAATATTATTAAAAACGATATTGAGTCTTCGCTGACTTACAGTATCACAGCTAGAATAAATCTCACATCCATATAAGAGAATTGGAATTAGATATGTTTTGCTAGTAAGAATCTTATTTTTACCGGGGTGCAATGTTGAGTCGACCAGAGGGTTCTAAGCATTGAATACGTTTTTCCACAAGTTTGCTGTTACATGATCATTCCATGTAAGCGTGCTGTTAAAGATGATTCCTAAATTTTTAGCATTATCAACAATCTCAATTAGTTGGTTGTTTATATAAATATTTGGTTTAACGATTAACTTACTAGTTCGTTTTCTTATTACAATACATTTGGATTTGCGTGGATTTAAGCTCAGTCCATTTGCTGAAGCCCAGAGAAAAACTCTATCAAATCATTATTAAGTTTTACGATACATTCATCGAGGTTCTTTTCATTTCTGTTGCTCATATACAATTGAGCATCATCAGCGTACAAACGGATTCTGCAGTGTAATAACTGATCAGGAAGATCATTTGCATATATTGAAAGAGAAGAGGACCAAGAATTGATCCTTGTGGAACTCCTCTTCTAATTGGGAGAAATGATGAGGTTCCAGTGTTAGTTTCAACACACTGCACACGATTTTCTAGATAAGATGACACTAAATTAGTCGATGTTGATGTGAAATTCATCATCTTACATAGCTTTTGTTTAAGTATAGTGTGGTCTACCGTATCGAAGGCTTTAGAATGATCCAACAGCACAAGCATAGTTAAGCAACCATCATCAACTTCCTTTCTCAGATCCTCAGCTACGTCTGCCAGAGCTGTAATACAACTGTTTTTTGCTCGAAAGCCAGATTGTCGATCTGTAAGCAACCCATTATCAGTAACGTATGATGTTATTTGATTATGTAAAATTTTTTCCAAGACCTTGGATAAAAACGGTAAGATTGCTATTCGCCTGCATTCCTTGTTTGATTTTGGAATAGGCAAAACTTTAGCCTGTTTCCATCTTCAAGGGAAAATAACTTGTCGTAATAATTTTATTAAACACGTGAGTTAAAATTGGTAAAATTGACGGAAGTAAAATCTTTATAAATCTTGGATGTATACAATCAACACCTGTAGCATGTGACTTTATAGAAATAAAGCTTTTAAATATATCAATCTGACTCACACAGTTGAAGGAAAATTGATTAAGTGGAAGATTACTCGCACAATAATCGTCATAGAAACTATGATCAGCATCCGGCATGGTAAAGTTAATAAATGACTCATTGATTTTTTCAGGGTTTTCTATTTTTATATCCCCATGATTACTTTTCTTACCAATTCCAATCTCTCGAATGATCTTCCATTTTTGTTTTGTTTCTACTGAATTCGAAAATTTTCAGCATAGTATTCTGTTTTTGCTTCCCTTATTTTTTTCGTTACCATTCTCCGAGCTATGCGATAATTTTCATGCAATTCAGTTGTTTTAAACCGTTTCCATCTACTGTAAGCGGAGTCACGTTCAAATATAAGACGGCTAATTGTTGATGTAACCATGGTTTTTGCTGAGGACTAATTGTCTTAGTTACTAATGGAACTGTTAAATCATACAACATTATTAAGTTTTGTTCTATAAAATCTAACTGTGTATCAACCGAGACCATGTAGTAGATACAGTCCCAGTCAATTTTACGATATTCCTCCTCGAGTATGAAGTAGTTTAAATTTTTAAAGTCACGAAAGGTGATAGTTTGAGGTGGTGTTTGTAGTTGAAAGTCATAGATCATAAAAATGAGATCGTGCTTTGAAAAACAAGGAGCTGATAATTGATCATAAATTATATAAATTATATAATTTGTTTTATACAACAGTTTTGTAATATTGTTTAAACACATGTGAACCCACTTAATAACTATCGGTGTTAATAAACACATTACTGAATCCGTTTAATATTTTACTTCTACTTAATTCATGTTGTTTACCTTTATTTTATTGGCTAAAAGGTAGAAAATATCAACAAGAAGATCATATTTCACATTGTAGTGGCAGCCAGTACCTTTGAGTCATTTTAGTCTGATTGGTCGATTTAACGTAAATTTTGTATTAAGCGTATTATATTACAACACACTTATTTTTAATTATTTGTTGACTAATCATTATTGTGTTATTAATTTTAGTATAAATACCCCAATAAAACTTTTAATTATTGTCAATAGTAAAAACTCGCTTTTTATTTATTGATGCATCATTACGTTCAAGTAACAAGTGCTTGAATGTAATATACCTACACCTGGAGAAATAGTACAGTTCAAATTTATGTGTTTGAATTGAGTCCTACTATTATCCATACAAACATTTGATCACGTCGGGGTCACCAAATGTTTGTATGGATAATAGTAGGACTCAATTCAAACACATAAATTTGAACTGTACTATTTCTCCAGGTATATTACATTCAAGCACTTGTTACTTGAACGTAATGATGCGTCAATAGTAAAAATGATGCGTCAATAGTAAAAACTCGCTTTTTATTTATTGATGCATCATTACGTTCAAGTAACAAGTGCTTGAATGTAATATACCTATACCTGGAGAAATAGTACAGTTCAAATTTATGTGTTTGAATTGAGTCCTACTATTATCCATACAAACAAATATAAACAACATGTTTGTACATTCTACGAAAAAAAATTTACTAAAAATATATTTGTATTTTTAAGCATGGATTATTATGAGTGTATAGGAAAAGTCCTCAGGGTTTTTCTATAGGAAAAAGTCCTCCGAATATGAGGGTTTTTCTATAGGAAAAAGTTCGCAAAATCTGAGGGTTTTCTATAGAAAGTGCCGTTTTGCTATTGGAACAAGTCTTCAGAATCTGAGGATTTTTCTATATGAAAAAGTTTTTAGAACCTGAGAAATTTTCTGTAGGTAAATGTGCTTAGAATCCGAGGGATCTTCTATAGGAAAAAAGTACTCAGAATCTGAAAAGTCCGATTCCGAGACATTCTAATATAGGAAAACCCTCAGATTTCTTTTTCCTAAAGAAAAAACCTCAGACTTTGAAGAATTTTTCCAATAGAACATATTTTGAGAACTTTTTCCTATAGAAAAAACCTCTCAGATTCTGAGGACTTTCCTATAGAAAAACTCAGATTCTAAAGATTTTTTTCTATAGAAAATCCCTCAGATTCTGAGAAATTTTTCCTATAGAAAACCCTCAAATTCTGAAGACTTTTTAAATAGAATAACCTTCAGATTCTGAGGAATTTTTTAACCTATACCAGCCAAGGCAATAAACCATCATGTATTTTTTGTGTGTATAATAAACAAATTTGAAACGTATTTTAATGTTAACTCATTATGGAGAATTAAGTTCAATATATTTACCATAGTAATAAAAATGCTTAAGCTATTCGGATATGTTGTGTACACAACTTCAAAAATGGTTTAAACGCAATTTTAGCGTTTTTAGTCGCGGTTTTCTCAAAATTATGACGTGGTGGAAAAATTTGGAAAACAGATTTATAATCAGCGAGAAAAGTCTGTTAAAAATATATATCGCGGTTCAAACCAAATCGACTTTTTCTAATTTTGTGTCTATGTAATCATTACAAAACCAAAAACTGTAGTTTTTCATGTTTTCTGCAGTAAATTTTGAAACTTATTTATATTTTAATTATAAACGGTGCTAAAAAATATATAAAAGTGATAACAATTTTTTCATTAAATTTTACTATATATTTATATATAATGATATGGTTTGCTATATATAATTATATATAAAAGTGATTGAATTACTTTTGATTTATTGTAGCATATACACTTACATATGATTAGAATATATGATCATATATAGACCTATATCTATTTCATATGATCAGATATACAATATATGCTAATATATAACATACGATACAATGATATATGATGATATATTACGCCATATTAAAAAAATTTCATAAACTAAGTATATGATATGAACATGTATCGTAAGATGTTGCCACACATATAAGCTAATATAATGATATCAATTTGTATATAGAAAATTTTCATCGGGTATAACTAAATTATATTTTTCTAAAGGTAAAAGGTGCGCTTAATCCAAATCTGGTCTCATAATCACTCTCCGGCATCTGGTGTTCGAGCTATATTAGCCCTATAACCGGCAAACCCGCCTCCAGGCATGGTATTTTAAATTGTCCATAAGTGCGCCAAATGAGTGATTTATAATAAGAATTTAAGCTATTTCGATAGAAAACCAAACTTACAAAATATGTAAAGTAATTTATAGTGTGCATGGCACGGGTTGGAAGCAAGAAAGCGTTAAAGTTAAAATTTAGTAAACTTTCAAAAAAAAAAAATATTTTGAAATGAACAATTTTAAAAAATCGTGAAAACATATTATATTGACGGGAAACCGTTGATACTAAACACAATGTAAGATTGAAGCTTAAACTCTTAAAATGTCTAATTTTGATATAAGGACATACAAGATTCCAAAAGAAACCTGTAAAGGACATCGTCTTAACTTGAAAACATACACTCACAAGAACTTTGCCGTAACAAATCATCAGTTATTTAAAAGTTTAATCGGTAACGTTGTTTCAATGGAATATACAGTTAAATTATCAAAGATATATATTTTTTAACTTTCTGTCTGTTATTCAATAAACAATAAAAACGGACTTTCGGTAATAGTTAAAATATTCAGTTAACATTTTCTATTTAAAACAAAAAGTTGTTATATTATATTGAGTATTGAAATAAACGAAAACAATCTATTGTTTTTATGGATTTTGACAATTAAATTTTCATCAGTTGAAAATGAACTAAAAAATAAAAATTGTTTTAAACGAAAAGTAAGTAGTCCTGTTTTTAACTGATTTTTAGTTAATTTAATGTGTATATTCAGTAGTATTTACGGAAAAAATATTGTATGTGTATGAATGGATTTTTTATGAAATTTGGCCAGAGAGAGTTTATTAAGTATTATTAGCAAAGCCTTTAAGTTTAATCAACATATGTTGAAGTTGAGGTGCGTTTTCGCTTAATTTCGCGTTTATCGAAAAAAGAAAATTGACATAAAAATTAATGAAAGCAAATCCTAAATGAATGAAAGCAAATCCTTCTTCATTCAACCTTTCACTAAATGAGTTAAGAAAATGTTTAATCATTCAAGAAATAATTCGTTCAAAATATAATTAATTCATATTATTCATAGGTTTTGAGAATTAAGCTAAGAATTCATTAATTATGAATGCTATTTCATTTTAGGAAATTGAATTAAAGAATTCAGCCTTTTCAACCTTTGACCTTATACCTTTAGAAAAGTATACTTTAATTCTGGTGTCAAATATATTTCGCCCCGAATCTTTAGGTATAAAAAGTACTTACATGTACTCCTCAATGTATGTGGGAAGCAAACAAATCTAACAAGGGAGGTATCCCTGCCAAATCTCACGTTTAAGGGTTAACGATTAACTTGTACACAGGGTTAAAGAACTCAAGAAAACAAAAGTGTTGTTGCCATAATGCCTATATAATCGGAGAATTCTGATCATTTCGAATATCGGAAAATGCTGAGGACCCCCTCGATTAAATTAAATCACCGATTAACTACAATACCGTTATCGGTTCAAAACCCTTTCAACTGTCTATCGTTATCCCTAAAATACCGATACCAAAATAATTGAAATACCGTTATCCGTAAAATACCGTTACCGATATAACTAAAATTCCAATAATCTTAAAATACGTTAACGAAATAATTGAAATAGCGATATCCTTAAAATGCCGTTACCGAAATAATCTGACAAGATCAGAAAAAAATTCTCTGAAAAAATATATGATTTCCCAAACTAAACTATCCAGTCATTGAAATTCGAATTGATGCGTCTAAAAATAACGTTGTGCACTGACCTTACCTGAATAACTAAAATAACGTTACCTCTAAAATACCGTTACCGAAATAACTGCAAAACCGTTACCCTTAAAATAACTACGGAAATAACTAAAACACCGTTACCGAAATAAGTAAAATACCGTTAACGCTAAAAACCCGTTACCGAAATAACTGAAATATCGTTACCCCTAAAATACCGCTACCGAAATATAATGAAATAGCGTTACGCTACTAATACCCGCATCGAATCGGTTGCCATGGACATTTCGCGTTAGCGATATTTTTGAAGTAAAAAATAGTGAAGAAATGTTAAAATTTGTTTCTTGTTTTCATTTTTCGATAGCATTTTATTAGCACTATGTTTAGTGCAAAGGGTTCACTAAAAAAAGTTTGACAGTTACTACATAACAGTTATTTGTGTAGTAGTCAGTAGTTGTTTGTTTTTAACGCTATTTCAATTATTTCGGTAACGGTATTTTAGCGATAACGATATTTTAGTATTAGTATTTTAGTAACGGCATTTTAAGGAAATTGGTATTTTAGTTATATCGGTAACGGTATTTTATTTATTTAGGTAACGGTATTTTAGGGTTGTCAATAGTCCGGGTTTTGAATTAAAAATCGTAAAATATGTACCTAAAATTAAAAAAATTGTTTATTGTTTTTTCAACCTTTTCTATATTATTTTCCCAATTTTACTAATTTCTGTTTTAAAAAGAGGTCAACAATTGAGAATTACGAATAACCATCGTCATAAAAGTTAGTAATTGTATTTTCTGGCATTTTTCTTTTCGTGATAAAACAATAAATTTTATGTATACATTTGAAAAATATTTTATTTATAAAATATATAAATTTATTTTTAGTAAAACATCAAGCATTATTCTAAAAAATATACATGTTATTGTAAAATATGCATTTATAGAAAAATATGCAACAAAAAATTCAAAAATATGCATTTATAGCACAATATGTAAAAATATGCATTAACAGTTCGATGCCATTTCGTTGCAAACTTGTTGATTCGCAGAGATAGTTGGTTAACAGTGTTCTCCAGCTAACGACAACAAACATATATTTACATGAAGTTCCGAGCCCTAGTTATCAGATATTCGAAAATTTAACTTCGTGAAAAATCGAAACCAACAATGCAAAAAAAAAAACCGTTTGAAAACGGTTTTTGAAATGACTCGAACACTCTCAAAGGTGCACATATACCGTGCAATATTAGTGCAAATTTTATTGGAACTATTTGAACTAATTTTTATTGTTAAGCCCTTTCGGTACCATGGTAACACCGAGATTAATTTTTGGGTTTTTTTAAAAAACTATCCATCCAATTTTTATAAGTTTAGGGTTTTTGGAAAGAGATTTAAAGGTTCTGTAATTTCTTTTAAAAAAATTTGCAAATATTTTTTTGATAACGGTACTTTACCGGATCAAAGTGACATAATTGTGTTTCTTTTTTTGTTAATTTTCAATTACTCTGAATTTCTACAAATTTCCTTTATGTGATAAACTCTTTTGAAATGTTGTTGCGAAATCTATATTATAAAACATGATTTCTCAGATTTTTAAAAGTGCTTAGTTTTGTCACAAATTTAAATTTTATATTGTGACAGCGGTGTCACTATGGTACTTAATGGTAATTTTTTTACGAACTTTTAGCAGAACTAAACATTTTACAGATCGGCCTTGGAAATTCAAAATATTGATTTGTTTTGTATATGAGAAAATGTTCCCCTAAAATTAAAAAATACGCGAGACTATGCCACACCGGAATATACTCAAAAGTGAACCTAATTATGTTTGGCAACACTATGCCTGAGTAGACGTTTGTTTGACAGCTGATCGTAATATTTTACATTTTTAATTGCTTCCACTAAGAAAAAATAAAGTTTAATAAATAAAAATAAAGTTTTAAATATTTAAAATATATTTTTAACAAAAAAACATTGAAAATTGTATTGGTTCCTAGCAACGTGTTTTTTCTCAAATCTGTTTTTGCTGTTTGCTTTTTTGGTTGTTGCTGCTGTTTTTTCTTTTGCAGAATTCCAGTGAAACCGCCATCTTTGCTGTAAAGTACGTACTAATTAAAAAAAAAATAAAGTAAATAACAATTATGGCTGGTGGTAAAAAAGAAATATGTGGTACCTGCCACGCAAACTTTACTAAGACTCAGAGTGGAGCCCAATGTAAAGTGTGTCGTTTGTGGTTCCATTCAGCCTGCGAAGACATTACTGATGATGAGCTTAAAGCTATTAAAGATTTTAAAATATTATCCTTTGTATGCTCTTCATGTGAAAATAATCCACCCACAGTTGATGAACGATCTCTACGGGATGAAATTACTATTTTAAATGGAAAATTTGATGAATTTATGCGTAGGGGCGTTAAAGAGCAGGACTCAATTAAGAAAGCTTTTACTGATGTTGTTGCAGATTTGAAACGTGAGGTTTCTACTTGTATGAAGGAAATGAAGTCTGATATTATTGATTGCAAAAAACTTATAAGGCATGTTGACTCTTCCACTTCTGTCAAAATATCGCAGCTGGAAGTTGAAAATAATGCCTTACACAGAAAGCTAACCCGATCTGATTTGGTTGTGAGTGGTTTGCCTGTGGGCTTTAGTAATCTTGCTGCTCCTATTATTGAATTAGGGTCTTTTTACAAGGTGCCTGTAAGCCTTCATAACATAAATATATATATATATATATATATATATATCAACAAGAAGAAGAGTGTGCTGGTAAAGTTCAACAGTGTTTTCGTGAGAGATGAAATTATGAAGATGTACTTTAAGGCTATAAAGACGCAACACCTTTTAGTATCTGACTTGGTGAAGTTGACTGAAAATCATGAAGTTACTAATATCCAGGCCGAAACTTCTAACGAATCAGGTTCTCAGAGCAATATCAATGCATTAAGTATTGCAAAACGTGTTTTTTTTAATGATCATCAATCACCCGCTGCTGGTAAACTTAATGCTGTGTGTAGACAGCTTTTAAAGTCCAAGGTTATTGCTAAATTCAGGGTCTTAGATGCTGATAAGCCCAAAGTAAGGCTGACGATATCTGATGGTAAATAAGTTGTTGCTGATAATACTTACTGTGCTGCCCTGCTTAAGGAAAATGGTTCTACTTAGCAAAAGGGTTTTTATATTAATATATATTATTTTTTATTTTTATTTTTTATTCAATGGGACTTGTCTTTAATGACTGTTATCATATTTTTTATATAATCCTCATTTTCCATTTAACCATAAAACTTTTTTGATTGTTATTGCCTTCTATACTCATTGAATATTAGTTCCATTGCTCTAAATTTGATTTACAATCTATATACAATCATATATGAATCAATTTAAAGTAGGTCACCTAAATTGTCGAAGTATATCACCTGGTGCTAATTCTTTTATTTTTTTTTTTATTTTATTAATTAATAATCATATAATTACAAATTATATACTATTACCCTAACCGAGCACTAGCTACTATGGCCTTCGGCGCGTTGTAGCGAAAACAGACCAGTGCCTCTGGTGGGAATCGAACCCACGACCCCCGCACTGATAAGCCAGCACGCTACCAACTAGCCTACCAGGGCGCACAATCTAATTCTTTTAAACTAGACGAACTTAGATCTATTCTGAGTGGTAATCTATTCGACGTGTTTGCTATTTCTGAAACGTGGCTAAATCATGAAATACTGAACCAAACTGTTGTAATTTCTGGGTGTAAAATTTGCCGAAAGGGGTGGTGGTGTAGGAATTTATATTTCCAATAAAATTAAATTTAAAGTTTGAGTTTGAATTTTAACGTCTTTTTCAGACAACTGCAATTAATATTATAATTAATATGCAATTTTATTTAATTTTAATTGTGAAAGGCGTGGTAGAGAAGAATGAGTGTATTTTCTAAAAATCGTAACGACATTGTAAATTTTCAATTTTTCTGAATCAGACTGCGTAGTTTCTGGTATTGAACATTCGTCAGTGACTCTGTTTTTTTTTTTGAATAATGTAATATTTGTTATGTTTTTATTTGTTCGATTGCGTCTATATGAAATTTTCTGTGCAATCACTGACCGTGGTATAGATAAACTGATTTCTAATGCCACATGCACTCGCACTACACGTTAGACAGAGCGCTAGCCCTCCGATCTATCGTCAGGTCGAGTTTTATTGTGATTAAAACTAGTTTTATTCAATACACGGTGTTTTTGTTCTTGCATACATAATCTCAGAAGTACAACTCCAACAACACAACAGTTCTATTTTTAGAAACTTACCTCACTCTAATGTCCACTGTTTTCCCATATGTTGTAATATATGATATATTCTTTGTATATTCGGTAGATGGCGCTTACGTAGTTAGGGAAGAATTGCCATAGAGCAAAGTTTGATTTTTGTTTGAGTTTGAATTTTAACGTCTTTTTCAGACAATTGCAATTAATACTATAATTAATATGCAATTTTATTTAATTTTAATTGTGAAAGGCGTGGTAAAGTGGTTTTTAAGACTATGGAATCTGGCTGTGAGTCCCTCTTTGTTGAGTTGCTTTTGAGTGGGATGAAACTTTTGCAATCTATTCAATACTGCTAAGTCAAAGTTGTTTCGCTCTCTAAGTTTGAGATGTAACATGTCAGTGGTTCATAATTCGAGACCTACACATTTCGATTTGGGAAAGAGGACTACATCTCTAATTGATTTCTTTTTGGTGAGTAATGTTTCAATGATAAATTTCTCTGACCAGGTGCAGTGCCAATCCATATCGGATCATGCACTTATATTTGGTTCAGTTGTTTTGAATGTTGAGCGTTTTCAGGAGTATGTTGAATATCGGGATTTCAAGAACATAAATTGGAATTCTATTCTAAATGAGTTTATTTTATCTCAAATTTTTTATGCTATGGATATTGACATTAAATATTCTCTTGTATGCTCTCTTTTCGAGAATCTCTACTCCTTTGTCCCTATTGTTAAGGTAAGGGTACAAAGTACAAAATGAATATGATGCTTGGATAAAGTCAAATGAAATTGTGTTAGCAATATCCCTTAGAGATTTGCCTTTCTCTGCTTTTCAAGCAGATCGTTAATTTCAAAATTGGAGGACGCACTGTAAACTTCGTAATAGAGCAAAACATGTTATTCGAAAGGCAAAACGAAAACATTTTTCAAAAATTTTTAATGGCTTGGACTCCTTTGGGTTTTGGAGAGTTATTAGAGGTTCGGGATGTATTGGTAATGATGATACTGAATTTGAGTGTGATGCTGATACCATAAATAACCATTTTGTTCATTCGAATTCTAGTCAGCAAGATATTAACTTTGATTATTTTTATGATTCTGATGATTTTTTCTCATTTTGTAGCATTTTTTTTTTTTTTTTTTTTATTATTTATTTATTACTGCAACTAGTTTAATAAAAACTAACAAGCAATTTATTTCATATAGATTGGTTAATAAAAATATATATATATTTTATGATGAAAAATATATGGTGTGTTGATACGTTATGTCATTAAGGGACGACATTAACGGTTCTGACGAGGTCGTAGGGTTTTATACGTTTGAGTCGGCGCTCAATTCCTGTTACATTAACCAAGGATGATGCTTGACATGTTCTTGCAGCCTTTCATGATGTTTTGTTGCAAGATTATGAATAACAGAGGATACCATTTCCACACTCAGGTCAAGATATTCGGATGTACCTCAGATATTCGGATGTACCATGGTGCATTGACGATGTTTTCAAAACTTTGTTTTGAAAACGTTGTATTGAATTTATATGACTTTTTCCAGCACAGCCCCAGAGATGTGCACCGTATGTGCATATTGGTTTTATCATTTGATTGTATATTAATAGCTTGTTTTCGATGGATAGCGTTGACTTTCTTCCTATTAGCCATTTTAGCTTTTTATATTTAAGTTCGAGTTCCACACATTTGGTTTTGATATGTTCCTTCCATCGGAGTTTTGCATCTAAGGTCATCCCGAGATATTTCGCTTTATTTCCATAGGGCAGCTCTACATTATCTATTACTATTGGAATATGTCTTATGGGTTTGTTTGTAAAGTCTATATGTACAGACTTAGTTGCGTTTAATTTCAATTTCCACTTGTTCGTCCATTCTATTACCAGATCTAAAGCAGTTTGTAGGGTTCGTGTTGATTCATCGACAGTTGCCGCTACTGAGAGAATAGCTGTGTCATCAGCAAAAGTTGCCATTGTTGTATTTTCTAACTCTGGAACATCACACGTGTATAAAAGGTACAGAATTGGTCCCAAAATGCTTCCCTGTGGAACGCCTGCCTTTATTTCTTTTAAATCTGAATATACTTCTTCATGTTTTATTCGAAAATATCTTTCTTCTAAATACGATTTAAGCAGGTCACAGTAACTGGTGGGTAGTTGAGATGCGAGTTTTGCAATAAGTCCTTCATGCCAAACCTTATCAAACGCCTGGGAAACATCCAGAAAAATGGCAGAGCATATCTTTTTTTCTTCTAGAGCCTTTTCTACAACGTGTGTGATCCGATGAACTTGATCTATAGTATAGTGTTTATTTCTAAATCCAAATTGGTGTTTGGGAATTGTTTTATTACGATCAATCACTTCTTTAATTCTTTTTAAAAGTAATTTTTCATAGAGTTTTGAAATTGTGGGTAATATCGAAATTGGTTTGTAAGAGCTAACGTTATGTAATTCCTTTCCCGGCTTTGGAATCACAATAACTTCGGCTACTTTCCATAGGCTAGGGACATATTTCAGCCGGATGGATGCATTAAAAAGTTGTGTTAGGTGTTGAATAGTATTACTTGGAAGATTTCGTATCACTTCCGTGGTAATCAGATCAAAACCAGGACATTTTTTTGTTTTAAGGTTGGTATTAATTTGTTCCCATACCTCTATAGGTGATACTTGTTCAATGTTCTCCTCATTAGCCTGAGCATAGTATGGATCTAGTGGCTCGATTTGGTTGAGATTTCCTTCCATAGAGAATGTAGTCGCTAAGTAGTCTGAAAACAAGTCTGCTTTCTGGCTATTGGTTTTTGCCCACTGGTTGCTGTTTGTTCGAATAGGAGGATTTGTTGTTGTTGGCCTTTTTAAAGTTTTTGTCGCTTTCCATAGAGAATAGTCTGAGTATTTTTGGTTATTCAATTCTGTAAGATATTTATTGTAGGATTCACTTTTATAAGCTTTTATTGCGTTTGATAAGTCTTTACTCATTCTATTTAGGCGTGTTTTATCATTTGGGTACCTAGTTTGTTGCCATTTTCTACGAAGTTTTCGTTTTTGTGAGATCATATTTAATATGTTTGCTGGGTATCGTTTCACATTGTTTGTTATTCTTGGGGTGGGTGTACTTTCCCACGCTGCAGTCTGTGTCATTTGTGTAAGATCTTCTACATCTTTCTCTAAATCTTCTGGTGTAACGGGATCTTCAAAATGTAATGTTGAGTTCTGAAGTACTGACTGGAAGTGCTCCCAATCAGTGTTTTTATTGGTTAAGAAAGCTGGTTGTTCTTTTTCATAAGCATTTTCGAAAAGAGTTAGAAAAATTGGTGAGTGATCCGAGTTTAGATCAAATCCATTGTCTAGTTTGATTGTAGATTTACATATCTTCTTAATGACGAAAAAATCAATAAGATCCGGAATCTTAGCTGGATCTGTTGGCCAATATGTTGGCGTTCCTGTTGAAGTTACTTCACAGCCGGTTTCTGAGATGGCTTTTAATAGCTCTCGACCTTTAGTGTTGGTTAAACGAGATCCCCAATATGTGTTCTTAGCATTGAAGTTCCCCGCCCATAATAAACTTCATGTTATGCTTCATTATAAGCCTTTTATAACACAGTGCAGCATTTTTAAGGTCATCGTTTGGTTCCTCCTTCATACCCGTTTTTTTTTTGAAGTGTATATCGAAACTAAAAAAAATCCGCAAAGGACTTGGCCAGATTACATCGAAATTTTTTTTTTGGACACCAAACATGATTTTTTTAAAAAAGGAAAATTTTTATGGAATCCATATATCATAAACCGTTCGGAATTTTGTTTTTATGTCTTTGGCAAAGTTGTAGATCCAAACCAAAGCAAAAAAATTCTCATATGGACCGACCCAAAAAAATTCCATCCACTGCATCAAAATTGCAAAAAATTGGGAAAAAATGCTATTTTTTTATGATTTTTTCATGATTTTGTCCTGAAATGGCTTAAATACTGGGAATTTAAGAAATCTTTCTTCAGCTAAATTATATCTAACAACAATATAAACAACTCTCTAGTACATGTCATCTTAATACGAACATTCCTTAACCCTAGAAAGCACATCTTTTTGCTCACACTTATTTTGCATAGCCAATGTTTGTCGTTTCGACAAAGAAAGACTATATAGGTTAATGCCGTTTTTGTTGTTACTTGTTTTCAAATTTACTATTTAAACATTTTATTGTTGTAATGCTGATATGTTTTTGAAAAAATGAATATATTTATTTTATTAATAAAAATTAATTATTTTATAACGCAATTAACAATTTCATATTTTTTTTTTATTTTTTGTTTAAGTTTTTTTGTTTATTTATACAAATGCAAAACATGTGTATTATTAACTGCCGATGATTTTATTCTGCTACGATTTTACCCGAAAAAAGTATAGTAACTTCTGGTAAAATGAGAAACACAATTACTTTCTTATCACGCTCTCATTTATCGAATTTTTGTTAATAAAAACGCTTTTTGGTAAGATGGAGTCAAAGCGGGTTCGCGAGGTAACGTTTGTCGAACAGAACTAAAATAAGAAAATATATAATTTTAACAGAATAAATAAATAACATAGCATTGCTACTCACGCCTGTTAAGGTTTAAATATTTTTGGTGGTGGTTCAAGGTCATGATCTGACTCTGCACTACTACAAGAAGAAAGAGGATCCAAAGGCACATCTCTAAATCCAGTGTCTCCTGGGTCTTCCATATCACCATCCTCACACAGGCACACCTTGTGGCTCCACCAACAAACCTCTGCAAGCATTGCGTCCAGCTTCTTGCCTTTGAATCTTTTTTACATTGGCATTGTGACCTGGTGGAACCGCTCCCCTTGCTCATCTGATTCGGTGGGCAATTGTTTTAAAAAAACATCAATATGATGATGCAAAAAATGCAATTTCAGCGTCATCGATACATTTATATTTTCAAAATATTGCAGCATTGTTGCCACTAATTTCTTTGCTTTATCTGGCTCTGCTCGATCCTTTCCTAAAACATTCTGAATTACAGCTTTGAGAGCGTCCCATGCGTTTCGGAGATTAAAATTTACATTTGTAAGCACAGCTGTAAATGTATCGTTTTTCATTAACTTCCTGATATCTGGGCCGTTCAGGACACCTGTTCAATGTAAACAAATTTATTACAAACGATTAAGATAGGTATAAGATAAAGCGGGACCCGCGAAATCAGATATAAAAATAATTAAAATTACATAATTACCAGCTTTAATTTTTGCATCGCTGAGTTTCGGAAATATAGTTTTCAAGCAATCAAAAACTTCATCACTACTTCCAACAGCAGTTTTGATGAACTTTGAAGCGATTCCTAGTTTTATGTGGAGCGGCGGAAGTAATATATCACTAGTCTCCCTTTCCATATTATCATAAAAAAATAGCATTTTTTCCCAATTTTTTGCAATTTTGATGCAGTGGATGGAATTTTTTTGGGTCGGTTCATATGAGAATTTTTTTGCTTTGGTTTGGATCTACAACTTTGCCAAAGACATAAAAACAAAATTCCGAACGGTTTATGATATATGGATTCCATAAAAATTTTCCTTTTTTAAAAAAATCATGTTTGGGTGCAAAAACTTAGGGTGTCAAAAAAAAAAAATTTCGATGTAATCTGGCCAAGTCCTTTGCGGATTTTTTTTAGTTTCGATATACACTTCAAAAAAAACCGGGTACGAAAGAGGAACCAATTTATGTGTTGCACTGTGTAATCATCACTTTTTAATTGGTGACGTGCTGGAATATATACAGATGTTATCAGCAGATTTTGTGAACTTGTGTAAATTTAAATAGTTGATGCTTGAAACTCTTCTGTTTGTAGTTTATCTTCCTCACAATGCTTTATATTTTTTCTAACAATGACTGCACTTCCTCCTCTTGAATTATTTCTAGGATGAATAGCGTTATAGACTTCAAAATTTCTAAATTTTATATACGACTGCTTATTAAAATGTGTTTCGGTAACAAGACACACGTCTATTTTTTCGTGATTGAGTAGTACCGCAAGTTCTCTCTGGTGTTTCATTAAGCCGTTGGCATTCCATAGCATTATCTTAAGGGCCATATTTATTGTTCTGAACGTTGCTGTAAAATGGTCAATCGATGTTCTATTGATTTAAAGAACATTTCTTGTTGATTTAATCTATTTAAAATTTGTGACAAGGCATTGTTATTAACATTATTATTTGATTTTTTTGCAGCATCAGCAAATGACATCGATGGTTGATTTTGAGTAAAGTTTTGATTTTGTTTGCGGTTTTGAGCCGCGTTTTGATCATTTTGATAATTACGATTTTGGTAACTACGAACAGAGTTTAGATGATAATCTCGATTTTGGAAGTTTGGATTTTGTTTAGAGTTTTTCGGGGTATTTTGGTGGTTGTATATTTGGTAGTTTTGGCTTGGTATGTGGCGCTGTTGTACGTTAGTTTGTTGATATTCATTATCTGAATTTGATCGGCTTTTAATAGACTTTCCCGTATCCTTTGGAGTTCCTTTGCCACAACGCATCCGCGATATGTGGCTGGATGGCTTTTGCCGCAATTGCAGCACTTCGGTTTTTCAAATATAGCATTACATTCACTAGTACTATGCTTTCCTGCACATTTAATGCACCTGGGTTGCTTGTTGCAATAATTTCTAGTATGTCCATAGCCTTGACAATTTTTACACTGTGGGATCAGCTTTTGATGCTTTATTGGCTCTACTTTAACCATTGTATTAAGAACACTTTTAAGTTCATACATTTTTTTGATATCTTCAGAAGAATCAAACGTTATTATAAACATATTGAGTGGTTCCTTTGTTTTATATTTATATTTGTTTATAGCTTCAATTGCTCTAAGTCCCTTTGATTGAAGATCTGAAACGATACACCCTTATAGGGCGTATATTTTTGTTCTCATAACTATGCCAATTAACATTGTGTTTATTTAGTTCATTTGTAACATTTCTGTAATCATCACGATGAAATGTACTAACTTTATAAGAGTTTCCACATAGTAGTTTGATTAAAAAATTGTTTTGAATTATTTTCTTTAGTTCCGAGTAAAACTGCTGAAAATTAGTTGTTTGCGACCACTATTGGAGGAGGTCTTAAATTATTTTCATCAATGCCATTATTTTCTTGGGAGTTGTTTTCTTTATTTGCTGTTTCTTTTATATCTTCAGAATTTGTTGGATTATTTTTTTCAGTGTTTTGAGTATTTTCAATATTTTCAATATTAGCCACAGATTGTGTTTTTTGCAGATTTTTTTATTCTTTTTGCTTTTCTGGAGAATCCAGTTTGTTTCTGCAGCAAGTTCTATTTCATCTGCTTTATTTGTCTCTTTTTCAATATTATAAGCATCATTTTCATTTAAAGTTAGTGATTTTTCAGCTTGGCACTCAGGAGAGGATACTGCCTTACGTTTTTTAGCAGCATCTTTCTTCTTCTTTTTACTTTTCTGAAGAATCCAATCGGTTTCTTCAGCGAGTTCGTCTTCATCAGTTTCATGATTTACATTTCCTAGAGTAAAATTAACATTTTTACTTGCGGGCGCTCCACCACAAAGAGTTGTAAGTATTTCATTTTCCCTACGCAGTTCTTGGCATATTTTTTCCAATTCTTTAATTCTCTCAAGGAGTTCTATATTTGATTGTTCCAGTTGTTTGAATTTATTTATTCTAAAAAAGGATAAATTGTTGACTGGTGTACTTTGAATTTTAGATTCTTCGTCACCCATCTTCAACATTTCCAATTGGGGTTTTTATTTTCGAAGTTTAACGTGGTGTGTAAAAGCACTAGCTTCTACAACAACCACTAAAACAACTTAACGAACCTTATTTAATAGCGTTCGCTAACAGTGGTAAATATAAAAAGCTTATCCAAGACAACCACCAACCTACCAAACTAAACGAAATATTATACTGCCACTCACCAAAGTTTTTTGTTTTGATTATGTTCTCTAATTGTCTTTTTCTTTCAATTGAGTATAAAATTGCAATTGAGCAGGATTAGTTTCCAATGAAAAATAAAAAGTTTTTAAGTTTTTACGAAAATTAAATTGTAAAAATATGTTTAAACACGGCACGATTTGGCTAAACATTAGTTTTAGTAAAACCGGACACGTTTGGTGCAAGTTTTCACGGGTTTTCATCAGAATCGGCACTGTACAACACGGATTAGACTGGCAATTTGTTGGAGCCTCTCCAATACACGTCCGCACAGCAAGGTAACTTTTACATAAATGTAGCATTTATGAGTTTGATCTTTTTGGGTCCTTAATAAGGTAAATTCCAGTTCAGTTGGGGTTGATGGTATTCCCATTAAACTTATTAAACTTCAACAATTAATCATCATCAATAAAAACAACGATCTCATTTTAATAAAATGAACTCCACTTACAGAAGCTGCTTTTGGCAGGTATAAACACGAGCTTGCCAACGCGACGCTTTCAGCACACCCCGGCGCCGATACCGAATTAGCAATTTATGTCGACGCATCGAATACAGCTGTGGGGCAGCCCTGCATCAAAAAATCGATGGCAATTTACAACCTTTGGCATTTTATTTAAAAAAATATACGAGTGCGAAACAAAAATGCTCAACATATGATCGTGGGCTTGCAGCAATGTCCCAAGCTGTTTGCTATTTTCTATATATGATAGAAGGACGCAATTGCTACATCATTACCGACCATCGACTGCTGATTTTTGCGTTTCAACAAAAAATCGAAAAAGCTTTACTTCGCAGAATAAGTCAACTCGATTTTATCAGCCAATTCACCACCGATATTCGTCATACGCCTGGTTTAGCCAACGCAACTGCTGACGCACTTTCTCGTATAGACTCAATCAACCAGTCTGTGGATTATTCTTGCATCGCAGCGGCTCAACAAAATAATGAAGAACTTCAACAAATGCTTCAAAGTTCAGGCATGGAAATTAATTTTCTAAAACTAGGTTGCAACGACCAACTAATCTGTGACACAACGACATCTCGTGTTCGACCTTGCATTCCGAAATAATTTCGTCAACAAAATTTAGCAACCATTCATCACTTGTCACATCCTGGAGTTCAGGCTACCACCAAATTGGTCACATGTAGATTTTGTTGGCCTGGGATTCAAAAAGATTCTGCCTTAGTTGCAATGTCAGCAATCAAAAGTCCAACGACACACTCGATAAACACCCGTTAAATACGAACCTCCAAAAGAACGTTTCGCTCATATCAACATCGACATCGTTGGTCCGTTTCCATTATGCGAAGGACAACGGTATTGCCTAACAAGAATTTATCGTTTTACACGATGGCCGTAAGCTGTTTCAAATCCTGATATGTCAGCCGATAATATCGTAAAAGCTCTTTTGGCTCAGTGGATTTCCCGTTTTGGTGTTCCAGCACGAATAACTTCTGATCGTGGTAGCCAATTCGAATCGGCAGTTTTCGCTGAACTGGTAAATACAATTGGAACAACACATCTTCGTACTACACATAAATGCTTCACCAGCAGAATTGGTATACGGCTCAACTTTATCGGTTCCTAGAGAATTTTTTCACCAAACAAAAATTTCTGACTGCAAGCGATTTCGTATCTGATTTCCAAACAACGATGCAAAAACTTAAACCAACCGAAACAGTTCATCACTCAACGCCTCAAACTTTTATTTCGAAAAATCTTCAAAATTCTGCACACGTTTTCGTCCGCAACGACTGCATTCGGCCTTCACTGACTCACCCGTATGATGGTCCATACTTGATAATAAAACGTTCTGAACATTTTTTCAAAATTTTAATTCGAGTTCGTAAAAGTAATATCAGTGTCGATCGGCAGAAACCTGCCTTTATCTGCAACAATGATCTCAACATTAATTCTACAAGGCCTAACGCCTTAGAAAGCAACACATCTGATATTTCTACAAATTTACCTGATAAGATTTCAAATCATCAAGTTCCTAATGACATCGATCTCAACTTTAGCTCCACATCATCAGAATCAAGCCCAGCTGTTAGTTTTTCATAAGAAGTGCTTCAACCTAAAGCTACTACAAGTGGGAAACGAGTTACGGTTTCTCTAAGGTTCAGGTGAACTTCCTTCAGCACGGGGAATGATGTGGCACCCTATTGCCAATGCTAGCTACCGGGTTTAAACCCAACTACTGTCATTGGTACCCAGTACCTAGTACTTTAACATTTTAATGCCACTAAATAAAACAAACACCATTATTATTAATTCTCTTGCTTTCACGCGATTCAACATGTCTTCTTTATTAAAAATTAAAATTTGTATATTAAAATAAACGTTACTATATTTTAACTTTAACTCGAGTAAATTATTTCGCGGTAATTCTCGAAGAAAGCAATTTACCAAATATATAACAAGATAGTAATTGAACGTGGTCGAAGCCTTTATGCTTCTATAACACTTCGACTTCTGCTGTGTTCACACTTCGTCAGCGAGTACACCAGTCGTAAACGACCATCATATGAAAGCCAAATACAATTAGGACGGCAAAGTAAAGTTCTTGTAAAAGCAGTAGCTCCATAACATCAAATGAGTTGTGAAAAAAACGACAGCGTTGTCATAATTACTCCCAAAAGCAAAGGGAATCGAAAACCAACATTAAATGTGCTTATATTTTTGCTTTGTGAAAGAGATTGTTTCGGTGAATACCGCAGGAAATAAGTAATTATGTTACCTTCTTTTGTATTGAAAAATCATTTATATAATTTAAAAAACATGAATTCACAATCAAAGAAACAATTATTTCCAAAAACTATTAGTTTTATATTAACAAATAATTTCAGTTACCCAAAAAGTTACCTTTGAGTACCATGGTGACACCGGTGTTACACAAATATTTTAGCACTTGGCGGCAAAAAACTCAAATTTTCAAGAAAAATTGTATCAAGAAATAGGGGTCAGAGATCATGAAAACGTGCTTGGTTTTTCGATAACTCTTCTAGTTTTTCTATGGTATCGAAACGGTTAAGAGCGGTGCCCAAAAATTTCTTCAGTCGAAAAAAATCGGTGCAAGACCAACCAGCCGCCGCCGAAATTTTTTAATAGCCTTGCTTTTCTGCTGACGACTTATTCATACTTCGTCCTGAATATTTTTCATAAAACACCCAAGATTTAAAAATATTTAAGATCTCGGATCTCACTTCATTTCGCACTAGGCTTATAAGGAAGGTATCCCGACCCGGATATTTGTTGCAAAATAAAGCAATTTTATTAATATAATTACTTTTTAGAAGTGATCGGCTATAGCCGGCTATTAGCTGCCGCCTACAGTTTTTACGGTTAGCCACCGCCGAAGATAATTTCTCGTAGGCTTCGTTCTCTGGATAGTAAACAAACTGCATAGAGCTGTAATTTGTTAGTGCTGCCACATAAATTCACACGGTGTCCACATTAGATATTAACTTGGATATAATATGTGCGAGAACGCCAACAGAAGAATAACGGAATTAAATTATCTATGTTCATATTAATGTTCAGGGTGGAGAATACGTATTCATATTTATATCATGTCTTCTCATAATTTTCTGTCTCCCGTTGAGTAAAGACGTCCGTTTCTTCCTTCAATTTTCAACTATGCGATTCAAAAATAACTTCAAATTGATTAATAACAATTAACCACTTTTTAATACACTTTTTCTTCTTGTGATTTTTATTTTTAGGAATTTTACTTTTATTAATTTTTAATAAATTATATCGACCTTTTCTATTGATTACTAAATTTGTTTAGAATAATCTAAAATGGGCTTTCAAGGCAGTGTTGCCATGTATTTTTTTCAAAAAACTGTAAGAAAAAACTGTTTTTTTTAAGAAAAAACTGTTTTTTTTTTTAAATAAAAAACAGTAGAAAAAACAGTTAATTCAATTGCATTTTATTTAAACATAAAACAACATAAAAAACATTAAACACATAACATATTTATATACACAGAAAAAAAATATTTTTTTTTGTAGACTAACTTTTAATTATACTAACAAAAAAAAAATATTTTCAAATTTATGTTATTACAGATCACAAGTTGTGCTCTGTTATAAAACTACATTTTAATTAACAATAGGAATAATATGTTTTTTTTCTGTGTACTTGTTTAAAGTAAAAAAGAAATATAATATAAAAAAACATATTTATATTTATATTAATTACACTGTTCAACAAAATCAAATTTTTTCTAAAATTACAAGGTACGACCAATAAATTTTGATAGAAGAGACAAAAAAAAAAGACACGTGTATCGGCGTTTTGAAAGTTTACATCTGGGTTTCATTTTAGGGGGAGGTAAAGTTTCCCCCAAATGCAAATTTTGTATTGTCAATCGGCATAGAAAAACGAGTAAAGGTTACGTTCAAAGTATATGGTGTGTTCAGCAAATTTATGTAAAATGTTACGGGGAACATTTTTGTAGAATATGTTAACCCTGTAACTCCTCAAGGTAAGGGTATTTTTTGTCCTTCTTTTAAAAAAGAACAAAAAACACCATTAAAACAGGTATTTAATGGGTTAAAATGTTAAAATTTTACTATATATCCCTGAATACACCAAAATCAAACATTTTTGTAGAATATGTTAACCCTCTAACTCCTCAAGGTAAGGGTCGTTTTTGTCCTTTTTTTAAAAAAAGAGCAAAAACACCATTAAAACAAGGATTTAAGGGATAAAAATGTTAAAATTTTACTGTAAGTCCCTGAATACACCAAAATCAAATATTTTTGTAGAATATGTTAACCCTCTAACTCCTCAAGGTAAGGGTCTTTTTTGTCCTTCTTTTAAAAAACAGCAAAAAACACCTTTAAAACACGGATTTAAGGGGTTAAAATGTTCCGCAAAAATATTCGCCGTGAAATTTTACTATAAGTCCCTGAATACACCAAAACGGAAAATTCAACCAGAAAGTCAGAAATAGGACACAACAAAAGAGAGCTAGGGGTAATTTCGCATTTATTAAGAATTTTATTTTAGAGTACCCCAAAAATTTAGCATGAAAATAAAATAGTTCAAATTAAACTAAAATCAGTAATACCTCTATTATTTTCCCTTCGATAGCAAATTTGGATAGGAAGTATGCATTTATTAAATTTTTTTAGCTCTACGCAATTCCACTTCATTACACTGTACAACACAAAAACATATTACAAGGTCCGACCTATAAATTTTGATAGATTGCCAGCTGATTAGATCAGTTACGTTACACCAAAAACAAAAAAATAAATCAAAACAATAATCAAGTGCTATATTTCTTATTGTACTGAAAACGTGTCAATTTGCGGTGCATATATTGTGTACATAATTTGTTTTGTGATTTGAGTGCATTCAGATTTTGGTGTATTCAGGGACTTATAGTAAAATTTCACGGCGAATATTTTTGCGGAACATTTTAACCCCTTAAATCCCTGTTTTAAAGGTGTTTTTTGCTCTTTTTTAAAAGAAGGACAAAAAAGACCCTTACCTTGAGGAGTTACAGGGTTAACATATTCTACAAAAATGTTTGATTTTGGTGTATTCAGGGACAATTTATCCACGATTGTACTCAAGATTTTGAATTATTTTAGGATTTTTAAACAACTTATTACCTTTATTCAGTAAAAAAAATATAGCCGTTTACAAGTACTGGGTCGAAAAATGAAGAATGTGTCAAAACTGAGTTAATAGTTCATTTTGTCCCTTTCCATTTGTTGAACTAGTTTGCTCGTTTAACTCAAAAGTTTAAACAAAATTCCCAAATGAAAGGCTAAAATTTACCAATAACAGAAAAAACTAAAATTGATTTTAAATTAAAATATTTGTTGATTCAATTAAAAGTTGAATTGAATTCGGTCCTATCAAAGAAATTGTAGTATCAATTAAAATAATTTGTAACTTTTTAATTGATTTTATTTTCAATGAAGGTTTTAATAATATCTATTACAAATTTAATTAAATATTGTTTTTAATTTTAAACAAATTTTTAGTAGCTACTATTAAATACTAAAATTTGCCAAAAATAGACAAAAAAAATAGATTAAAAAAAATCTATACAATTGAAAAAAGTCGCCGTAATTAAAAAAACTAGAAAATTAAAAAAAAAAAAGCAAACGAACATTTTCCAAAATTTAAAAAATCCCCTAAAATTAAAAATCGCTAACATGTGAAAAATGGCTTAAGGGCGTTGATCTTTTTCCTTCAAACATTATAATTTGGGTAAATCCTACCCCTTCTACATTGGTCCACTGTAGATTTTCGGTGACGCGAAATGAAAATGTCAGTAGATAAAGTCTGCATCAAATTAGCGGATGAAGACATTTTTTAATTAATAAATAAACATTGCACCGTTTTTTGTTTAACAAAAAACAAATAATCTTGAACTTGAATAATCTTGCTCACATCATAACATATTATTAAACTTTTAATTGAAAGTGAGTTTGAAATCAAACAAAAGTTTGATTGAAACTTTTTTGGAAATAATTTGTTCTGTAAAGCGCGAAATCGGCTGCGCGTTATAGCCACTGATTTTTTACCATTTTCAGCGAAATAAACAATAAATAAAGTCACATCAAAAAAGATTTTGATGTCTTTTACTCAAAATACACTCAAAAAATCGCTTGAGTCACCTTTTTATTTTTACCTAACCTATTAAAACGGAGTATCCCAATGGGTTCAACGCGCCAAAATTAAGTCTCGTAGTTCTGTTGTGTAATTTTCACACACTTACTGTGTAATTGATTTAACTATCATTTTTTCTCAGTGAATGAATGGTGGATTCCTACTTATTTTTATAACTATTTGTAGTCATTTTTGCAGCAGACGAATAACTAGTTATAAAAAAATTTTTCTTAACGAAGTTTATAATCACTTAATATTTAGAATCTAATAACTGCACTCAAATAAAAGTTTGCAAAGTCAGCAACATTTTTGCTGGAAAGATCCTTGCAGAAAAATTGCTAATATCAGCAAAAAAATTTGTAAATTTCGCAAAAATTTAGCTAATTTGTTGCTGATATTAGCAATTTTTCTGCAAGGATCCTCCCAGCAAAAATGTTGCTGAATTTACGGAATTGTTTTTCTGAGTGTACTTATCTTTTTTTTGTATGCGAGGGGTAAGAGTGACTACTTATAAACACGACCTCGCTAAACAAAAATAATGAGTTTAGACGCCAAATAATACATCGTGCAAAGCTAATGTATAACCACTTATTTGGTAATGAAAATTTTTTCTGGGTTTAGATTTATTAAATGCAAGAGGTTAAAAAACGCTTAGTATTTTAAATACTTTATGTATTCAAAAATATTTATATGTATATATTTCATTAGAAAGTATAAATCTTTTACTAGAAAATTGTAAAAGCGACAAAGAACTTCTATAGTTGTGTCCCAGCAAAAAATACTGCTTGCTTGGAAGCATAATGACATAAATTCAATTCCACTCACAAAAATTTCGTTGCCAAGTAATTAGGAACATTTCAAATAATAAAGTTTTTACTTGTTTCTACTTAATTATTTAATAATTTATGTGAAAAAACTTTATTAGTTGTATTGCTAATAGTTACTTGGCAACGATTTTTTTGTGTGCAGTTAAAAATCAACATATATGCATCCATTTATGAACTCATTCATGAACATATATGAAGTCATTCGAGGTCATATATGTATGTCCATATACTTCCATATAGGATTCATATATGTTCATTAGAGTTCATATGTAAATATTATATATAAATATTACCTCAATTTTGTAAAATATGTCTATTTACAGCGATTTTTGTAGATCTTCTCAGATTATTTTGGTAACGGTATTTTAAGGCTATCGCTATTTCAATTATTTCGGTGACAGTATTTTAGTTATTTCTGTAACGGTATTTTAAGTATGTTGATATTGTAGTTATATCGGTAATTTACGGATAACGGTAGTCAGGTGAAAGGTCTTTTATTCGATAACGGTATTTTAGCGTTACTACAGAAGTTAGTAAAACGTCTTTTAAATCAAGTATACTATTTTTCAGCAAATTTTTAGCTAAAATTATGTTTTTAGCTAAAATTTTAGTTATACTTATTCAGCACTTAACTATCTTGAACTAATGTTTTACTAATGTCTTACTAATTTATTTTGCTAAAAAAATTGTGCTGATAAGCATATTAATAGTGTGGACGACAAACAGATAGAAAGATATACGCAGAATGTCAAGATGTAGTAAAGACGAAGAAAATGGTATTAAAAAGAACAACTCTTGGTATTAAAAAGAACAACTCTTAACCATTGAAAATTTTTGTATCTGATTTTTATACATAAAACAAAATTGTTGATTAAACCAACTTAAATTTTGCATTTCCACCGGCTTGTCAAAGTAATTGTCTATTAATTAAATAAAAGACAAAATAAAATATTTAAATTTAATAAAGATTAAATGTGTAACTTCAAACTAAATGTTTATACACTGAGTGCATTATCTGCAAGATATCAAGGAATTCTTGCATTAGATCTATGAATTGTCACTGGAACTCGTCCATTCAAACTTTTCATTAAATTAATGCAGTTTTTCATAAGATTTAATGAAAAATTTCATATTATTTATTAAAAATTACATACGCCTAATGAAAAAGTTTCATTAAATATAGTTTTATTAAAACTATGAAGCTTTTTCACTAAGTTTGAGAAATTTTTTATTCACGTTGTGAAGAATACTTCATTAGTTTAGCGAGAAAATTTCATTAAAACTTGTCCAATGAATATACGTTTAGGTAGACAGACTAAAGAGAGACATCGTAGGTAGTTTACTTTTTCTTATTGCAAAAGTACGTTTACTTTTTCTTATTGCAAAAGTAGTGTTGTATAATATACATATATAATGTATACACTGAGAGAATTATCTTCGCTTCAGTAATGAATTTCTGCATAGCTTTAATGAAAATTGTCACTGGAACTCGTCCATTGAAATTTTTTATAGAATCTATGAAACAGGTTTCACTAAAGTCAATGTTTATGAAATGTCTGTAGAATTTATGAAAATCTTCCTAAAATTAATGAATCATTCCGACAATGAAACGTTAATAGATTTTTTGAAACAGTTTCATAAAATTTTGTAATGTTAGGAGTTCCTTGATTTATCAACACTCTTCATGAAGGTCTTGAAAACTGCATTGGAACTAAGCCAATGAACTGCTTCATGATTTTTTTACTATTTAACTGCGTAATCATATTAATGTACAGTAGACGTATATATACGTCTTTTTTGATAAAACGTATATATACGTTCTACGCAGCAGAGAGGTTAAGCAATTTCATAGAAGTCCAAAATTAATACGACGTTACATTGAAATAATAAAGGACTTTATAAAATATGTTGAACACTTGCGAATTAAATCATGAAAATATAAAAAAATAAGCCTCCCGAGTAAAAAGTTTATATAAAATTATATATGATGAGATATTTTGCGCAAATGTCAGAGGATATAATTTTATCCGAAAAATGGTTCTATTAAATTGTGTTACTTTGGATCTAATTTTATTTAAATAGATACAATTTAATAAAAAATATCCAATTCTATCCGAGTTTTGTAACGATATAAAAACATCTAATTATATTATATTTGATACAATTAGATATAATTAGATAAAAATAGATACATAATAATCCAAATATATCAGTGTTTGTCAGTCAAAGTGTTTACACGTTTCTTTTGTCCGTCGCATGTCGCTAATTTTTTGTTTATATTCAGTTGTCCGCGTCTATGAAATAAACAATATTAAAAAAAAAAACAAATCAAAATCTTTTAAGAACAAATCAAACATATTACATACTAAAAAAAAAATAAAAAACAAAACTAAAATATCACAACTACTGTTCACAGCCAAAAATACAGCAACACACATTACAACAACTACATCACATACAATAAACAAATGCACATCAACAACATTATCAGCCAGCATATTACAATGACCATACAAAGGGCTTTTATGCCTATTTTTTGTTATTGTTATTGCTGTTGATTTTTTATTTCACCCCCCCCCCCCCTCCCCTTTTTCCTTTCCCACCATTACATCTATACGTGGCGCAAGCTGTCAAGTATTCGTTTTGTTGTTGGGCTAGAGCTTTTTTTCATATACCTGGCTATCACACTCTATCCTCTTTTTATTTTCACCAGGGCCTTGTAATATACATACGCGAAAATGTTGTGTACCAGTTTCAGCAACATTTGAACTTTAATGATCCTCAATTTAACTCCCTATGGGTTAAGGTGAGGATCAGGTCACACTTTTTGCATTTCGGGTTCCCAAGCATGGAAACAGCGTCCTCCCTTGATGTTTTCGACGCCCTTTCCCACACAATATCTGGAATTCTGGAGAATCACCCGGACAGTGAAATCGTTGTTGCTGCCGATTTAAATGTCCACAATTCGTCCTGGCTTCGCCATTCGAGCCATACAACTCCCGAGGAGCGTTTCAAATCCAGCTACGAAACGCTCAGTATTTATTTACGAAAATTCTCATTGGGCTGAACTTAATGGAATTTATCGGCAATTCAACTGGAAACTGTGTTTTCTCGATGATAATGTTGATGAAGCCGCGAAAATGGTGGGGAACATAATCGTGCTTGGAATGAAGTTATTCATTCCATCAAAGCACATTTCGGTTGAAGCAAGACATATGTCAGTGTTGGTTTAACCAGACTTGCAGTCAGATCCAGAGAGGTAGCGTTTAGTAATTGACGTAATGACAAAAACGCCAATATTGAATTGCTACCCAAACAGGCGAGAAAGGCTTGTGCCAAAGTACTAAGTCGAGAAAAGTTTCTGTACGAACAGCGTCTTCGTGCTAAAGTTCTTTCTGCTGTTATCAAAACTAATTGCCTTTGGTGTCGGTAATGATTTCTCTCGATTTATCTCGAGTTTTCTCAGAGATCGTACTATACGTGTTGTTATAGATGGGTTCTCATCCGACGAGTTTCAGTTATATTCAGGGGTACCACAGAGCTCTGTTCTTTCTCCATCTCTTTTTCTCATCTTTCTTAATGACCTCCTTGGTCGAACTATCAATACTCCTTTGCAGATGACAGCAACATTTGTCATTCTTTTTCCTTCGATCGTAGGCCAAGCCTTGTGGAGGTTGGGGGTAAAAGACAGATTATGAATGACACACTCAATCATGACCTTTCGACAATCTCAGAGTGGGATCGTGCTAGGGTAGCCAGACGTACTGTTTTCTGCATAACCCCTAAAAAAGTACGCTAAAGTACTTTTTTTTGACTTCTGTACTTTTATTTGTACTTTTTCCCTGATTAGTATCTTTAGTAAAATTTTTTTTCAGTGCAGAAAGATTCACGCAGTTACTTGAGGGTTACACGATCAAGTTTTGCCTATCAAGTTTTAATACACTCACACTTTTTTACCAATAAACTCACACTTTCTAAAATTGAAACGATTTTCTTTCAAGTGGAGTGTATCAATTTACGTTCAAGAAAACAGCTGATTACAATTCTTTTAAAGTTGTTTTTCCTTTCACAAAAAATTAAATTGCTTTCAACTTACGTGCAGTCTACGTCACTGCTCTCAATTTTTAAAAATCTTGATCGTGTGGCTGCAGTGTTAGAAGCGCCCTGTTAAAATGTCTTTACAACCTGAACACATTTGTGGCGACTAACAGAAGTATTTTTTCGTGTTTTTTATATGAGAAGCAAAAAATCGCCAATCGTGACGACTTTTCTTCTTTATATTAATCAATTGTCAGTCGCCAGCATTGTGATAAAACTCTTAATCAAAACAAATCGTAAATATTTTTCTTGTTTTAAAAACGTGGTCTTAAAAAAGCTAAGAGTTTTCAATATAAAAAGTTTGTAAAGCAGAATATCGGAGTTTTCAAGATATATTTATAAGGTAGTCTTAGTAGCCCAGCTGTTTATCTTTCTCTTACCTGGTTTTGACATTTCTTACATGGTTTTGACAGTACAAAGACTGTATCTTGAGTATTTTGAAATGTCAAAAACCTGTTGTTTTTGTATTGTTTGTAGTTGTTTGTTGTAGTTGTTGTTCTAGTAAGACTACCTACATAAATATATCTTGGGAGTTTTTAAATAGTGGATCATTTCCAAATTTTGAAAAAATTTGTATGTTTATTTTTTCCATACCACATTCAAATGCGGTAACTAGAGAATATTCAGTTTAATGTTTACCTTTTGGAGAAAGGAAAGAAACAAGCTTTTAATTCTAAATTTAGAGAGTAAACTGACCATTAAAACTAATTTTGAATTTACATGTGTAGAGTTTTTTAATTTTTTAAAAACTGAAAATGGCAAAAATGGAATTGTTAATCACATTAAAAAGAATGATAAATATTTGTAAAACTTTTGATTTATTTAAAAAGAAATAAAATCTAATTATTTAATAATTATATAAACGAACCAAACCAAAATGTACAACAAACAAGTGATATTTAGTATTAAACATATTAATATATACTTGTTCAAATTAACTTTGTTTTTAAACACAATTAAAAACCTGACTAATTTTAAATTAACATTTACGATCTCATTTTTATATTCTTTACTGAAGTATATGTTATTTTATGTTATTTAATGAATTTAAGGACGTTTTCAATAAAAATACAGATGTACTTTTTTTTATTAATTGTTCTGCTTTTTTTTTCTTTGATGTACTTTTTTTTGCCGATTCAATATCTGGCTACCCTAGGTCGTGCGAACAGGGTCGATTTTAATGCTCGTAATACCCAATGTTGTATGTTGACCCATAGGTCGGTGGACTCAGCTATGTCATCTGTGTATTTAGATGGGATCGTTATTGAGGATTCAGATACTCTTGATGTTCTGGGCATGAGAATACAGTGTGATATCCGTTGGACAGATCACATTATTCAAGTATCGAAAGAAGCTTTCAAGTGTCTTGGTTTTCTAAATCGGTGTTAGAAATACTTCACTCCATCTGATCTCCTTACTATATACCACCTACATCCGGCCGAAGATGGAATGTAACTCCCATATATGGGCAGGTGCTTCAAAGTCTATTTTGGGGCTTCTGGATCGTGTGCAACGTAGAGCGTTGTTCTATAGATATTAACATGGGAAGTGTTCTGCTGAGATAAGCCGACTCATCCCGAGAAACCGGGTCTCTATTCGTACTACTAGCTTGTCAAGTAGATCTCATCCGTTTGTTGTCTATAGCCCGACAAATCGCACAACGCATTACAGAGAAAATTCGTATTTCAGTCGCACTAGCCGTATGTGGAATTGTCTCCCTGCGGAGGTCTTCCCTGCAAATTACAATTTGGAAAAATTCAAGTCAAATGTCCACAAACACTACTCCCTCTTTCCTTCTCCCCATAACCTATTTTCCTGATATCAACACAATGCAATGCATTAGTAGGGGGCATCCCCTGAGTGTTGGTTCAACGTAAAAAAAATATATATTAAAAGGTATTAAGTTACATATATTTGACCTCCATAAATCGGGTTCAAAACACAAAATGTATGATTGAAATTTGTAAATAACTTAAATTTTACTTAGTTTTTTTAGGACATCAAATTTTTGTCTAAAACGAAATTGTTAATTTTAATTTAATTAAAAAAAATGTTTGTCAATATTAAAATGGCCCAGTAAAATATGAATAACAGGTTGCAGAACAACTTATACTGTGTTATAATAGCTTATAATTTCTGTTTACAACCGATTCTTTTTATATGGAGTTTGTCCTACTTGCAATAGGTTCTTTATCTCCAAACTAGAAGAAGTTGCTTTAGAACCGGTTCTAGAACCAGCTATAGAACTGGTTCTGGGACAGTGAAATCATATAATTTGACTCCCACGAACTTGGTCAAGAAACGGTTCCATATAAAAGAAGCTATTTTAGAACATGTTAATAGGTAATCTGTTCTAATTGGAGGGTTTGTTATTTGTAATGGAAATCGATTTCTCAAAATTGTAAACTATATTTGTAAAATATATTACGATTTTTAAATTATATATACACTCAAAAAAATAAGTTTGTAGAAAAGTTAGTAAAACATCTTGTAAATCAGGTATACTATTTTTCAGCAAATTTTTTGTTAAAATTATGTTTTAAACTAAAATTTTAGTTATACTTATTCTGCACTTAACTGTTTTGAACTAATGTCTTACTAATATTTTACTAATGTTTTACTAATTTATTTTTCTAAAAAAAATTGTGTTGATTAGCACATCAACCAGACTGAAAGATATACGCAGAATGAATTAGATGTCGCTGCATGTCACGATGTAGTAGTGACGAGGAAAATTATACTAAAAAGTACAGCTCTAGTAAGACATAATATAAAAAAATCAACCATGAAAGATTTTTGTTTCTGTGTTTCATATATAAAACAAAATTGTGGATTAAAATAACTTAATCTATTAATTAAATAAAATTGTGCGCCCCGGTAGGCTACTTGGTAGCGTGCTGGCTTATCAGTGCGGGGGTCGTGGGTTCGATTCCCACCAGAGGCACTGGTCTGTTTTCGCTACAACGCGCCGAAGGCCGTAGTAGCTAGTGCTCGGTTAGGGTAATAGTATATAATTTGTAATTATATGATTATTAATTAATAAAATAAAAAAAAAAAAATTAAATAAAAGACAAAATAAAATATTTAAATTTAATAATGATTAAATGTGTATTTGCAAACTAAATGTTTATATATATTAATAATCTTGTATGGTCAAATTGCAAACAAATATGCAATAAGTATACAGACTAAAGCGAAAGGCAAAGACATACATCTTATGTAGATTTTTCTGTTTAATTTTTCTTATTGCAAAAAAGGGTTGTATATGTTATACTTCGTTAGTTTTTCGTTTCTATTATTTATATTGTGTAACTTATTGTAAATTGTTTTAAACAGATTTTCAGCCAATAAATTAACTAAAGTATAAATTTTCTACAAATTTTTTGAGTTTTTTTCAGTCTACTAATATTCAGCAAAATTTTTATTAATTTTTAGCAATAAAAATTAATCAGCGAGCTGAAATTCAGCTCGCTGATTTTCAGCAAAAGATTTTGCTGACTTTAGCAATTTTTTTGCAAGCACCCTCCTGACTAAAATTTTGCAGACTCAGCAACATTTTTTGCTGACTTTACTAACTTTTTTATTTAAGTGTAGTTACATAGAAACTGAATTGGATTATAAAAAATTGGATTATCTAAAAGGACAGAAGACGTTTTTGATGTTTGTATTATATAATAATTATAATTATGTATTGGGTTATATTTAAAAAATTTTAATCAAAATAATTTTATAAAATTTAATCAAATCAGAGTAGTATTTTTTTTATACATGATTGAATGTGCTTATGCATGAATTTTTTTGGTAAAACATTTTGAAAATATTATTATATATAAAAACATTTTGAGACATATGCTATTTTATATGATCATATATTTTTATATTAAAGAATATATCGTTGTATATAATTTTTTTACTCGGGCTTTCAATTAATAGCCTTAAAGAAAAGTTTCACTTAATTTATGACGAGGTAATTTATGAAATCGAAAGAATTTTTTTTATGAAACTATGAAATTTCACGAAAAATTTCTTAATATTGAAAAAATTTCTTGGATACAATAAAATTCTTCATTGAATCTAGCAAAAATTATATGGAATTGTTTCATTAATATCACGAAGGATAATTGTTTAATTGAATTTCATATTTAGTTATTTTTTCGTATCTAGAATTATCTACGGCATCAGATGCCATCATTTAGGCAACCATTAATGTAAGTAGTGACAAGATAATTTTTTTATGTTAGGTACACTCAACAAAAACTTGATGAAGTCAGCAAAATCTTTTGCTGAGTCAGCTGAAACCTTTGCTGAGTCAGCAAAATTTTAGTCAAGAGGGTGCTTGCAAAAAAAATTGCTAATATCAGCAAAATCTTTTGCTAAAAACCAGATGCCGTAGATAATTTTCGAAACGAAAAATTAACAAAATATGACTTTTTTGCAATGAGAAAATGGAAAAATAAAAAACTACATAAGATGTGTGTCCTTGTCTTTCGCTTATTGCTGTCTACCTGAATGTATATTTGTTTGCAATTTGACCACACTACAATATTAATCTCTATAAACATTTAATCTTTATTAAATTAAATTAGTGAGCCCCGGTGGGCTAGTTCGTAGCGTGCTGGCTTATCAGTGCGGGGGTCGTGGGTTCGATTCCCACCAGAGGCACTGGTCTGTTTTCGCTACAACGCGCCAAAAGCCATAGTAGCTAGTGCTCAGTTAGGGTAATAGGATATAATTTGTAATTATATGATTATTAATTAATAAAATAAAAATAAATTAAATTAAACAATTTATTTTGGCTTTTATTTAATTAAATCTTTGCCAACTAATTAGGAGCATTTCAACTAATAAAGTTTATTTACAAATGTTATGCGAATACTGATAATATTAATCTCTATAAACATTCAGTTTACAAATACATATTTAATCTTTATTAAATTAATTTAAATATTTTATATTGCCTTTTAAATATTTTATATTGTGTTTAATTAATAGGAGCATTTCAGCTAATAAAGTTTATTTACAAAAGTTATGCGAAATCTAGTAACGTTTTACCAAGTTTTTATTTGTTTCTACTTAATTATTGAATAATTTATGCAAAAAACTTTATTAGTTGAAATGCTCCTAGTATACTTGGCAACGATTTTTGTGTGTGTACTTTCACAAGCCGGTGACAACGCAAACTTTAATTTGTTATAATCCAAAATATGAAAAACAGATACAAAAATCTTCCATGGTCAATTTTTGTATATGTCTTAAAAGAGTTGTACTTCGTGGTATCGTTTTCCCTATCTCTACTACATCTTGACATCCCGCGACATCTACATACTTCATTCGGCGTATTTCTTTCAATCTGCTTGTCGTCCGCACTATTAATGTGCTTATCAGCAAAGTTTTTTTTTTTTTGCAAAATAAATTAGTAAAACAATTAAGTGATGAATAAATACAACTTAAATTTTTCCTGAAAACATAATTTTAGCAAAAATTTTGCTGAATAATAATATACCTGATTTACAAGACGTTCACAATGGACCATATTGGTTTTCGAGTGGAGACCTAACCTACAAGACGCTTTACCAACTTTTCTACTAATTTTTTTGAGTGTATTTATAATTATTTAATTTTTTTTAAAATATTTCATTAACTCATATACTCAATGTGGGAGTATGAACATTTTTATGTTTTGTAATGCATTGCAAATTATTTTTAAAAGAATTACAAACATATGTTTTATGATTTTCAGCTAACTAAAGTATAATTTTTCAACAATTTTTTTGAATTTTTCAGTCTACTAATGTTCAGCGAAAATTTTATTAACTTTTAACAATGGTTTTTTAATTTTAATACACTAAGTGTTAGCAAAACTTTTCAAAAATCTACTAATTTTTTTCTAAAATTCAGCGAGCAGACATTAGCAATTTTTTGCAAGCACCCTCCAGACTAAAATTTTGCTGACTCAGCAACATTTTTCGCTGACTGATTGTATCCATATGTGTCGATTTTTAACAGAGTAAATAAATTTTTGTTATCAATGGCATTCTTTCGTACTTTCGTGAAGCGATAATGTGCGGCAAACAAAGCTCTATTGCTTTTTAAACTACCCTAAAGCAAGATAAAAAATCTTGGGAAGCAGAAAAAGAGCAGTAATCAATTTTACAGCTTCCAAATTTCTGCTGGGATATTTACACAGCACTTCGGTAATGGTACACCTTGTTTTTCTGTGTGTATGGTAACTACCAATCTGAACAGGTTTGTATAAAAACATTTTTGTTGTAGTTGTGTTTAGTTCATGGGAGGACTATACCTATGTATATTTATATGTGGGTAAATCCATATAAAATTAACCACACTTTCCAATTACGAAGAAATTTTGTACGGTTATTGTCTTTCGCAAAACTATGTTTGATGTATACCAAATGTGATTCTCAAAAACTTATGCGTTGAAAAGTTCAGCATGGACATGAAAAAAGGTAAACAAATTTAACCCTCATCCGGCCTAAGCTGTTTTGCAATGAAATATATTTTTCACGATAAATAAATAATATGTTCTTTTTCCAAATTATTTTTCGTTGCTTATTTTATGCGATATTGGCCAAAATAGGTGAAGAAGGAATCTCAGAAACTAATCCATAAAAATAAATAGCTTTGGGCATAAATTAATTCTCTTTCCAAGATATAGCTACAGTCCAAAAATTACCATTTTTGTGCTTTTAATAAATAAGATATGGCGGTCTTCGTTTTTCAAAAAACGCGAAAACGCAGCTTAACTTCAACATACATATATAGATTAAACTTAAAGGCTTTGCTATTAATACTTAATAGAAACTTACTGCCAAATTTAAAAAAAATTTTAAGCTTTAATCTTACTTTTTGTTAAGTATAAAGGTTTCCCGTCAACATAAATATGTTTTCAAGATTTTTGAAAATTGTGTTCATATCAAAATATTTTTTTTTTTTTGATTTTACGAAATTTTAATTTTAATTTTAACTTTAACGTTTTCTCGCTTCCAAACCGTGTACACAAAATATTTTGTAAATTTGGTTTTGTATCGTAATAGTTTAAATTCTTATTCACTCATATGGCGCACTTATGGCCTGGAGGCGGGCTTGACGGTTAGAGCTTTAAAGCCACTGTTGCACAGTGGGATATATCACAAGATTTTTGGAAATAATTCGGCCAATTCTTACTTTGTGGTCCGATTGCAATGAAATTTGGAGCAGGCATAAGCGACGTAATATCGTTTAAGTTTTGAATCTTCCAAAGCCCCCGGGGCCGCAATATGACCACCCAAAGTAGGGAAATTTTATACAATTTTGAGTGTTCGCCATTTTTTTTTGTTGCTAATCCGATTTTCAAAAAATTAACATATTTTTAGTTTGCTAGTAGAGACTTACAAAAAACATGCTTACACTTGTGGGTTATCTCTAATAGTTCCCAAATAAAAGCGAGTTGTGTTAAAAATATGTTTGACTGTTAAAAATTGTGCACGCCTCCAATTAGGTAGCGAAAGTGGTACTCCCTCATATACCTAAATTACTGGGTAAGTCTCTTCCAATCTCCGCTTTAAATGTAGACATGCCAGCAAAAAATTTTAAAAATCTCATTTTTTTATTTTTGGGAATTGTGGGGTTGCTTACAGCAAATCATAAATTCCGACATAAATTTCAAATTGTTGACTTAAAAGTCTATTTAAGTCCAAAAAATCATCTGATTATTTCTATTAATAAATATCACTATTCAACAAAATCAAATTTTTTCCAAAATTACAAGGTCCGACCTATAAATTTTGATAGAAGAGACAAATAAAAAAGACACGTGTATCGGCGTTTTGAAAGTTTACATCTGGGTTTCATTTTAGGGGGAGGTAAAGTTTCCCCCAAATGCAAATTTTGTATTGTCAATCGGCATGGAAAATTGAGTTAAGCTTATGTTTAAAGTATATAGTGTGTCCAGCAAATTTATGTAAAATGTTACGCAGAACATACTCAAGGTAAGGGTCTTTTTGTCCTTATTTTAAAAAAGAGCATAGGGGTTAAAATTTTACTATAAGTCCCAGAATACACAAAAATCAAACATTTTTGTAGAATATGTTAACCCTCTAATTCCACAAGGTAAGGGTATTTTTTGTCCTTCTTTTCCGCAAAAAAAACACCTTTAAAACTGGGATTTAAGGGGTTAAAATGTTCCGCAAAAATATTCGCCGTGAAATTTTACTATAAGTCCCTTGTAATTTTTTTTGTGTTGTACAGTGTATTTCATTGAATAGTGAAAATTTACAATTAATAAAAACTGAAATTTTTACCTTCTTATTAGGATAACCTAAGTTTTTGTTCTACCAAGAGTGCTAAATGCGATTCTTTTTAAAAATACCGTAATTTTCAGTTAATTTTCTTTCCAACCAAATATACCAAACATTTACATGATATGTTTATAACTTCTTAACAAAAAATTTTCAAAAGTTACCCCCTAGAAAATATTTCTTATTATGAGTGTTTGTAAGAATTTTTGAACTGTTTTCAATGATGCAAAATATGGAAAACAAAGACTCATAATCTGTTAAGCTATTTCAATAGAATATTTGAAGTAATTTTTTGTGTGCATGGCACGGAAGCGAGAAAGCGTTATAGTTAAAATATTTTGAAATGAACACAATTTTCAAAAATCTTGGAAACATATTTATGTTGGCGTGAACCCGATGATACTAAATATAAAGTAAGATTAAAGCTTAAACATTTAAAAAATATCTAATTTCGATATAAGGACATACACGATTCCAAAAAGGATACCTGTAACTTGAAAACGTATGGAAACGTCTTAACTTAAAAACGTATGGACTTATTTTTATGAAATTTGCCAGAAAGATTATATTAGGTATTATTACCAAAGCTTTTAAGTCTAATTAATATATATTGCAGTTAAGGTACGCTTAATTTCGGGTTTTTCGAAAAACGTAAATCGCCATATCTGCTTTACAAAAAGCACAAAAAGTGTAATTTTTCAACTGTAATTATATCTTTATAATGCCCGTAATTTCAAGCAATAGATACCTACCGGTGCTTAGATATCTACCCGTATACACGAACAAAATCGGGTAGGTATCTAAGCACCGGTAGGTAAATATTGCTTGAAATTACGGGCATAAGAGGAATAATTTATGCCGGAACTTATTTATTTTTATAGATTCGTTTTTGAGATTCGCTTTTAACTTATTTTGACCCATATCGCCTAAAAAAGGCAACGGAAAAATGTTTGTAGAAGAACATATTGTTCATATTTCGTGACGAACAAGTGGTGTAAATTTTATTGCGAAAAAACCGGCTTAAACGGGTTTGAGCTTTAGTATCAATGACTCTCGTAGATTAAGTCGACTCCTTTTTTAAAATTATTGAATATTTTTCATATTTTAAAACGATATATTTCAAGATCCGCCGGGATTAGCTGGCCTTCATTTGGACAAGATTATTGTTATATGATGTACATGTTCTATACCAAGTTTTTTTTTTTTTTTTTTTTTATAAAAAAGAGAGGCAACACTCAGGAAATACTTCCCATATTTAGTGTGTTGCTTTCTTTGGAAAGGGATAGTATAGAGATGAAAGGTGGGGAAAGATGAAGGGCTTCAGACATGGCAACACTGTAATTGAGCGAGATGATAAGTCTAAGAACCGTTGTTGCTCGCCACCTGATGGAGAGTTGGCGAACTTATTGAAGCTTTTTGGTTCATAGCCCTGAAATCAGAAGTGGTGGATGAAATCGAGTGGTTGATTTTATTTGTTTTCAGTCATATGTATGTGTTTTTAATAATTATTATCCATTCAGGTATTAATTAAACCTGTTGAATCAAGTTCTGCAATACTAAATTTCAAAATGGTTCGTTTAGGGAAGCTGTTTTTTACGTTTTGCTCTTTGGCAATTTACAAGAATATCTCACAGCTATTTTCAAATTGGATTTCACTTTATCATGTTAGACGCCCTGCCTAACATGTTACACAGAAAAACCTAAAATCGACTTTCATTTAAAATATTTGTTGATTCAATTAAAAGGTTAATTAAATTCAGTCCTATTAAAGAAATTGTAGTATCAATTGAAATAAATTGTAACTTTTTAATTGATTTTATTTTTAATTACGGTTTTGATATCTATTAAAAATTTAATTGAATATTGTTTTTAATTTCAAACAAATTTTTAGTCGATTCTATTAAAAATTTAATTAAAATTTGCAAAAATTGTCAAAATTTATGGGAAATTGCTTAAATTTGAAATCATTACCAAAATTAAATTAAAAACATCCAAATTGTAAAAAAATCGTCAAAATTAAAAATAAAGACAAAGTGGGAAAAAAATCACTAAAAATAGGAAAACATTTTTTCAAAATTTAAAAAAATCGTCAAAAATAAAAAATAGCTAATTTGTGAAAAAATTCCTAAATTTGAAACCAAAAGTCCCAAAATGAAAACAAAAACTGCAAAAATGTATAAAAAAAATCCTCAAACTTGCCGAAATTAAAAAAAAAACGTCAAGATAGAAAAAAATCCTCAATTTTATTGTTTTTATTTTTATTCAAATACAATTACAACTGAGTAAAACTGATCTAGAAAGTAATATTACAATATTAGAGCAGCGATGTGATGAGTGTAATTCAATAATTAAATTGGAAAACAATTGCCAAAATTGAAAACAATTCTCAAAAATTGGAAAACAATTGTCAAAATTTAAAAAAAGCAACAAATATTGAAAATAATCGTTAAATTAAAAAAAAACTACAAAATTAAACAAAACCGTAAAATTAAACAAAACCGTAAAAAAATTAAAAAAAAAACACTTAAATAAAATTTAAAACGTCTATATCTCGAAAACATTTTTAATTTTTATATATTTTTTTTAATTTTGGTCATCTTTTTATCTTTTGGTGATTTTTATTAAATTTTTAGCGATTTATTTAATTTTTTTTTTTAATTTTAGAGTTTTTTTCTTAATTTAGCATTTTTTAAATTTTTACGTTTTTTTTTTCAAATTTTGGCGTATTTGATCGGTCTTTTTTAATTTTGGGAATGTTTTTTAGAATTTTGTAATTTTTTTCTTTGTTGTCATTATGGGTTATAATAACTCGAAATTTTGTTTTGAAACTTTTAATTGAAAGTGAGTTTAAAGTTTAATTGAAATTTTTTTTGACAATAATTTTTTCTGTGTATTATTTCCGTTAGATTTCATTTGGGCGTATATAGTGAAGTCTATTGTTGAAAATATTTATAGAAAATAGGAAATAAATTATAAAAATACGCCATGAAGAATTGGTCCGGAGTTTAGTCAGCGAATTCCCCATTTTTTTTAATTCGTTTAAAACCGTCATAAAAAGTCTAATTTACCCCACTGTGCGTGGTCCGAAATTTGTTGTGCATTATTTGTTTGTCGAAAACTAATATCCTTCAGAATTTCATCCTAATTGGAGGGGGTGAGTAAAATCACTTGGTTGATTCGACATGGATTTAACCGAATAATGTATATTAATGAGTTAAAACATGTTTATCTTGTCTTGTGGCCTAATGCAAGACTTATGCTGCTCAACTTTCTAGTAGAGGTGACGGGTTTGATTTGGTTTTTGCTCTGCCATTATCACTTCTTGTTTTTTGTGGTTTTTAGTTGGCGATTACACTATGAGTTGGTGGTTTTGTGAACAACCTGTTGCTCCACATGAATCAGTTCTTGCTTTAACTTTCAAACGGAACGTATGCTAAATAGAGATATTTTGATACTTTTGAACTACGGGCTTAAAAAACATAAAACAAAAAAAAAAATAATACAACTTCGTGCAATCGTTTGCGTGTTATAATTCAAAAACATATGATGAAAACAAGAGTGAATGTTCCTTAAAAAATTTTTATTTTATATAATATCAAAATAAGAAAAGAGTTAATTCCTGGAGCAGGCTTTACTTTGGTAAAAAAAAAAAAATAAAATACAAAATTATATTTTAATTAAATAATCGAATGTGTGTAATTGAAGAGTTGTGATAATAATTGCGATAATGTATAAAGTTCATGGGAATGTGCATTATAAAGACTTGAATTTTTAAAACTTTTATGATTTCTAGATGACCTTAAATCGAACAAAAATAGTAAAATCGAGCCCTAACCGCTAAAAAGACGTAAGCGACACGATTTTCCATTTTAGGTTTTTTGATGAAAAACTATATTTTTGATCTTTTGCATCATTCCTCAAAATTTTATAGCTCTAGGACGGTACGAATTTCATAAAAAACCAAAAAAAAACGTTAGCGCCAATTCCAATAGGACAAATAACTTCTATATTTGTCGCGTCCGTTTCTCGCTGATATTTGCTTATATCTTTTTACTACATTACTGATTCTGTACAATGTTTATCCTCAAATTTAGTACTCTTCCTTGCTTCAATACACTGAGGATATATACCGCATCTTTATATATTTCTTTATTGTTTTTGGCTCAACTAAAAGTGTGCGAATGTCCCGTCCGTCGACCAGGAATTGCCCATATATATATATATATATATGTATGCACAGCGCATACTCTAGAGACATTTATTCGTTCCCCCGCATAGTTTAGGGACATTTGCTTACTTTGGGGACTGTCCCCAAAATTTTCGCGCCTTTTCATACATCTAGCGTATTAGATGAGGACAATTTTTTCCATACACCGCATATTCCGGCGACAATTTTGGGCGTGTCCCTAAACTATGCGCTGTGCATACATATATATATATATATATATATGCACAGCGCATAGTTAGGGACACGCCCAAAATTGTCGCCGAAATATGCGGTGTATAGACAAAATTGTCCTCATCTTATACGCTAGATGTATGAAAAGGCGCGAAAACTTTGGGGACAGTCCCCAAAGTAAGCAAATGTCCCTAAACTATGCGGGGAAACGAATAAATGTCTCTAGACTATGCGCTGTGCATACATATATATATATATGTATATATATTAGGGCGGGTCGATTTAAAAAACGCTCAACGTTCAAGGAAAATCGTATTCAAGGGATCAAAATAAGAAACTTTGCCGAAGGAACTATACCTCTAAAACGAATTCTGATGTCCCGACTTTTGACCCGTAGGGTAAAATTTTGAAAAAGCCCACTTTGATATTTCAGAAAGTAGGAGGAATCTCTCCAAGATTATGGGAGCTACTTCTTCTCCGGGAGACGCGCTAGCAGATTAATGCATAAATCATCATTCTAGGTGACCGTTAAGGGGTTTAATTTAAGTTGAAAGAGGGGCTTTTTAGCCGCGTTTTTATAGCAAAATGTACAAATCTCGGGATAGAGATATTTCAGAAAGTAGGAGGAGTCTTTCCGAGATTATGGTCTCTATTTCTTCTCCGGAAGACGCGCTAGCAGATGAATGTATAAATTATATTCGATTGGGTTGGATTCGATTAGGGCACTCTAAATGTGTCAAAGTGGGATTTTTCAAAATTTGACCATACGGGTCAAAAGTCGGGACATCAGAATTCGTTTTAGAGGTATGGTTCCTTCGGCAAAGTTTCTTATTTTGATCCCAAGAATACGATTTTAATTGAACGTTGAGCAATTTTTGCCTCCATACAAATCGACCCGGCCTAATATATATGTATATATATATATATATATATATATATATATATATATGTATGCACAGCGCATACTGTTGGGACATTTATTCGTTCCCTCGCATAGTTTAGGGATAGTTTATTTTTAAATAAAAGTAACAAAGGTGGAATATAAACGAAAAATGTATACATTATCTCTGTCAAGTACAAAAACAAATGTTTTCAATTTTTTAATTGTTAGTGGAAATTTTATTTTCAGTCTCAACTTAATTCTCATTTGTTTTAACAAATGGGATATATAAGTGTTTGAGTTTGTGAATGAAGTTGCCACTGCTTTCTAAACTTGTTCTGATGATGGGGACCTAGAAAATCCCCGAAATGGAACCATCAACAAATTCTTGAAAGTGGTCAATTAATAAATTGAAAACAAAAAACTCTATAGATTATTTGTTAGGACAATATCCTAATAAAGAAATATAGAGTATGACTTTGAACTTGCATACATTTTCATTTTCATAACAGAATTATAGGTCGAAAAAACATAATTTTTATTTTTTTTAAATAATAATTATAACAAACTTGTTTATATAATAAAATATTTAAAAATAAGTTAATGCTATAGTTGCAATATTGGAAAAAAACAATAGAGGTAGTGAATTTTGAGGGTTATACTGGCAAACACCTCCTTTGCGTACAAAATTGTGCTTCTATAGTACAATATTAGTTATACTTTATACTTATGCTTACTTTACAGACTCTTTAATTTTAGTGTATGCAAATCTTTTTGTACTATATTTAGTATCCCGTTAGAGCTCCACATATTAATGTTGCAACAGCATAGTGGAATAAATAATAATTAACATATATTTTTTTTGAAAATTTTCAAAAATAAGTTTTTTGAAATACATCATGTGAAATTCCTGATTCGGACCAAATTTTTTATAAGTTTTTACTAAGGTAGTGTCCACTTAAAATCGGGACGGATTGAACCGACCATAACTTTTTAGCGAAAAAACATATGTAACTATTTTAAACAGAAAATTCAAGGTATTTTATTAAGCTATACAAAAAATATAATTGAAAGAATATGCATCTTTATTTCGATTAAATTTTCTGGCTTCTCTTTTAATGCCTCCCATCAACTGCTGCACAACTTTTCTTCCCACTTCTCCATCATATTTATTCCACTTTGTTCTCATTAAAATCTGGTTTTTTGCTGTACCTGCACTCTTTTTAACAATTGACCAATATTTCTCGATTTGACGAAGATTTGGGCAATTTGGTGAATTGATACGTTTTGGTATAACATCAATAATATTCTCATTATACCACTTCATGGTGGTTTTTGAATAATGACAACTTGCCAGATCTGGCCAAAACTTTGTTTCAGATGTGTGATGTCAATCGCTTTTCCAAGCACTCCTTAATTATTTCTGATGTCATTGTTGAACTTGCCACAAAAGACTGACTCTTCAAACCGCAGCTGCAGATTGCCTGCCAAATTAATATTTTTTTTTCCAAATTCGTCTAATTATTCTTATTCATATTTGGGGGCCTCGAGCTGACGAGACGTAAAATTGTTGACTTGGTACCTGACGAAAGTCGGATTTGACATATGTTTCGTCATCCATAACAATGCAGCTCTTAAATTTGGTTAAAACCTGACAGCAATTTGGTTCATTTTGACGTATTCCACTTAGAGTACTTGTGCTAGTTTGACATTTTTTAGTACGATCATTGTCTGATAACCCTAGATTGTTTTTGAGACACCTTAGGACTTTTTGCTTAAATTTTTTGTCACGTGTTCCTGTTTTTTCACAATTTTTTTTTCTTGTAGTTTTTTATAACTTTACATACTGTGGATTTAGGCATTTTAGGTGATTTGGCAATCTTTGAATCCAACCAAGTCGGATTTTCTAGATATTTGTACACAATTTTATCTCTAGCTTCTTTTTTCATTATGTCTATACTTTCTTAAACTAAACCGAATGACTTGCAATTCAATGTAGAATAAAGGTAGATTTGTTGTTAAAACATATGTAAATGTTTTCCCATTTCGATAACAGAGGGCGCTGTTATGATTGCTACAGTACGTACCGATTTTAAGTGGCTACTACTTTAGCAGATAAGAAATGTGTTAACTTTATGAAAATCGGATAAAAAAAAAACAAAAAATGGCGAGCACTCAAAATTTTTGGTGCAAAAAGTGTCGTACTTTGAAAGAAAAGAAAAAATTTAAACAAATCGCATCCCATTAAGCGACCACAAAGCTCCTAACGACCTAAGCTTTTCAAAAAAAAACGCCATTTTGAAAAAAAAATTATTTTTTTACTTTTCAAAAAAAGTCAAAAGCTGTCGAAAAAATTTTGGACACAATTTTCTAACTAAAATAGGTAAGCAGAGAAGAATGTCTAAAAATAGATATTATAAAGTTAAAAACTCATAGGAAAATCTGTTTTAAGACCAAAAAAGGAAAATCAAAAATGGCAAAAAGTATATTTGTCTTCTCTGGTAATTAGTCATATGTATCCGGAAAAAGGGCTGTTTGACAGGCACGTAGCTAGGAATTTGTTTCAGGGGGGGGGGGGGGGGTCTTTTCGATTTTTTAATTTGATTATATATATTTTTTTTTTTTTTTTGCACACTAGAGTAACAGCTTTTTTTTTTTTTTGTTTCCTAAATTTTTGTTAAATTTTTACACGTAATAATGGGCAAGCATGTATTAATAGTAGAAATCGCTTTCTCAGGTCATTTTGCAACAAAAACCTCCCGCAAAATGGATATGCATCGTTATTGTCTAATTACGTTAAATTTTTAGCTAAATATTAATTTTTAGTTTAATTAAATAAAAAAGGGTTATGCGGAAAACTTTTTGAAAACCGCAAAAAATAAAATTGCCTTACTTTATATTTTTATGTGCTAATATACGTCTAGGGTAGCTAAAACTTGATAAATGTAAAAAAAGTAAAAAAGTTTCAACTTCTAATAACCCGATTAAAATTAATATGATGCTTTATATAATCATACGAAATTTAATATGAGTCTTAATACAGTTTTATCCGATAAATGGGCATAATTATTAAATAACATCCGAATAATGACACGATACAATTTAATACGATTTTATATAGCGGTATGAATTTATATCTGAACTGATACTGATATATACAAAATAAACTATAGTTGTATCCGGTTTTTGATTTTAAAACGTCATGAAAATCTGAAATATCTATTAATCCTTTCAGACTTTAGCCACTTGCAAAAGGTTTACAACTTTATAATTTGTAACAAATTCCATAGCATTTGGATATTTTATTATATTCAAAAATAAAAAATAATATAATGAAAATGAAGATTTTGTGGAATTTATTAACTTACACCATTGAATAACAACCACGGAAAAAACGTTGAAACTAAATTTAGAGTTTTAGATTGAAAAAAATCTTACACTAAATTACGAACTCATAATGGTACAAATGAAACAAATTCTTTTTTTAGGGTTAAGAACCAGAAATAAATCAATTCAAAAGACAAAAATTGGGATAAATTTTGTGTATAAAATTATACACAAAATTATGCAATTAACTGTACTATTGTATTGATGTAATACATATTTACATCCAAAATGTAATTGACAAATTTTCTAGTGTGACTCTGCATGGGGTAATATACAATTTTATCTAAAATAAAATTGTGTTTTTCAAAATATGATATAATATCAAAATATATATTATTTTGCAATGTCTAGATATATAAATATAACGTAATTATTAATTGGATAAGTTTTAGCGTATTCTAAATGCAATATATAATTATACGTAACTATATATGACATCATATTAAATTTTTTCTACGAAATTAATTTTATATATGAATTTATATAACTATGTCCGGTTAAATGCACTGGCAGACAAAACCTTATAAGTGTATATATAATAATGTATTATTTTATGCAAACGTTTTAACTCGGGAAATTAAAGATTTATATCCAAAAAACAAATTAAAAGCAAATATAATATATAATTTGCCTGACACTCTTAAGGAAGCTTTTCCGATGGGTTCCCTTTGAAATTAATGAAATTCGGATAGGTGATAAAGCAGCAAAAATATATGAAAAACGTATCTATTTTTAAAATTGGTGGTGAAATTTAACACATCTTTGTATGAAAATATGTTTAAAGTTTAGGAAATTTAGACTTATTTAAAAACAGCGTTAAAATGCTCGAGAAAACATACATTTTGAAAACCATTTTGACACTATGTCGTGGACCCCGGCTGCCACTTATTTGAATTATTTTAACAAATTATTCACTATTTTTTCCCCTTTTTCATATATCCGACTTCATGTCTTGTATTAAAAAAATCGCAAATTTTACAAGCAAGCGTGATTATAGTCTGAAAGAAATAATAATAAAAAAAATATAAAATTGGAAAATTTAAAAATATACCTGACATCGCCTAGGTCTTATTTAAACTAAATTATGTATTTCCAATTCACTTTGATTTATATTTTGGACAATTTCAAACGCTTTTCAAATTGTTTTTAATCAATTTTTTAAATAAAAACCCTTTAAAATGTCAAAAAAAAGCACATCGTTATAACACAAAGACTGGTTTAGCTGCTTGATTTTAAAATGTCGCATTTCAAGGAGCGCCGATAGAAATTTGTTTACATTTAGTCTAAAAAAAAATTGAAAAAATTTGAGTCACATTGGACCACGTTAACACATTATGCATATCGATCAAAGTTTGAGGCTTAAATTTGTTTCAAAAAATATATGAGATATCGTAATATATATCGTAAAAAAAACTATGTTACCAGATGCGTGCGTAGCAAACCAAATTTAAATAAAAAGAATGCACTGTAATTAAAGTAACGACTTTTACGGCACATGTAAACTTAATTTTGAGTCTTAGTGGTATCTCCATTTTAAAAGATTGTGTCAAAATACACAGAAAAAATCATTGTCAAACAAATTTCAATTAAACTTTTGTTCGATTTCAAACTTACTTTCAATTAACTGTTTAATTGAAAATGAATTTGGTATAAAAAATAATTTCAGTTTTTATAACGTATAATAACAACATTGAAACAAATGCAAAAATTTTAAAAAGTCGCCAAAATTAAAAATATCGTTTCTTTAATTTTGGTGATTTTTTTAAATTTTTTTCGAATTTTGGTGTTTATTTTGGAAGTTTTTTAAATTTCTGCAATTTTGAGGATTGTTTTTTAAATTTTGGCGATTTTTTTACAATTTTGGTGATTTTTTTAAAATTTTGTAATTTTTCCCAATAGTAAACAATATTTTATTAAATTTTTAATAGATGTGAATAAAAATATATGTAATTGAAAATAATATTAATTAAATAGATACAAATTATTTTAGTTGTTACTACAATTGCATCAACACGACCGAATTCAGTTAAACTTTTGCTGAATCAACAAATATTTTAATTAAAACTCAATTTTAGTTTTTTATGTGTAGACATTTAATTTTTAGTTTGCATTGTCTCAAACAGTTTTTTGATTATATTTTAAGTCAAAGACTTTGAAATCTCTTATGAAATGATTTTATATATTGCTTTTTGTCGAAAATCAACTCTAACAATGATAGCCGCCCATTTGCAGGCGATGTTTTCTAACGAAATTTTAAGATTTGAATCATATAAAACTATTTCCTATTTTATCCAAGTCAAAAATAAATATTTTCATATTAAATTTATCAATAACATTGTTACTTTCTAACGAATTGTATTAAGTTTTTAAATTTGTCAAATCATTTCGGTGGGGGGGGGGGGCTCTAGCCCCCAAGCCCACCCCCTAGCTACGTGCCTGGTCTGTAAAATGTAGGGTATTTTTTTATACGTTTATGTGTACAGATGACGTTTAATATATTTTTCATCTTTTCATCATATTCCTTCTTATCCATTATTACTGTTTTATTACCGTTGTCAGCATTTAACACAATTATATTCGTATTTTTACCCATAAAACGTTCAGTTTGTCCCACTGTGTCAAGAATAAGTTTGTCTCTTTCACTATTTTTCGATTTATGTATATGGTCGTGGATTAACGATACAAATTTGGTACGAGATTTTTCCTTTTCTTCTCTACTCTTAAAAGTTTGTATACATTCCTCACCATCTGCAATACATTTAAATAAAGGGAATGTTGTTTTTGTATTTGGCATTACAAAGTTTCGTCCCAGCGAGAGCGACCATCGGATATTTGTTTTTATATTTACTTTCGTTTATAAACCAGTCTTCGTTCAATTTCATATTAATTTATTGGGCATGTTCTTCCTTTAATTTTTCTAATTTCTTTATATGTGTTTTTTTGTTTTTCATCGCGCTTTCATATATAATATTCTCGCAGTACAAAAATTGTTCTAAGTCTTATTCATCTAAAAAATATAAACAATAAGTAAAAAGATTTTAAACAGTGAACAACGTAATTGTATTTATTATTCAAAAGTAATAATTATTTTTTTTAAATTATATATAGGAGAATAAAGAAATAATAAAAATTTAAATACTCATTTTTAATTTTATTAAATGACCTTAAGCCGAATTAATAAAAATTAATTATAAAAAAGTACTTAAATCTGAAAAGATGTTATTGGAAAAAAATATTTTCGAAACAAGACTTTTAAGGATATTTTGGTTGAAAAAATTCACTAATCTGAGCATTAAAAATGAATTTACTAGATTTGTCCTTCAAACATTTTGAATAATATTTGAATACTGGTTATTGTCCATGTACAAACTAAATTTTTTTTTAAAGATTTCATTTAAAATAAATATTTAGTAAGTAGCTGGATGAGATAAATTGCGATTACATCCTATCTTATAAACATCCCATTTTAGCGAGAGAATTTGAATTTGCTAATGAATAATTGTACCTCATTGAATTAATTAGATAATGTGTTGATAAGCTACTGCATCAGGCTATTTATTTTCCAGAAATGAACAATCGTGAGAAAGTGTAACTTTAATTGTAATCCGTTTTGCAAGCAATCCGTGTCCATCCCAGCTTTTATTTCAAGAATTTTCCCTTCTCAATGTACCTCACATTAAATTGACGAAGGTTTCTATATTGGTATTCAAATATATGGCATTTGTTATGGACCTCACGTTCCCATACTTCTTGAATTGGAAACCTAAAAAATAACTTATTTATAAATGTAAAATTTCTTAAATGTGCAATACTGTTACCTTAACATTTTGATTTCCGTTCGCCATTCTTTCTCAGCCTCTGCAATCGATTTTGGTGATATGTGGCGACATTTCCACAACCACGTTTAAACGTTGCTTCATAAACTTGTTTGTCAAATATTTTAAGTTTAATTTTGTAATTAATTTTACTAAAATTGTTTAATATAAAATAATTAAAAAAGTAGGAGACTATCTAGCTCCCGTATATATCAATCCGTAAGGCCCTTAAATAAAATGTAATACAAATATATACATTTTTAATTATCTCAAGCTCTTTTAATAGTTACCTCTTAGACAAATCTCCAGTGTAAAGGAATTACATTGCAATTTATTTAAATTCGTTATTTGAGTGAAAATTGTTTTTTCTTCAGTTTTAATTATTTATGTTTCTTTGTTCTTTTTATAAAATAAAAATCATAATATTTTATTGATTTTATAATTTTCAAAAACAGAAAACAGCACATTTAGGCACATTAGCATGTGCGTACAATTTTAAAACGACGCATATTTACTGTGTTAAATGTGCAGACAATTGATTGATGATTTGTTGTATTAAAAACATTTTTTATTTTATGATGTGTGCTGATTGACTCGATTTGCTTAAAATTGGCAAATGAGGCGTGTAACCTGTTTAATGCCCCAAAATGTCCCTGTGTTGTTGTCGTGTTGTTCTTGATGACTCAACTAGGGCCTATTCCCAAGATTCCACAATCCGATAATAAGGCTTGAAGGGTTTCTGTGTCGCAAACTGCAGAAAAGTCGGAGGTTGTAGTCATAGAAAATATCCATTTGTTTTGGTTGTTTAATTGCTAGTTGTATTTTTGTCTGTGTCGCGTGACTTAATGTCTGAATTCCTTCCTAGGTTAGGTTGGAGTGGCAGCCGGCGCCGCATGCACCAGAACACTTAGACTCTGAGGTCCGTTGTGATACCACGAGACTGGCGGATCACCGATCAGACTCCACAGCCTTTGAGAAAGTCCTAGACCAAGCTCTCCGGAATAGACGCCGAGACCACCTGCCTGTCGAGCCTGGATACGTCTGTGTAGAAATTGACTCCATGTCTCCTTGCCGGTGTTCCGTCCGCCCAGGAATCCCTGGGAGGTATATGGACCGCTAAGAGTTTCCGGAATCATATGATCCACATTCAGTGAAAAATTCCCACCAAGATCGTACTGTGGCCACATCCGTTGTCCACCCATTGCGATGTCGATCGTAGCCTTATGGCCGCGTTACCTGTTTCCCCAGTGTTTAATAATTCGATTACTAGACTTCAATCCAAATACATGAATTTGGACTGATATTAATCTTTTGTTTTTAAGCCTTCAAGCACTTGTAACTTGAAGGTGAAGATAATCAATAAATAAAAAAACGAGTTTTTTATTACTGACAAATATTTACAATTTTTATTGTGGTATTTATACTAAATTTATATACAAAAAGTCTGCATATTTTAGAACAATAAAAAATAAACAATTAAAATTTATGTGTAATTGACCAATCAAACCAAAGTCACTCAAAATACTTGCAATTAATGCAATTTGTAATATGATATTCTTTTATTAACTTTTATGTTTGTTGGCCAATAAAATAATACGTAAATAATTATTAAAGGTATTCATATATGTGGCGAATAGTCTTAACAATTATTAGGTGTATTAACATGTTTTTAAACACCCAGTATATCCAAGGGGATAAGATGCAATATAATATCCAATGCATCCGATGGCGTTGTACATAGTGCTCCCGTGGAGATCACATAAGCCTTTCTCTGTACCCTTTGCAAATACCCGATTTAGGTCGCCTTATATAATGCCAGCCATCAAACAATTACACTGTACAAAAGAATAGGGCGAACCATCGCCGTGTACAACCAGCGTAACGATTCTGGGGATCAATTCGCGTTCCCATGGCCCTCCTACAGGAGTATACAGCAATTGCGGCCTTTTTCGCCCTTTCCTGCACGTTCTGCTTGAAAAACAACTTCCTGCCGGAATTACGCCAAGATAAGTTGAATTTAGAAAGTTGAATTTCCACACCGTGAAGAGTTACAGGTTCCAAAACGGGATCGTTTTGCCCACTGTGAAAATGAACAAGCTCCTTTAGAGCCGTCTGCATAATGTCACTTAGAGTGAACGGAAATTTCCTCCTCACCAGTATCACCACATCATCGGCGTTGGCGACCACATTCCTGCAGCCTAATTCCATTGGAAGAAGCACAGGAGTCAAAGCCCAGTCCCACGTAAGAGGAGAAAAAACGCATCTCTGGCATCCCCCTGTTCTCGAATTGGGTTGTACTAGTACCACCTAACGCAGCCGTTATATGCATGTTGTCGCGCAGACAGCAGCTTCTGGTCGATGATCTCCAGCGAATTTGAGTCAATCATCCTTTCCAATGTCTTCAACAGAAATGATGATAGGCTAATAGGTCTGAAGTCCCCAGGGTCCGTGTGTGATATTTTCACAGACTTGGGAATGAAGGTCCTCGTGTCCCTATACCCCACTCGCACGTATGTCATATCGATACAGCCAGTAAAAATTCTCATCAGAAAAGCAACTACCAGGTCATAGACGTATTGCAGTTCCGCTGGAATAATGCCATTCGGCCCCGGCGACTTATAGGGTTTATATCCCTTGATCGCTCAGGTGAGCCTATGCACAATGACTATCCCAGGAGCCGCTCCCAACGACCGAGACCTTGCGCAGCCTCGACGCCTCCCAGACGTTTTCTATATACCCACAGAAACGTTTCCAAGACTCGCATTTAGGTGTCCTAAACTCCCTCTTGTAAAATCTCAACAGCAATTTATAAGCAGCCCAATTCCCGTCAGCCCTAGAGCCTTTGGCAACGTTGAAGAGCTTCCTGCAGGACGTTCTGCTCAATTGCAGATCGTTTGTCCACCAGGGAAGTCAAGTAGGCCCCCAAATATCCTCCTATTCGGAACCTAGTCTGTATTCCTCTAATTCCTAGGAAGTGCCTCCGCCGGACCCAGCGAAAATTCTATGTACCTGTGGTCCGATAATGAGTGTTCTTTCCCCACTCTCCAGTCTTTTACCTTCCCCGTAAGAGTGTCTGGCGCAAAGGTTACATCCAAGACCCCTCGTCTATTCGAGGTCATAAAGCTGGGTTCATTACCCCTGTTACAAATTAGAAGGTTAGTACTAGGGTATTCAAATTACTCGGCTTTGGTTATATTCGAGTAAACGAGTAACTCGATTTTGAGGTTTTTAACTTACTCGGTTAATCGAGTAAGATTTTAAAATTACCCGAGTAACTCGATTAATTTTAATAATTTTTCGTTAAAAATACATAAAAACACACAAAAAAATAAAAAATTAAGAGTTCCAAAAAGTATTTTTATTAAAATTTTTTCTTTCGTTTTCATAAAGATCGACTTTAAGCATTTTTTGCACATATCAAAAAAAAAGGCATTGCAGTCCTTGCCTTGGAAAAATATTAAGAAAAATTATATTACTTTTTCGCCGTCATTAATAAACGAAAGAGTTTTGTTCAATTTTATTTTGTTTGCAAAGTATAATTTTTAATACATGTGATTAAGTTGAATAAAGATCCGAAAGAAAGAAAAGAATGACAGCTGAATCCAACCTGTGACACCAAAATATGATGAATTCAGGTTATTCGATCTTGCAAAAAAAAAAACGTCATTACAATCTAATGGTTTTAGGATTGTTGCAATTTGTTGGGTTGAATATTTGTTATTTGAATATGTTGCTTAATTTCTTCAAATCGGATCTTTTGTTCTTAATTTTTTTTAGTTTCGAAGTCTACTTAAACTAACTCTTTATTTGAGTATCATAATCACAGAAGACAAATACGCTTTTTCGCAATTTTTACCCATATTTGATTTTTTTTTGCCATTTTTTAAGTTGTTCTTAAGATTTTTAAGCTTTAAAATTGCCTTTTTAAATATAATTTGCTTTAAATGATTTTTTCATAAATAGTTTTTTACTTTTTCTTTTAAAAAGTGCATTCTTTACCTTTTCGCAGATTTGCTATTTTTTTTTGCTTTTCTCCAAACTATTTTGGCCATAAACACAACGGATTTTGTCATAGTTTGTCTTCTCTGATCATAATGTCTCTAATTGTTCAAGGATATTAAAAAAAATATATAAAAATGTGATATATTAAGCATAGGTATCGGTTGGGAACGTTTTTTCTCTAAAATAACTAAAGAAAAATATTTTTTAATCAGTAACACTCTATCGTGGTGCCACGTAAAAAAGTTATACGCGTACTAAAAAAATTTGTACATTTAAATTAAAACTGTAACTGGCCAATTGGCAGTTACAGTTTTAAATTGGCCATTTTTTTTTTTGCAAAAATTAATAAATTTTATTCAAGAAAATTAAAAAAAAAATTCATAAAAGTTAAAAACTATTAGTATAAAAGTTTAAACAATGGCAATTAGTTTTGGTGAAACTCATCGAAACAATTTTCTTCAGGCGAAAAACACAAATGTATCCCACAATTTTGCCTCGAACCTTTGTACGGGATGCACATTTCGGATTTTTACATCACGCCTTCCCTTCTTTGATATATTCTGGTAAATGCCCAGCGTTGTCCAGGCAAATGTCACGTGGCGGAAGCGGAGCAGACATTGGGCGATGGCGTTTCGCAAGAATTTCAACTTCGAGATTACTTGGTAGACCTTTTCCCACTCGCATTTCAGTACCAGATTTTGTCAAACAATGGGCAACTTCAGACACAAATTCATGCAACACTTTCTGTGGCTCCGTTTGATTAGTCGCTGCATGATGCCGCTTGTATAAAATCCAGGCATTGATAATGGCTATATCACACATGTGGTAGAACAAGAGATTTGTCCATTTGCGTGACTTTATACGGATATGACTACGACCGAGTGACGAATCCAAAAGGTCAACACCGCCCATGTATTTGTTATATTCATGAACCACATTTGGACAATGAATACTCTCCATCATCTTTTTCTTTTTATTATATCGTTCAGTGGTTGGTGCATTCTCAGGCGTTTGAAAATGGGCCGAAATATATGGCTTCACTCCGGCCATTGTTGATGCCATATTTACAACCTTATTGCCATTCCAAGCCACTGTTGTTACGTCGATTCCATGAAACGTTCCAACATACTCTTCGCAATCACCTCGATTTGCAAATTTCTGTTTTAATTTGCATAACGGAAACGCGGGAGTCGAACAGTTCCAAGCGAATACACCATCAACGGAATCGAAGTGTAATAATTATCAAAATATATGGCATGATTTACGAATCGAGGAACCGAGCGAGCCAATCGTAAAACAACATTCGCAGACGCACCCAAATTTGGTTCATTTTCCTCACGATGGTCGTCGTCGCCGGAATAATTTTCAAACGCATAGCAAAATCCCGAATCATCATAAGAAACAATTTGTTACCCCACATGTGCGGTTTGTCTGGCATGTATTGTTTCAAATAGTGTTTTATCTGTGTTGCACTTTCTGAAAATTTCTGTAATGTAAATCGCTTATTTGCTCCTCATCTTCTAAATTTTCATTGCGGAAAGCAGTATTAAAGTCAAAATCTCGGTCATAATCAATGTCGTCAGCAGAAAAATCACTATCATCTTCGCTTTCCGACCACGGAAATTGACATACTCCGAATTGACATACTCCGAAAGCTCTTCTTCTGTTCGAAAATCAAGAATTCTACGCGTCATTTATAAACAACAAACTAAAAAATACCATAACAAAAACGTGGCTATATAATTTCATATTTGCTTTATTTGGACCTCCCAGTGCCTGACGGTACCGCAAAGGACCAACCAAAAATTAGAAAAAATATACTAAAATATAAAAATTAAATTACGTTAAACACTCACAATATCTTCTATACACTACAAAGAACACGGAAATATTTTTTTCAGACTCGATTTCGACGTATTCACCACAAAAATATTTTTTTGAAAGTACGCGATTTCACAAAAGTTTTATTTCTCGAGGTTGAGTCACTCTACTGAACACACAGGTCACAAATGAAGTTGATTTCAATCGGCGACCAGCGTAACCGATGGTGCTTGGATCAATAAACATTTTTTTAATTCGCAGCGTCAAGTTTACAATAAATTTCTTAAACAAAATTTTATTTTTTTTTGTTGGTTCCTAGCGGTACCAGTGGGATATTAAGGGTTAAGAATATATCTGCACCGGTATCCACTAGTAGTGTTACAGTAGTATTAATTATATTTATTTGAATTTGGATGAAGCAGCTTAAGTTAAGATCAAGGTTATATACTTTCCCATTTATTGACTTTATCTTAGGGGGTTGTTCGGGTTTTCCGAACTGCCTTCGCTTGCTGTAATAGCTCTAGCGTGGTGTCTATTTCCATTATAATTACCACGTCTACTTCTGTAGTTATTGTTCGAATTATTATTATAGTTGTTATTATTGTTGCGGTTATTATTATTACTATTCCGAGAGAAATTTCCTCTTCCACGGAACTTTCCTCTTCCTCTACGGTAATTGTTACTTCCGTGTCGTTGCCCAAAATATAATATAGCATTTTGTTGGCCCGTTGCCTCAGTGAAACTATTTACAAATTTGCTAATTGCTTCATTCATATTGGCAAAGTGTCCTGCTTCCATGATAAGTTTTACCTTATCGTTGCTGCAGTTTTTAGTCATAGCTTTTACAGCAACTTGGGTGGAATACTTGGTTGCCAACCCAGACGATAATCCGTCTGAGATATATGCATTCTACAATGACTTCATGAGAGACTCTATTTCACCACAATAAGTGTTTGCGGCTTTATTATTCTGTCTTACCTTTATTATCTTTTTCGATAAAACTTCAATGGATTCTCCCTTGACAGTGTTAGTCAACTTACTTATGATATCAGCAATAGTTGATTCATTCTCAGTCAAATTTCTTGCTTTTCCTTTTAGTTTTGTTTTTCGTGTGTGCCTTTTTGATTCTTTTTGATTCTGGTTGGCCCATTTCTAATCTTCTTTTACAAATTTTTTTTTCATGTATTGAAATTCTACTTCTCTAGGGGTATCGGCACATGGATCTTTAATACCTATAGATTTTATTCATTATTAAATTCAACCAATTCAACCAATTCAAAAAGCTGCATCTCTTGTTCTGCGGTAAAAACTGGTTCTCTATAATTCCAATCTACATATAACGTTTCTAGCTCTATTCATAACAAAAAGGACCATAAAAAATTAATTTACAAACAAATTTAAGCAATCATTTAGGAATAATTTATTTTCAACTTGAATTTAATATAAAAAAAAATTTCATTAACTTTTTGTAATCTTGTTCAAATTTGTCTTTTTTTCTTTTAAATTTTCATGTTTTTAAATTGAGAAAAAAAGGTTGCCAATAGCGTGTATTCGCCTTCTGGCTCTATGGGTGCGGATATAACGCACCTCTTAGTTAAAAGGAATTAATATATTTGTTCTTTTTTTTGAAATTAATTTTACCATGTTTTTGGTGTTGATCTTGGTGGCTTGTGTCCAGCTTGGGGGTGGTTTTGCATTTATTAAACGTAGCAACATTGCTCGTTTCCTTTAAGTTTGTTGAGTTGGCAGCCTCTTCATTTTCTTCGCTCAATGGGTGGTACTAGTGTCTTTACTTTTTCGTTTGTTTGCTGTTGTCGCCTTTTGTATTCCTCGATGGTGAGGGCCTGTGGTCCTAACTTCGAACTTTTCATTTGGAGTCAATCTGTCTTTTCGCCGGACAGTATCTTCCTTCTCGCTGCTGGTGGATCGTTGTGGCTGATCCACCAGGACAAATAAAATGTGGTTAGGTGCTGTTGAAGCACTCTATTGTATTGTATTGACTTTTTTTTTATTTTTTAACCTTTTTCAGGTTTGGCAGCAGTATTGCCATATAAATAAAAAATATTTTTTTTATTTGATGTTCAATCTTTACAATGGATCAGATAAAACGCTCCCTTTAATGTTAAGCAAAGAATGTCTTTATTGAATAAACAAACAAAATAATATGTATGAGTTTTTTCTATCCCTCATACGTATCGCAATGTCCACCTTCGGTGTTCCCATAGCAATTAACCCCACCGAAGTAAAATAATGAATCAGGGCTATGAACCAAAAAGCTTCAATAAGTTCGCCAACTTTCTATCAGGTGGCGAGCAACAACTGTTCTAAGACTTATCATCTCGCGCAATTACAGTGTTGCCATGTCTGAAGCCCTTCATCTTTCCCCACCTTTCATCTCTATACTATCCCTTTCCAAAGAAAGCAACACACTAAATATAGGAAGTATTACCTGAGTGTTGCCTCTCTTTTTAAAAAAAAAAAAAAAAAAAAAAAAAATCGAACTTAATTTATAGTATAAAATTGCTTACTTAGCATTTCTATAAACAGTGGGAAAATGTAGCAATGGACTTAGTACGATTGTTAGATTTGTAAAGTACAAAACAACGATCACTGTACAACACCTGAAGGGTTGACTGCTATTAATATTACAGTGGATTTCCACCAGTCTGGCTGAGCATTCTCAGCTTAGAATGTTTGTAACCACAATAGTCGTTGCACAATGCAATTAGTGTTCACCGTTCTGTAATATGATCCTTTTATACTTAAATAAATGGAAAATATTCTTGTGGGTTTTAAAGGCATATAATTCATGCTACACTCGTACTCCTGATGAAAAAGACTCTAGTTCTGCTGAAAAGAGAGCTAAGTCATAGTACACCATCATTTTTCATTCAGATGTAACTATTTTTGTTGTTCCAATTCCTTCAAAGTATAGTCCTGTGTCCGTGCGAAATTTGTTGATCTGAATAGTGCCACTTATGACTGCTGGGATGAGTAGAAGTGTTACGAGCATGGTAAACAGAATCGAATTTTTAATATGCTTCTGGTTCCTTGATGTGGCTGTATCTCGTTTGTGTTTTTTCAGTGGGACGACATCTGCTTCGTCCATTGGCAATGGTCGAATTTTTAATGTTTCCTTGGCTGGGGTTTCTTGTCATCTTCGTGAAATAGTGGAGCTAGTCTGTGAACGGCTCGCTTTGATATTCCCGACGCTTTTTTTTTGATCTACCACCCTTACATTACAGTCGATTCCCGCGTAAGTTTTGATAATTTTTCCAATTGCCCTTCTTGCACATTCTCTGAGGATGTTATTCATTTTCGTTTCTCCAGAACTCATGTTTGAGTTGAGATACATGCTAACACATTTATGCAAAGAATTTGGTCGATTGTGCAGCGCTGGTATCCACTTGAGTCCTGAAGTTAATGCTGTTAAATCATTTGGATTGGCAGAAAGTGATGTAAGCGTTTAATATTAAGATTGCTTCGATAGTTTAAGATTGCTTCGATAGTTTAAGATTGCTTCGATCTCAATTATAACTGTCTCAAGATCTTTGTGAGTGAGTGAAGCTGTTGATATACTTCGCAGTAACATTTGTTTGGTGAATTTAACTGCTACGTTGCATAATCCCCCAAAGTGAGGTGTTCTAGGTGTATGAATTTGAACTCAATGTTCTCTATCATAGCAAAGATGGATTTGTCTAATTCTTCTAGTTGATTTCGTGCACCTACGAAATTTGTAGCGGTGTCTGAATATATTGGCTGACAACGTCCTCGCCGTGCTAAAAACCTCTTGAGGGATCCAATAAATGTTGTTGAGAAGCAGATGGAAACTGCTATGTAGACCTTATGTGATCTTTTACCTCTTAATGTATAATGGGCCCAGAAGGGGCCACAAAAATCGACTCCAGACTTAATGAATGCTCGATCTGGGGTGACTCTGCTTGTTGGTAGTTCGTCCATGACTATTGTCATTAATTTTGACCTGTTGTATCGACCGCAATTTTATACAATAGTTCTGGCCATTGATTTGCTTTTGATGATCCAGAATTGCTGTCGGAAAATTGCCAATAATGTTTGTTTTTAGTTTGATTATGTCATCCTTGAAGTCAGCTGCTTGTATAGTTCTGGTGATAAGATGCAGTGCTGAAGTTAATTCGGTTTTGATTAGTATCTTGGTTGTTGCTCGATCGGCCTTTGTTAGCCTTGAGTTCTGAATAAAACGCAATGTGAATGCTACTACTCTTTGAATGACCTTAAAGGAATCCCGATGATTGATTTTGTAAATGATCTCTTCTAGTCCTGCGTAAGCATAATAGTCGGACGATAATTCTGTCATCCTTCAAAATTGAACGTAGATAAACAGATGCACCATAAGCCTTCTCTTAAGCATCTACGAAAGTATGTATGTGTGTGTGTGTGTAGGTGTCTGACTATCAAAAATATGTCTTTTGTTTAGGTGTTTTAAGTTCTAGCGGAATGTTGTCCAAAGTGAGCTCAGACTTGCTTGTAAAGGCTCATCAAATGTGATTTGTAATTCCCAAAACTGTTGTATGAACGTTTTGTTATTGTCTTCTTGTCTTGGGCGTTTTTGGTAAACCCAAAACCTTGGTTGATTGATTGTCGAAGTCAAGGTGGAATGATATTTTGCAGTTGAGAATGGTTTGCGCACCATTTTCTTAGTTTAAATCCAGCTTCTTGAAGTAATTTGGTGAGTTGTTGCTGCATGTCGATGGCTGTTCTTCGACAATTAGAACCGCTCATGCCATCGTCCACATAGAAGTTATATCTTAGTGTATTAGCACCTACCGGGTATCTTTCCATGTTTCTTTCTGCTAATTGTTGTAAACATTTTTGACGATTAGCTGCATGTAACGGTCCGATGGATCGATTAGAATCTGACGGTATATTTTTTCTATGTCTGTGCAAAAGACAAATCTTGGTAGTCAAAATCTTAGTAACATGCCAAACAGGTCACCTTGGGTGAAGGGGCCGGTGTATAGGATGTCGTTGAGCGATAATCCTGACGCTGATTTTGCTGAAGCGTCGAAAACTACGCTAATCTTGGTGGTGCTAATTCCCGACTTAAGCACTCAGTGATGAAAAAATGTTGTGTTTCTACTTCATTGTCGTTAATTTGGATCACGCTACCTAATGCTTCGTATAGATCCATGAAGTCGATATTGGAATTTTAACGATGGATCCTTTGATAGTCTTCGTTCAAATGTCTGAAATCTTGATAGGGCTATATTTTTTGTCTCACCTAGAGCGCTTGGGTTCTCTGAAAATGGCAATCGGACTATGAATCTACCATCTTCAATTCTGGTGGTATTTTCAACAAAGTGCGCCTCACACCTTTGTTCGTCGATTGTGAGATTATTATCTGTATCGAAGTTGTCGAATTTTCAAAATCGTTGTATGAGTTCATTTGTAGTTGCTTCATCTTGTCATTGAGTGTAGTTTAACATTGACACGTTTGTTAGTGTGCTTCGATTTTCTACCAATCTTTTCGATTCGCAGGGACATTTCTGATGGTTTAATGTTGAGTTTGTTTACCAGTCTTTCCGTCACTGTGTTTATTTGCCGAATCGCCTATTATTTGCTTGGATTCTGACTCTGGCTGTCGCCAACAATGCGCAACCCTGCCGGGCGCCATGATGTTACGCTGAAGCAAGCGTAATTAGAGCTGGTATTATTTTCGTAACTTGTTGTGAATTACTACTTTGATTGTTATGCACCAATGTGTTGTGTTTGTGCTAATATCTGGTTCAATGTGGAGAGTATCATTTATTCGCGCAATGCCCTGGTTTAATAAAATTAATGCATAACTTGTTTAACGTTGCAACCTCTTATGGATAGGTTGGTTTAAAAATGCTTGACATTTGTGTAGAGAATGATATTTATTTTGGCAAGCACTGCATTCCGTTTTATTAGCGGATGCCGTTGTTGCTGCTGTGGAACATGTCTTATGTGGTGGTTTTGTTGAAAGTTGTTTACCCTTCTGATTGATTGCCTTCAATGTGTGGAATCTGTTTTCTAAGAATTTGAGGAATTCATCTAGTGATACATATAAGTTGTAAAATATGATGATGATTATATGAATAATGATTGGGTACCAAGTTTGTGTACTTACACCCAAATTGTTAAGTGCTGCAATTGTTTCCCTTGTTGTGTCGTGGAGGGATTTAATAGCTGCTGCAGACGGGTTATCAGACGGTAACCTGTGCTGCCCAGTTAACCTTTCCAGTAATATAAATGTTAGAATTCTGGCATTGTTATATCTATCTTGTAGAATTTTCCAAGCCGTTGTGTAGTTGGCTTCAGTACACTCAAAAAAATAAGTTAGTAAAACATCTTGTAAATCAGGTATACTATTTTTCAGCAAATTTTTTGCTAAAATTATGTTTTAAACTAAAATTTTAGTTATACTTATTCAGCACTTAACTGTTTTGAACTAATATTTTATTAATATTTTACTAATTTATTTTGCTAAAAAAATGTGTTGATTTGCACATCAATAGTGTGAACGACAACCAGACTGAAAGATATACGAAGAATGAATTTGATGTCGCGGCATGTCACGATGTAGTAGTGACGAGGAAAATTATACTAAAAAGTACAACTCTAGTAAGACATAATATAAAAAAATCAACCATGGAAGATTTTTGTATCTGTTTTTCATACATAAAATAAAATAGCGGATTAAAAAAACTTAAATTATGCGTCGTCACCGGCTTGTGAAAGTAATTGTCTATTAATTAAATAAAAGACAAAATAAAATATTTAAATTTAATAAAAATTAAATGTGTATCAGTAAACTAAATGTGTATAGAGAATAATAACGTAGTGTGGTCAAATTGCAAACAAATATATAACAGGTAGACATACTGAAGCTAAAGACAAAGACACATATCTTAGGTAGATTTTTATGTTTCCTTTTTCTTATTGCAAAAAATGTATATGTTATATTTTGTTATTTTTTCGTTTCGTTTCTATAATTCTCTGCGACATTTGCGTTCCTTTAAAAGATAGCATCATTCAGACAATAATTAATGTAAGTAGTTCAAAGATAATTTCGTTTATGTTATATATAATTATTTATATTCTTTTTAGATATTACATTAATTCATATCGTCAATTTGGAAGTATGAACATTTTTATATTTTGTAACGTATTGTAAATTATTTTAAAAAGAATCACAAAAATATGTTTTGTGATTTTCAGCAAATAAATTAACTAAAGTATAATTTTTCTCCAAATTTTTTGAGTTTTTTTCTGTCTGCTAATATTTAGCAAAAATTTTATTAATTTTTAGCAAGGGTTTTTTAATTTCTAATCTACTAAATTTACTAATTCTACTAATTTTGTTGCTAAAAATCAGTTCGCTGATTTTTAGCAAAAGATTTTGCTGACATTAGCAATATTTTTGCAAGCTCCCTCCTGACTAAAATTTTGCTGACTCAGCAAAATTTTTTGCTGACTTTACTAACTTTTTTATTTGTGTGTAGGTGACAAATGCTGAATAAGATTCTGAACTTCTCCCTTAACAAGGTTTTTCAGAAACCACATATTTTTTTATGGCTGGGATTTGCTGCTCGTGGACCACTTCGTAAAATAAGTCGAAAAAAGATTGCCATTGTAGATATTCACCATTGAAGGGTTGTATTGTTACCTTTGGCAAAAAAATTTATGAATTTCTTTAGCCCGCTAAGTATTGCTCTAAGTCGTAATCTTCGTCTTCGGCATATTTTATTGTGCAACTATTACACAGCTTGATCTGTCTGCCAGTAGTCCGCCTAACATCTTATTTGTGGTTGCAACGGATGTTTGTTGTTTCATTGCCAACCCTTGTTTTGCAGGTTGCAGGCCAACGGCATAGCAACATTGTAGACGAAATGGAAAGCATCATCCAATATCGTCATATAAACCACTTTTGAAATAGGGATGGTTCTCTGGTATATCTGCGGATCGTATTATCCGTGTTTTCAAACCTTTTCCATAGTATGGCTAGTTCGCTGGCCTTTTTGTTGTAGTGTTCCAGCGTTCTTCTCTCCTGGGGGTTTTTCTTATTGTGGATATTACCCTGTTTATGTACACAGCCAATTCATATTGCTGAGTAACGAATACTGTGAGTAGACTTGTGCTACTAATCACTGCCTGAATTTTCCCTGGAACTTGATGAAGTTGGGATGACTCGTTGTAGATCTGAACCTGTTGATCAGCTAGATTGCGTATTGAATTGACTGTGGATAGTTAGCTGGAAACGATTTGGAAGCCTGGTTTGGTATGTCACTGAGTGTTTTGAGTTTCTTACCACTGGTAGGGGGAAACTCGAAATTCAATGATCTCGTCTTGTTGGGCGTCTCTTTTCATGTTGCTGTCCAAGCACATAAATCCAGGTTTACTAAGATGAGGCAAATTTGTTGATTTCTTCTTACAGCACTTGAACTCCAAAATGACCTTGTGAAATGGTTGCAATTAAACACTTCTGTTTTGTGTTAATGACTAACAAAAATATTCTTTATTGGGTTGTTTAAATACAGTTAAAATGAAGAATTGCAATAAAAATAAAATAAATAAATGTTGGAGTCAGTAATTAAAGCATAATTATACAGTTACTGACTAGGCATAACAAAATTACCAAAGTTGTTGAACTCTTAATATATTACATAATTGCATACTAAACAGTATTTATGTTATTGACTTTTGTATAATAAAAATATTTAGGTTGTTGGATTTCGACATAACAATGATTAACCCATGTAGGTCTGAACAGTATCAAGTAAAATAATTTTACCTTTTTAATTGATTTTATTTTCAATAACGATTTTAATAATAACTATTAAAAATTTAATTAATTATAGTTTTTAATTTCAAAAATAAATATGACCCCCTTCTGGAAAAAAAAATTTTTTTTTCATCGATTTTGGAGCCGATTCCCACCAGGGCCCAAAAACTGGTATGCAAAGAAACATATAAATGTGGGTACTTTTATGAAAGGAAATTTCCTCAAGATTTCAAAAATGATAGTATTTTTATGATCCATGATGTGTAAGCACTATAGAGCTATTTTAAATATATTTTAAGTACAAAAATGTGGAGGAAGCTTTTTTAGTGTTTTTTTTTTTGGTAATTTTTGTAAAATTTACTGTTCAAATAATGATTTTTACATGTAAATATGTTTTTAGTTGCTATCGTTGGCATTACCTAGGGATATCCACGTGGAGGTGATAGTACACAATTTATTGGCTTAAGTGTTTTTTCCTCCAGTCCGTCCAGAGCCCAGCTTCGCTGAGGAAAGTTTTTCTGCGTGACCGGCCTTAGGCCGGGCTTAGGGGTTTTCTTTTATGTGATAGGCAGTTTATTTGCTTCGCTGAGTTAAGTTTTTCGGCATGTCAAGATGTAGTAGAGACGAGTAAAATGAACCTAAAAATTGCAACTCTTGTAAGACATATAAAAAAATCAACCATGGAAGATTTTTGTATCTGTTTTTCCTATATAATAAAACTAAAGGACGCAAAAAAGTGTTGTATATTTCATATTTCGTTATTTCGTTTTGTTTCGTTTCTATGAAGATGTCATCACTTAGACAACCATTTTTGTAAGTAGTTAAAAGATAATTTCTTTATGTTATATATAATTATTTCTATATATTTTCAGATATTAAATTAATTTTCAGATATAAAAAATTTTAAGATTTTCAGCAAATAAATTAACTAAAGTATAATTTTTCTACAAATTTTTTGAGTTTTTTTCAGTCTACTAATCTTCAGCAATAATTTTAATAACTTTTAGCAAGAATTTTTTAATATTGAATCAACTAAGTGTTAGCAAAACTCTTGCTGAATCTACTAATTTTGTTGCTAAATATCAGGTCGCTAATTTTCAGCAAAAGATTTTGTTGACATTGGCATTTTTTTTGCAAGCACCCTCCTGACTAAAATTTTGCTGACTCAACAGTAATAGGCGCTACGTATCATAGATCTTAAAAATAATACCATTTTTTAAATCCTGATTAAATTTTCTTTCACTTGTGTGTTACTACGAGTACCGGTTTTTGGACCCTGGGGCCCACGGGCCCCGGCCAATTTAACCGAAAAAAGAAAACAAATTTTTTCAGCAATTTTAAGTAGATACTATTAACTCATTTGCAATTAAACATTAATTACATATTATTAAACTTTTAATTGAAATTGAGTTTAAAATCAAACAAAAGTTTAATTTACATTTTTTTGAGAATAATTTTTTCTGTGTATGTTCTGATTTTAAATTTGTCTTTATAATTTTTACTAAAAATATGTATTTTTTGCAATGGAAATGCCTTGGCTTTTAATAACGAAAACTTCCCGAGATACCTGGGAATGCCGTGAAATGAAAAAGTCCAGGAATTCCTAAAACCTAGTTGTTATGTTTAAAGTTCCGTATCAATCAATTAATTTTTTTTTTCTTTTTAGTTAAAAAAATAAGTTTTTTTTAGTATTTGACAGCTACTAAAATAAAACACAATCATACATTATAACAGAATCATATACTAAAATGTTGCAGCCCCGCGAATCTTGGCAGCTTTTATCAACGAGGCGAAAAAGACGACGTATGGCAAAAAATATCTGCTGTTATAGCATACCGACCTCAATTATAATAGCAGTAGGATGTTTCATGGTACTACCACAAGGATTAACACAATTTAATGGTGAGTTATGCAAACATTTTTTTGTTAATGAAAAACTGTTTTTTAATTGACTTATCAAAAAGTAAATACAAAAGACCTTTATGTTACAGTTGGTGTTATTTCTAGTCAACATCAGGGGTGGCAACACTTCTTTTGTAGCGTGTCATACAAAAATATGTTAATTTTGATCCCACCTTTTAACCACTAAACGTTAGAGAGAGAACCCATCGGTAGACTCTCCTTGTTAGTAACACTTTATTTGGTAAAACACTGTATAAACAACATATTTTATTAAGAGGCAATTTAAACGAGGCAATTTTTGCATGCAATGTTGCGTGCAACTATTGTTTGTAGGCAAACGGGGTAGAGAAGCAAGCGGCGTTGCAAAAATTTGCACGGTTTTCGTTTTTCAAGATATTTTTGACATTTCTTTTTGCTATCGATCGTATTCTTGTTAATTTGCTTTATTCGTATTCGGCTTCTAAAGTGTTGTGTATCGAAAATATTTCGTGAAATAAAAAATAAATGAAGAACTATTTATATATTAATTTAAATTATATTATTTTATAGTTTGTGATTTAACATAACAAATATCTCTAGAAATTCTAATAACAAAGTCCCCTGAAGATGTCCTTGGACAGGAATGAAATCCGGATAGGGACAAGCCTACAGCAGATTTTTTCACAATTTGTTAAATAAGTTTTGGGACTTTAGCACATTTAATTACTATCCAGCAAACAATCCGGTCCGTTTATGTGCCGTTTTCGGTACAGCATATACGGATCCGAAGTCCGTTTCCGTACCGTTTTCCGGATCAGTATACGGACCGGAAAACGGAATAAAAGGAGCGCTAAAACGGACCGTTTTCGTACCGTCATGCTGTATATAAAACGGAGTGTACGAATTGAGTGTACGTTCAAAACGTATCGTAAACTGTCCGTCATTTATTTAAAAAACGGAGTGGACTCCGTTTTTAATATACCGTATACGGTCCGAATATGGTCCGTATTCGTACCGTTTTTTTTTAAATGGTCCATTTTTATTTTTTTTTTTTATTTTATATAAATGATTTCTCCTTTTTTTAATTTTAAACAAAAGTTTGGTTTTATTTTTAAATTTTTTCATTTATAAAGATATGAATTACATTATTAAAAAACAATATAAAACCACATAAAAATTCAATAAAAATCAATAAAAGAATGTGGTTTTAACATTTTAATTTTTTTTTCATTTTATCTCTGGTGTTGTTTAACATCTTCATCATTAAAATTTTCATGAGATCTGCGTCTCTATATTTAATTGCAAAAACATCTGAAATACAAGTACATGTTAAAAAAGTGGTACATTTAAAAATAACCAAAAAAATTACCACTAAAAATCTTAAATACGTATTCAGCCATTTTTTATTTTATTTTTTTTTTTCTCGAGTTATGGAGTGACAATCAAAATGTACACTTCTTTTTATATATATAGATGAAAATGACTAATGTTCAGAAAAATCACCACATCTGGACCAAACAAAAATATTTTTAAAGAATTTTTTTTTAAAACCATCCTCATTGCATGTTCTACAAAACGTATTCAGCCATTTTTTATTTTCTGCAGCCGTTCTCGAGTTATGGAGTGACAATCAAAATGTACACTTCTTTTTATATATATAGATTTTATTAATATTTAATTTTATTACAAAATAAAACTGTTTGATTTTTTTTAAACAAACACACTCCGGTAATACAGGAAGAAAAATGATAACGTTGTAACGGAGTTTTAACTGATGAAAATCGGTGTAGTCCGGTTAAACGGCACTGAAATGGATACAGCAAAACGGAGTTAAAACGGATAATTTTCGAAAATTTGAGTAATCCAATTTTACTGTACGTTAATGGTCCGTTTTCGTACAAGCTTCGACGGATACGTAATTTCCGGTCCGTTTCCGTACCGTCAATGCCGGATTCATGAATCCGTTTGTAACGGACAGTCCGTAAAGTTGTTTCATGGGTATAAATGCAATTAATGTTTCTCCCGATGAAAATGAATTTGAAATATTAAATTATATTATTTTAAATTATTACGAATAAATTAAATTTCAACGAATGAACAATTAAAGAAGATTGGCAAAATAAACGTCAAAAAAATTGCATGCAAAAACTCCTCGTGTAAATGTTCATGACTTTTAGAAGCAACTTTAAAAGAGAATTCAAAAATTGCCTGCAATTAATTTTTTCGTTTAAATTGCCTCTAATGCCCAGTTTTTCACTTCGTATTTAAATGCAATTTGGACTTTAAGTTCTATTTAAATACAAATGTCAGTTTTTAACTTAAAATTTAAATCACATTTAAGTGACCAATCTTGGGCATTTAAAGTCTATTTAAATTGTACGAATATAACATATGATTTTGACAGTTTGTTTTTTTCCGCGTGGTAAAACAAACAATAAAAAATAAATTAAATTACAGCAGCCAATAAAAATTCAACTTCGGATGAAATTTTCACTTCACTTCTCTTCATTTTTATTTTATTAATTTACTTATAATTTATATTTTATTTCTATTTATATATATATTTATATATATGTATACATTTTATTTTTTATTTCTATATTTTATATTTTCTGCTTTTTTTATTCTTTAAACAGCTGTTTTATGAATAATGATCATTAATTTTTTGACATTTCATGATGTTACCATACTTTTGTCGCAAATAAATAACAATTATGATTTAAGACTGAAAAACTGAAACTGTATTTAATACAACTTAAATTTAAATGGCAATTAACTAATTGCATATTTAAATACGAAGTTAAAAACTGGGCATAAGAGTGTATTGAAGAGTATGTAATAGATAATTTGAATTTTAAACAGATAACTTGTTTTCAAGGTTGTCCACCGAACGAATAACGGTATCAGCATTGGTATCGATTTTTTGTTTTTTCGGTATTGGTATAACCGATACCGTCAAATTTAAAGAAAAGCCCAAGGTTAAGCAATGAATTCACTGTTCGGCCTCCGAAAATTCGGCCAAATCGAAAATAGTTCAGCGGTCGAACTTTTAACTTTACAGCTAAACTTTGGATTTTTCGGTAAATTTGATACACAAAATCGAAATTAATCGTTAAATTTTTTTAATAGGGTTCGCACTATTTTTTTTAATTTTGGTGAGTTTTTTTAAATGTTGGTGATTTTTTTAATATTTGGAATATTTTTTTTTCCATTTTGGCGATTTTTTTCAATTTTACCAATTTATTTAATTTTAGGGATTTTTTTGAGAATTTTTTAATTCGAATTTTTAATTTAATCGATTTTTTAAATTTTTTTTATATTTTTAACTTCAGTGATTTTTAAAATATGTTTTTTGTTTGTATGTTTTTCCCTTTTTCTTTTCCTTTTTTATTCTTTCTTTTTCATTGCCATACATTTTACTTTTTTACTTTTATATTTTAGTCTTTAAGATTCCTATGAACAAATAACATTCAGAACAAGTGATAATCCCATGCAAACATTCATATAACCTAGTTATCACACTAAATGTGAACTAATATATGAGTTCGAAGTTAACGATTATCGCCATTGATCAAAAATAAATTGAAAACTCGTTTGCTTGTTTTTATTCTCCTTTTTATTTTTACACTTGTTTTGTTTTATTTGAAAACAAAATGTAAAGGGGAAGTAACCTAAGACCGTACTTTGTCTTTTTTACAAGTTTGATATAATTTTTATTAAAAATAAAAATTATGTTTTTTCGACCTTTAATTGTGCAATGATGTTTGTATGGGATTGTCACTTCTTTCAAAACATGTTCTGATAATAGGAACCTAGAAAATTTCCTAAATAGAAATATCAACACATTCCTGAAATTGGTCAATTAATAAATTTGAAAACAAAAACTCTATAGATTATTTGTTAGGACAATATCCTAACTTGAATAATTTTTATTTTCATTGCACAATTAAAGGTCGAAAAACATAATTTTTATTTTTAATAAAAATTATATCAAACTTGTAAAAAAACTTTTATTTTTGCTCGAAAAAATAAAAGTCAAAAAATAACTTTTATTTTTGCTCAAAAAATTAAAAGTCTAAAAATAACTTATTTTCGCTCGACAAAACAAACGTCAAAAAATAACTTTTATATTTGCCGGAAAAAAAAACCCAACATTTGAAAAGGAGAGCATCCCAGGAAAACTTTAGTAATGGGTGCGATAAAGTAATGTGTACTCCATACCTGTATTATTATTTTCCAATAAAAAGTAATAAGTTACCGATTATTGCTTACATAAGACATTACTTTGTAATGAACACTTCTTACTTTAAGCATTATTTTGAAAGCAAGTTACCAATATTAGGACACGTATCAATCATCAATTACATAATACTTGAAATAAAAACGTAAAGTAATAATTAAAATATCTTTTTGAAAATCTATTTATAGACTCATTACTTTATGATCTTTTGTAAGCATGAGGGTAAGGTATATATTTTAAACATCACAAACGAAAACTCGAAGCACAACAATTTATTTACATTTTAGCAACCCATTTTTATATGTGGCGATAGCTCAGTTGGTAGAGTTCTCGCTAATCATTCAGAGACCCCAGCTTCGAATCTCTGCGCGACCACGTTATTTATTTAGTTAAAAAAAGTATTAGTAATCATTGTTTTTTATAATTTTTTTTATGAAAATCTATTTATAGACACATTACTTTTCTGAGCCCGGTAACCATTTAAGTAACCAGTTACTTTACACCCTAGTAGGTAATGAGTACACCCATTACTTTTAGACTTATCGCCTGTAAAATTCATCAGTGCAGTAAGGTGTATTGTAATACGTGGAGCCCTCTGGCGATATATTACTTTACCCATTATTTGGTATTGTGTGGTTTTGCTGGAATTTCATGAAAGACTTCTCCACAAGGTTCAATGTGGTATATTGAAATCAGTGCTCCAACATTTGCTTTTTTTGTTTAAAAATTAAAAAATAACGTAACTGTTGGTTCCTGGTATTTTTAGCCAAAGCCGATTAATTGGTACCACACTACTTTTAATAGGGTCGTTTCACATCGATTTTTTTTTAAGTATTTCTTTTTTGTAACTACTTTGCGGTAACAATTGTTATTTTTGTTGTTTTGTTTTTTGTTATAAATTTTATATAAACAAATTAAGGTGTGGATTATTGAAGTACGCATAAAAATTAAAATCAAAGATAACAAATTTCGAATGATGAAGATGATAATGATGACACCAAATACAAATACTAAAAAATTAGCATATGATTAACATCGCCTATATATTGATGTTGAAAAGCTTTCCAATTGATATGAAACTTGTTATATATGAGCTATTTGAAAAATTTTCTACACCTGTTGAAACTGACGTTAGATGCCTCATATATCTCATGGATGGTAAACGATTCGATGCGGTTATCGCTAAGGGTAACGCTATTTTATTTTATTTTGGTAACGGTATTTTAGGGGTATCGATATTTCAGTTATTTCGGTAACGGTTTTTTTTTAGCGATAACGCTTTAACGATAATTGTATTTAAGTTATTTCGGTAACGGTATTTTAAGGATAACGGATATTCAGTTATTTCGGTAACGGTATTTAAAGCGTAACGTTATTTTAGTTATTTCGGTATATGCATTAATGCATACCGATATTTTTAGTCCCATCATGCCCGAATTCAAACGACTGGCTCGCTTACGATCAAACTTTGGAAAACATATCTATTTACAGTTGTTTTTTCTGATCTCGTCAGATTATTTCGGTAACGGTATTTTAAGAAAAATGGGATAAAGATAGTCAGTTGAAACGGTTTTGAATCGATAACGGTATTTTAATGGTATTGCCTGCCATGTTTTATGAATTGAGAGAAACGATGAACAGGGTTAGGTTGACTATACTTAAAAGCTATGACATGCAAAGTTTCACGTTGAAACGTCTTCACCAAAATAATTCATGGTCATGTAAATGTCGAAAAATTAAAGAAATGACTTGAAACTTACAAGAGTTTTTAATTTATTTTTCTGCTTATACACTCAGAATATTCTTACAGTAAATACATGTTGGTAATTCTGGTAAGGAACATATAGCAGTTGTTTTAACTGTTATTGTAGTGATTTTTCTATGATAAAATGAAAAACGACTAATTTACAGTCATTTCAAGAAAAACTACACGAAAAAAATGTACTGTAACAGTTGTTTTGAGTAGTTATTTTAGTATTTTAATAAACAACTACCAAACCAGTAATTTTGCAGTAAGCAGTTAATTTTTTTTAATTATTTAAAAATAAAAGATTATGTTGAGTTTTTAAAAATTCTCATTTAGTTTATATTTGTTATTATTGATATGTTCATAGTTTGCTAATAATAAATTAGTAAATGTCATTGTATCTCAATACATTGGAACTGGAATACCGCTGGGAATGTTGAATTTGCAGTTTAAATATTATGTAGGAAATACAGAGTTATTGTAATTAAAAAAAAAAAAATATTTTTTTTATTAAAAAGTATCTTTATAAGTTCATTGTTTTTATTGTTTTTCACCGCTTCTATAGTCGTTTTTACTACCTTTGTAGTTGTTTTATCAATAGTTAACAATGACTACATGTTTAGTAATTATTATTTTTTACTACATTTGTAGTAATTTTAACTGTAATTTTTAGTAATTTCTAACTTTAAATTAAGATACTGAGTGTTGGTATTTTGTATGGTAGCGGATCAGCAAGTCAGTCAGTGACAGCAATATACCGCTAAGATGTTTTTACGAAATTTCCAACTGTGCATAAATAAAACAGAAAAAATGTAAGTCATAAATTCCTGGCTACGAGGCTGGTAATAACAACTGTAAACAACGGCTAAGAAACTGTGTTAAAGATTTTAAAAAATGAGAACAATAACTGAAATGACCGCTTTGGTAACGATTTAACAACGCAATACATACACATAAAACAAAATGTAACATTACACTGTGCTACACAGAAAATTAACTCGTCAAATGACCTAATGTAAGTTGTTGCTGACTAGCTGACTGTGAGTGCATTACATGACCGGTTTTAGAATTTGCAATATACCCTAAAATTTTCGAGATAACGGTAAAAGAGTATTGTTTGCGACTGGCTGATTTAAACATTTGTAATTCAGTAATATTTTTATTCGATTTTAAGTTTTTAAAAAAAATATCTGGGCTTTCTAAAAATATATACTTTTTTTATATTATTAATATAATTAGGTAGAGATTTTTTTAATAACAATTAAAATTAAAAATTTTTTAAACTTTTTCAATCGCACTACAGTAGTGCGATTCAGTAACATGTTTTAATGATAATCGAATTGTTTAAAAAAGTAACAAAAATAATAATTTTTTTTTCGTTAACATTTTTAAACGATATTCTATATTGTTAAAAACAGCTGTCGTTGTTATCTAAACAACAACAAATATTGTGTTGTTTATTTAATCGAGAAAAAGTTAAATTTTTAAATAGAAAAATATAGTTGTCGACTATCGTAAAGGGGTACTTAGTACAAACAACAAAAGTTGTCGATATATTTTGCGTATGTCGGATCGTTAAAAATTACTAAACGCATAACAGGTAATTTTCTTTTAAAATCGATTGTAAAATGATTGAGTTACAAATGTTTAAATGCACCAGTCGCAAAAAATATTCTTTTACTGCTACCTCGAAAGCTTGAGGGTATATTGAAACTTTTCAAACCGGTTTTGTAATGCACTCAGCTAGACTTACAACCTACATTAGGTCACTTGAAAAGTGATTGAAATTTTTTGCTTTTTGTAGCACCGTGTTATTGTTGTCTCTTTGTTAAATACGAAAAATAACGTTTTACTAAAAAGAAAAGTAGCACACGCTAAAGCTAGCTTGCTATTTTAGCATTTTGGAAGCTACACAGAAACAATTATATTCGATAAAGTCCAACTATGTACACTCAAAAAAAAAGTTTACAAAGTCAGCAACATTTTTGCTGCGGGGATCCTTGCAGAAAAATTGCTATACATATCAGCAAAAAAGTTGCTAAATTCAGCAAAATATTTGTTGAATTTACAAATTGTTTTGCTGATATAAGCAAATTTTTCTGCTAGGATCCTCCGAGCAAAAATTTTGCTGACTTTACAGGCTTTTTCTTGAGTGTAGGAGTGGATGAAATTAATCCGAAGCTTCTTAAAAACCTCTTACTTCAACTGTTTCTTACATAAAATTACGTTCTTCTTCAAAAAAATACTTACCAATACCTTTTTTTTTTTTTTTTTTTTATTTTATTTATTTAAGTCTATGGAGATAATCCGTGCAGACTATAAAATTAAAATATTTTACAATAGAAATACTAGAATTACTTATTTAATTTAAGGAATTTAAATATAAGATAATATCTCTCTTTACAATATCTAAACTTTTATTAAAATCAATTAACTGAAACAACATATTAAACTCATCGCAAGTTCTACGAAATGGATCAAAGTTTGCAAAATTAGATTTATGATATTTAATATTTAAAAATTCATAATTTCTTGAACAACGAAAAGGAATATTCATATTTACTTTACTTAGCAGATATGGTGAATAAAGACTTCCATTCATCAACTTAAGCAAGAAGGACACATTCAGCATTTGTCTACGGCTTTTCAGCGTAGGTAATTTAATAAGTGCTAGGCGTTGTTGATATGAGGGCAGATTAATATTTGGATTCCAATCCAAGCCGCGAAGGCAGAATAATAAAAATTGTTTTTGAACGGATTCAATAGAATTTGAATGGATAAGGTACTGAGGGTCCCACACGACAGAACCATATTCTAGAATCGGTCTGACAAGCGTTGTAAATAATTGTTTTGAAGTATATGGATCACGAAATTCTTTGCTCCAGCGTTTGATGAATCCAAGTACTCCAGTAGCTTTATTTATTGTTAAAGATATGTGAGATCTAAAGTCTAACTTTCTATCTAAAAGAATGCCAAGATCGTTAAATGACTCCACTAACTCAATAGTAGCATCATTCATCACGTAGCGACCATTAATAGGAGAGGATCTAGAAAATATCATGTATTTGCATTTTTTAACATTAAGGCTCATTAAGTTTATTTTGCACCAAGTAATAAAACGAATTATATCATTCTGTAGTAGCATTTGATCGTTGCAATTGTTGAATGAAAGATAAATTTTTACATCATCTGCATACATTAAAGTATTAGAATGCGTAATAACTGAAGGAAGATCATTTATAAATAATGTGAATAATAGAGGTCCAAGATGACTACCTTGTGGGACACCAGATAAAACATCAATATATTTGGAATACGAATTTCGAAATTTAACACGCTGCTTTCTGTTGTATAAATATGAACCAATCCATTTAAGAAATAATATACTAAAGCCATTCTTATCGAGTTTGTACAACAAGAGTTTGTGATTAACTTGGTCGAACGCTTTACTGAAATCAGTATAAATTACATCAGTTTGTTTTTTATTGATAAAGCCTTCATTCACATAAGTAGTAAGTTCCAGCAAATTTGTAACTGTAGAACAAGAATTGCTGAAACCATGTTGACTCGGAGATAAAATAGATGAAATTTGATGTGCCATAGAATCATAAACGATTTTTTCAAATAATTTTGGTAAAGTACTTAGTTTTGCTATTCCTCTATAATTAGAAACAACCGCTTTAGATCCAGACTTGAACAGCGGGATAATAAATGATTCCTTCCAAATAGATGGAAAATAACCCAATTGAATCGATTTATTGAATATAAATGTCAGCGGAATATATAGTAGATGAGAACACTGCTTTAAGATGCAACTAGGAATACCATCCGGACCCGCAGCATAGAACCATTTTAACTTATTTAAATAACTTAGCACAGCTTGTTCATTAATAGGAGGCATATTAATTCGCGTTGATTCATAAATTGTATAAGGATACTGATGAGAGTTGTATATCGATGATGAGTAAGTAGATGAAAAAAAATCACCAAACATATTACTGATATTTAAGTCATCTGATGACTCGCAATCCCCATTCCTCATTATTGATGGATAATCAGCGGCACGCCTTTTAGAGTTAACAAATTTATAAAATGATTTAGGGTCGTGTTTCAAGCTATCCTTAACTCGAATTAAATAATTTTTATAGGCTGTTTGGTTCGCAATAGTATATGCTGATCTAGCAATTGAGTATTTCATATAGTATAAAGATGAATTGGATTGTTTATATTTTTTATACAAATTATTTTTTTTATTTTTCAAGCGCGAAAGATACTTAGAGTTCCAAGGAGGACCAATTACAGCATTTGGAACCTTCATTGGTATAGAAGCCGAAAAACATTCATTGAGACGACAATAAAAAGTTGTTAAGCATTGATCAAGATCGTTGATAGCAGATAATTCTTCTAACCAATTGATACTAGAAATATGTTGTTTTAAGATGTCATAATTTGTGCGTTTAAAACAATAAATTTTACTTGTGTTGTGTTGTTTATTTTTATGCTGAGCAGGATAAAAGCACGAGCAAGTTAATTCAATAGTTGGATGATATATATCCTCAGGATTAGATATTGAAGTATGACGTTCTATAGAAAAATCCGTTGGTTCATTGACGAATACTAAATCAGCATTTTACCGCAGGCATTTGTTATCGAATTAATTTGGAAAAGACAATTAGACAAAAGATTATGAATAAATTCTGTAGAAGAATCTGAGGAACTAGAAGGGGTCAGATAATTTGTGTCTACAGCATGTTCCCAAATAACTGATGGCATATTAAAATCTCCAATAAACATTACCAAGTCAGATGATTTTAGATTTTTCAATACTACGTTGACAGCACTAATATGATCCATGTAAACAGAATGAGGTGAATTTGGCGGAATGTATGAGCAAATTATATAGATGTTTTTGTTATTTATTTTTGCTAAAACACATATAATTTCAATATGTAAGAAATCATTTAAAATAATTTCATCGCAAGAAAATACATTTAATACAGCAATTAATACTCCACCACCAGTCTTTTTTTTAACCGCATTTAATTCAGCATCAACATTGCTACTTAAACTATCTCTGTCACGTCTGAAAATTTGATATTTTGAGCAAAAAATCTCACTATTATGGATTTTTTTACTGAGCCAAGTTTCAGTAAAAATTATTATATGATTCGTAAAACCGGCACTGTTGCAATATAATGATGAGAGTTTCGAGTTTATTCCTCTGACATTTTGATAAACAATCGATATTAGTTTTTTGAATTTGTATCATTTATTTTAGGAAGACGGGCATTATCTTCATCACGATAAATGAACTCGCGTTTAAAGCCTTTTTAGGCCAATTATTAGAATCAACAATTTGATCAAACAATTCTACAGGAACAATTATTTTGAATGATGCTCTATATCTAGAATTCATTTTATGCACAACAACATTTTCGATATTACAATTTTGAAATTTAGATTGTATATAAAATTTCACTTCATCAGCAGTAGTATCAGCTGCAAAACGGGACGCAAAAATAGTTTTCCTTGGAGAAACAAATCTTAACTCTCTAGGAGCAGATAACGCATTTGTCGTTGATGCTGTCACTGATGAATAATTAGATGTAGAATATGCTACAGAATTGACTAATGGTTGACGAGTTGAATCGGAAATTGCGGATAGCTGAGTAGAAAGTGGAACAGATGGGCATACTACAGAAGCACCTGACAAATTAACGGTTGTAGAATTTGAAGTACCAGGACGTGGAGATGCAGAATCAAAGTTTATTAGACGATCGGTATTAACGTAGTCTTTATTAGCATTTTGTACGCAATTAGCGTTATTAGATGTCTGCGTTATTAGTATTTCAACATTACTCGGAGTTGCCGGTTTATTTGAAGAAATATTTTGGTTTGGATTAGGAAAAGCGAAACATTCATTAGAAGGAATTTTATTGGAGGGCGCAGAATTTTCTTTACTAGAGATTCTTGGAGATTTTCGGCGTGTTGGAGAAGGTATCAAAGGCGAAGTTACTCCTTTTAAAGATTCATAGTCCTCAAAAAGCTTACCATAAGCATTAATTTGGCTTGTTAAATTACTCAGATTATTTTGGATTTGAGTGAAGTTGTTTTTAGTACTTTGAAAGAAACGGTAAAAATCAATACTAATTTTTTGACAGTTATTACAACGCCAATGCAAGTTTTTATGCTTTGATAGCGATTCAGCCACTAATGTAGAGAGGCCACTGCATTTAAAATGACATAGACCATGACAAAGCCAGCAAATAATCATCCTTTCATCATCACTATTCAGATTACAGCCTTTTTTAACACATTCCATGATTTTAGACAAAGTTGTAGTATTTTTGCTTGTTGGGTATTTTGATGAAACTACTCGACGAAAGATGGCGCTGAAACGTTAGCAAATTCACAAACCTATAGCGTTGTATTAAAATGGTATGTACAACAGCTGATTTAACAGTTGGATTATAATTAAAATTGTTTATAATGGTTGTATCAAAAAACAATTGGACTATTTTTGATATTCCAACAATTATATTTATATATTGTGAACAAAATAAAACACTTAAAAACAGTATTGATTTAGGTAGTATAATACCAATATTTGTCACAGTTTATCATTAATTTTAAACGAATGCGTGAATAAAACTTGATGTTAAAATCAGTACAAATCAAAATGCAAATGACAGAGCGGTATAAAACACAACCGAACACGATTACACTATTTCCAAGTATCTTCCAAAAAAGTACCTTCTCAAAAAAAAGTAAAGAAAGTATCTTTTTCAAAAAAAAGTACCAAAAAATGTACCTTTTTACCAAAAAAAAGTACAAAAAACTATTGGCATAAAGGTAAAAAAAATTAAATTTATCAAAACACTACCTTTTCCAAAAAAAGTACCGAAAGTTTCTTTTTCCAAAAAAGTGGTACCAAAAAATGTACCTTTTTGAAAAAAGTAACAAAAAAATTACTTTTTCTAAAAAAGAACCAATTTTAAAAGTAACTACCAAAAAGTATTGAAAAAAAATACCAATAAAACTTTCTAAAAAAAGTAATAATATACAAAAAAGGTGCGCCCCGGTAGGCTAGTTGGTAGCGTGCTGGCTTATCAGTGCGGGGGTCGTGGGTTCGATTCCCACCAGAGGCACTGGTCTGTTTTCGCTTAAACGCGCCGAAAGCCATAGTAGCTAGTGCTCGGTTAGGGTAATAGGATATAATTTGTAATTATATGATTATTAATTATTAAAAAAAAAAATAATTTTTAAAAAAAATTTTTTTTTTAATATCAAAAAAGTGCTTTTTCACAAAAAAAAAATACCTTTTCCAAAAAAATACTTTTTCCCAAAAAAAAGAAAAAAAGTACCTAAAGCATTAAATTTTTCTAAAAAAAGTACCAATTTCAAAAAAGTACCTTTTCCAAAAAAAAAAATAAATTTTTCCAAAAAAAAGAATCTTTCAAAACAAAGTAAAAGAAAAAATTTAATTTTTTTAAAAAAGTATCAATTTCAAAAAAGTACCTTTTCCAAAAAAAAGTCAGAAAAAAATTATTTTTTCAATTTTAAAAATGTACTTTTTCTAAAAAAATCACATTTTCCAAAAATGTATCTTCAAAAAAAAGTACCTCTCCCAAAAAAAGTACAAAAGAAAAAAGAAATACTTTTTTTTTAAAAAATATCAATTTTAAAAAGTACTTTTTCCAAAAAAAAAATACCTTTGATAAAACAGTACTTTTTCCGAAAGAAGCACTTTTTCCAAAAAAAATTTCAATTTCCAACAAAAATATCTTCAAAAAATAATAACCAAAAAAGTATCTTCCAAAATAAGTACCAAGAAAATTTAATTGTTCTAAAAAAGTACTAATTTCAAAAAATTACTTTTCCCAAAAATGTACTTTTTCTAAAAAAATCACATTTTCCAAAAATGTATCTTCCAAAAAAAGTACCTCTCCCAAAAAAAGTACAAAAGAAAAAAGAAATACTTTTTTTTTTAAAAATATCAATTTTAAAAAGTACTTTTTCCAAAAAAAAAAATACCTTTGATAAAACAGTACTTTTTCCGAAAGAAGTACTTTTTCCAAAAAAATTTCAATTTCCAACAAAAATATCTTCAAAAAATAATAACCAAAAAAGTATCTTCCAAAATAAGTACCAAGAAAATTTAATTGTTCTAAAAAAGTACCAATTTCAAAAAATTACTTTTCAGAAAAAAAAGTATCTTTTCCACAAAAAAATCCATTTATCCAAAAAAGTATCTCCCAAAAAAAGGACCGAAAAAGTATCTTTTAAAAACAAAAGTACAAAAAAAATTTAATTTTTCTAAAAAAAGTACCAATATCAAAAAAGGGACCATTACCAAAAAAAAAATTAAAAAGTATTATTTTAAAAATTTACTTTTTCAAAAAAAGTACCTTTTCAAAAAAAAAAATTCCATTTCCAAAAATAACGAACCGAAAAAAAACCATTCCCAAATAAGTACCAAAATAAAAAGCACCAAAACTATAAGTATCAAAAAAATTTAGTATTCGAAAAAAGTACCAATTTTAAAAATGTGCCTTTCCAAAAAAAAGTACCGAAATTTTCACAAAAAATAATTACCGAAAAAAGTCCCTTTTCCAAAAAAAAGTACCAAATAATGTACCCTTTTCAGAAAAAAGTACAAAAAAAAGTACATTTTCAAAGAGAATAAGTACCGAAAAAGTTACTTTTCAAAGAAAAAAGTTCCGAAAAATTTTCCTTTTTATCAAAAAAAAAAGTATCAAAACTATTGATAGAAAAGTACCATAAAAATAAAATTTTCTAAAAAAGTACCTAATTCAAAAATGTCCCTTTCTAAAAAAAAGTACATACATTTTCAAACAAAAATAATTACCGAAAAAGGTCCCTATTTCGAAAAAAGTACCAAGAAATGTACATATTTTAGAAAAAAGTATCAAAAACTATTGTAAAAAGTACCAAAAAAATTTTCTTTTTCTAAAAAAGTACCAATTTGAAAATAGTTTTTTCCCCTAAATAAGTACCTTTTTCCAAAAAAAAGTATCTTTTCGAAAAAAGTACCTTTTCCAAAAAAAACGTAACGAAAAAGTTCAATTTTCAAAAAAAAAATACCAAAAAACTTACATTTTCACAAAAAAAAAGTACCTAAAAAATTTTGTTTTGCTACAAAAGTACCAATTTCAAAACAGTAGCTTTACCAAAAAATATAACTTTTTCAAAAAAAATTGCAAAAAAATATTTAATTTTTCTAAAAAAGTGCCAATTTCCAAAAAGTGCGAAAAAAATTAATTTTTCTAAAAAAGTACTAATGTCAAAAATGTACTTTTTCCAAAAAAAAATATTTTTTCGAAAAAAAAAAGTATTTTTTCCAAAAAAGTACTTTTCCAAAAATTACTTTTTCCAAAATAAGAAAAAAGTACAAAAAAAAAATTTAATTTTTCTAAAAAAAGTACCAATTTCAAATATGTATACTTTCTAACATAGTACCAATTTCAAAAAAGTACACATTACAAAAAAAAATTCCTTTTCCAAAAAAAAATTCCATTTTCCAAACAAAAAGTACTAAAAAAAATTTAATTTTTCTAAAAATGTATCAATTTTAAAAAGTACTTTCTGTATCTTAAAAAAAAAGTACCGAAAAAGTACCTTTTCCAAAAAAAAACTGGAAATAAATTTTTCTAAAAAAATACCAATTTCAAAATGTACTTTTTTAATAAAAAAAAATTCCTTTACCAAAAACAGTACTTTTACCTAAAAAAATTTCCATTTCCCACCTAAAGTATCTTCCACAAAAAAAAAAACCAAAAAGTATCTTCCAAAAAATTCATACTGAAGTAACACTTTAACGAACAAGTCGAACAAAAATAAAAAATATATAAATTTTAAAAATATATATAGTAATTGCATAGTTTTGTTATTAACAAACAAAAAACTTAAGTCTTTGTTTAACGAATATCTCGATTTAACGAACAATCTTGACGTCCTGTAATTCGTTTAACCAGAATTCTACTAAATTTTCTACAAATATAATTTTGTTATAATTACGTTCTAATTTTCTAAATTTTTTGCCGTTAAAACTTTATTTTAGTGATTTTTAACACTTATCGTGTTAAAATCTGAGTCTACAAATAGAGCTTAAAATATTTCGTGTATATTTTTTTCATATTAATGTATTCAAATAAGTGAGTGAGTGACTGACTCAACATCGCCCAGCCTCGACCCCTGGACCTAGGAACTTGAAATTTCCAAGTGATTTTCCAATATTCCAACGGAGAGGGCCAAAAAGTTTAAAAAGTCTTCCGTTTTTGCAAAAAAGTAACGGCATTTTTAAAATAAGTAACCGTTCTTTTTTTAACAAATAAATGTAACGGATTTTTAAAGTAAAGGTTTTTCTTTTATAAGTAACGACATTTTTCAAAAAAAATAACGGGTTAAAAAAGTAACTGTACTTTTCAAAAAAATAACGGGTTTAAAAACGTAACAGGTTTTTAAATCAAAAAGCAACGGGTTTTTATAAGTAACGGTACTTTTCAAAAAAATAACGGGTTAAAAAAGTTTTTTTCCCAATATAGTATCTGTCTGTGAGATACTAACTGACTCAACATCGCCCAGCCTAGCACCTGGCCCTAGAAACTTTAAATTTTTGTTCCTCCTGGGAAGGTGACCTCCACTAAGACGGGCTTTTTTGATATTTCATTGGAGATGGCCAAAAAGTGGGAAAAGTCCTACTTTTTTCCTGACTGGATCAACATTGCCCAGCCTTGACAACTGGGCCAAATAACCGAAAATTTGGTATACAGTTTCCTCCTGGAAAGGAGAATTCGAATAAGACATAATTTTTTGATATTCCAACGGAGATGGCCAAAAAGTTTTCCGAAAAAAAGTATCCTATTCCAAAAAAATATCTTTTCCCAAAAAAAGTACTTTTTGCACAAAAAAGAATACTTTTTTAAAAACAAGTGCTTTTACCAAAAAAAGCAGTTTTCCCGGAAAAAGTGCTTTCACCAGAAAAAAATACATTTTAAAAAAAGTACTTTTGCAAAAAAAAAAATACTTTTGCAAAAAAAAATACTTAAAAAAAAAAACTTAAAAAAAAGACACGGTTTCCTTCAAAAAAAGTATTTTAAAAAAATTTACATTTTTTAAAAAAAGGACTTTTTCCAAAAGCAAATTTTCCATAAAAAAACACATTTTTAAAACAAAAAAATAATGCTTTTTTCCGAAAAAACTACAATCCATCCTAAAAAGTAATTTTTCAAAAAGGTCCAAATCAAAGTACTTTTTCCAAAAAATACTTTTTCCCAACGAATATATTTTTTTTTTAAAAAGTACGTATGCCACAAAAAATAATTTTATTTAAAAAATTCAACACATGTTAACAAATTTTCATAAAATCTAAAAAACTGAAAGTTTGTAATTTGAAGAATACATATAACAAGTTTCATGTTATATTAATTTTCATGATCATGGCATGATGGGTTATTTCCAAAAAGTCCTTCAAACAAAGAGTACTTACTAATTAAACATCGCCCAAATGTAGAACTACACTAAAACTGTATCTTTAATATAGTACTGGAAGACGTAGAAACGAGTAAAGAGTCACATTTTACGACCATTGGCTAAAAAGTTTTAATATAGGTTTTCTGCGATGTGGGCTAGTACACTGAAAATGCACTTATTGAATTTTCCACTGGAAACGCGGTATTACCGGGATTTAAAATGCTTAATCAAAATGTTAAGCTAAATCTGACACAGAAAACGTAAGTTGTTTCCAAAATGGGCAGATGAGTAAAAATTTGGTTTTTGAAAAATTTTATAAAAACGGGAAAACGAATGGGTTTAAAATTCATCCTTCAGTCTGCTCGATTACTTGATAGTCGAAACATTAAATTTTATATGTAGTTATAGAAACATGCGCACTGAGAAGGCCCTATTAGGAATTCGGATATGAAGAGGATAGAATGTTTTCAGAAACAGCCTGTCTTAAAACCTGTTCCTGTTCCTTCGAACTTGAATTTAAGTTCTTTCTTGCAATTAGTAGATGCAATGTAAAAAAAAAAAATCGCAGAAGGGCTAATAAGTCTACCTATGTTAAAAACATCCCCTTAAAATAATTAAATGTTTGCCGTTAAGACAACGAAAAAGTTTTTTGCATAAATAGATAGCATTTTTTCACAAAAATGTTATATTTAAATTTCAATATTCCAAGTAGTTCCAAAATAATAGTCTTTTGAACTACAAAACTTCATTCACATTGTATGTATTTTTTAATTTTCATTAGCATTTTTCTCAAACCTTATTTTTCGTAAAAGAATTTTAATCCAAATTGAAAAAAAAATACAAAAATTATACTTTTCGAAAAACAGGTTAAGGACAATTTTATTCAAATTTAAAACCACATAAAACTTCACTGAAGCTTTTGAGTGCAAAACCCTACACTCAAAATAATATATCTGTTCGTTCCACAAAAAAATTTATTACATTTAACAAAATGTATTTCTGTTTTTTGGCTCACAACCAGTATTTTTTGTTAATTTTTACAATTCCTAAATAATGTACAAAATAGGTACAGTTTTATTTCTACTCTTGCAAATTATTTTATTCACATTCTTCAAATTTAACCTGTTAACTGGTTTAGACGCATATTTACACACAAGTTTTATTCAAGCCAAAAGCAATGCTACATTGATGTGAAATATAATAATAAAATTTGGTCTTTCATTTGCGTCATTACATTATAATTTTGGGCTCTTTGTTCAAAAAGGGTAGCGGAAGCTTTACCAGCCCTGGTCCAAATATATTAAGAACATTTGTGGATACTCTGAAGAAACGAAAATTTTGTCCGTTTTATAAAATAGAATACTTTTCGAAAAAATTCCTTGGCTTCTGGTCCTAACCAAGGTCCAATTTTGGATAGGGATGACATTATCACGTGCGCATGGTGAAGCTAGGAGTAATACAATTTTTCATCGATTTTCCTTTAACTTTATCAGTTTTCAAGCTATGGGGCATATTCTAAAATTAGATAAGGAGAAAATAGCGCCGGCTTGAAAACTTCGGAACTAGGTAATATCATATTTTAACAATAAATTTAAAAAATTTATCAAATAAGTTCTAAAAAAATAGTTTTGAAAAATAACACTTAAAAGTGGTTAAAGCACTGGGAATCTTTACTATTTTGTTAAATAAGGGTAACTTTAATCTATGCTTAAATCAGTGTTGAAATAAAAAACGGTAAATGATTTTGCCGCAGTTGAAACCTACAAGTTTTAAGTGAATAGGTAAATTTCTTAAGATTTAAAAGAGTATCACCTTTACTCTTTTTTATACGCACAACTTCCGAATATCCAAAATCTTCTATAACTTAAAAATCCTAAACGAAGTTAACGGTAGTTTTTAATATCGGAATATATTAAGATTTCATCTTTTAATAATTAAACATTTAAATTGTTTGTCTTATTCCAAATTCCTAACTTCAGTGGTTTGAACTTTGTGATCAATGGTTATTTATCCCTTTTGAGCCATGTCTTTCTTACCATGGTTTTATAATAAATTCCAAAAAATTATGCTTTAGTGAATTATCTGAAGGGGTTTGGACACAAGGAGACTTTTCCCCGTAAACATTTCCAAAAATCTCATCTTAGAGGATGTTTATGGGAGGTTTCAAGTTCCTAGCTCCAGCGGCTTGGTCAGGGTGATTAAGGGAAAATTTTTTCCTTTGTACCACATTTTCATTGAGTTTTTATTGGTAATTCCAAAAAATATATTTCAAGTGCATTAGCCATTACTAAATTTGAAATTACAGATTTCTAGCAGAAGGGATTTAAGCAGAAAGATAATAGGAATATTTTTTATCCTAACAATTTCGACTGGGTGATAAAGGAGTCACTTTTTTCTTTGCACCACTTTTTTATTAAGTTTTTGTTTAAAATTCCAAAAAAGTTTACTAGCCTATACTCTACACCCAGAAAACATACTTGGTCGTGGCTACCGTTGTAATTAGGGCAATCGAAATTATATTGTCGTGTCAGAATGTCCGTTGCCTCAATCGAATGATTTTTATCACAATCAAAAGATTCGGTAGCGACAACTGAATCATTCGATTGTGATGAAAATCTTTCGGCTGAAGCAACAGTCATTCTGACACTACAATAAAATTTCGATTGCTTCAAAAGAAATTTCGTGAAAACTACCAAAAAATTCGATAAATTTGGGTAGTAACCAAATACGGTTACTACGACCGAATCTATTTTCCTTATTTATTTGAAATTTCAGAATTCTAGCGAAGAGGTTTAAGCAGAACTTTAAGCAAAACACTTTTTATCTTTTTTGTGCAACCTTTTAATTATTTCCAAAAATCGTGCTTCCGAAAATTGTGTCTGCGCCGGAGACGGAACCTTCATACCAAATTTGTACTTTCAAGCTCATGCGCTTAAAGCTGGGTGATTAGGCGGCACTTAATAACCTTTGAACCCCACTTTTAGTATGTTTTCATTTCAAAAATATCTCTTTAGTTAATTAGTCTATACATCAGGGAATACATTTTTTATACTAGCGGAAGAAGCCCAAAAGGTGTTTAGTGTAAATAAAACGTATTTTTGAGTTAAAGTTCAAAATTTTATTTTTATTGCACAATACAATAAAGTATTACCTATTTTATTTCACAGATTTGCAGAAATGTTTTACTTAGCGAAGCCAGCTTCGGACACACCACAGAGTAAAAAACCCCTAAGTCCGCCCGCAGGCCGGCTACGCAGAAAAACTTTCATATTCACACAAAGTTCTTTTGAAAAATTTGTCTTTTAAGAATATGTCTATTTTTTACTGGTGATTATTAGCATATTCATGTTAGGCATAGTTCCCATATTGGTTTGGGGGTTATGATAGAAACATTTCAATTCATAATCCCCAAATCGGAAATTCGGATAATGTCATGTCATTCCTGCCTAAAAATGTAGATCTTCAAACTTCTTATAAATATCGTCCAGGACTAAATATTTTTTTTTTTTAAATTTTGTGCTTTTGTGTTCATTAGTCAAAAAGAGTATATAATTTTGCAGCACTTCGAATCTACAAATTTCAAGAGAATTGGTAAATGTATTTAAAAGTTATGAATTTGTACCAACTTTTACCCCTTTTTATACAGTTAACTTCTGAATATGCAAAATATTTTATAATTAAATTTTTATTATTACTCGACTAGCTTAAATGTCCGATATATCGTTACCAATAGTTTTTAATTTCGGAATACATTAAAAAGAAAATAATTTCCTGTTATAATTATTTTGTTTAACCATTTCGAGAAGATGTTTTAAATTTTACGCATAAAGCAATTGTACATGTCATTAAGAGGACACTTTTTCCCTTTATATCCCTATTTATGACAAGTTTTGATCAAAAACCCAGAAAGTATATCTTAAGTGAATTACGATATAATTACCTAATGGTTTATGAGATTGTCCGTTTTTGCCCCTCCCTTGGTTGATGTCTACGCTTAAGGAAGTACCTACATGTTAAATATCAAGTTCCTAGCTCCTAGGATTTAAGCCAGGCTATTAACGGACACTTTTCCTTTTCTACCCCATTTTTATAAAGTTTTAATTAGAAGTTCAAAGAAACACATATTTTAAAGGTCAAATTTGTAGCCAAATATTATTTGGCGGAATATTAAAAGGGAGATTTTGGAACTCACCTTAAGGAATTTCAACATTTAAATTTCTTCTTGGATAATGTCTGCGCCGGACGAGAAACCTTCAAGCTAAATTTCAAGTTCATTACTCCAGCGGTTTAAGCTTTGTGATTAATCCCAATTTTTCTTATTTAAACCCAGCAGTGTGACCAGATCTAGAAAAATGTTGCAGCTAAATCAAAGTCAAAAAAATGCTAGAAAATGCTAAAAAAAAAAATTAAAATGCTAAAAAATAATGCTAAAATTTTAAAAATGTTTTTTTATTTAATAATGTGTGGTCTTAATAATGTGTTTATTTATCAAAATTTTCAACTTTCGTTAACACAGATATTTTTTCTTTCATATAATTAAAACAAAATTGATTCAAAAACAACAGTCATCGCTGTGTCGACCGTGGCTCAACTGGTTAAGAGGTGAGATTACGATGCATAGCTTGATGCTAAGGCAGTGAGTTCAAATCACAGTACGACACCAAAAAAAAAAAAAAAAAGTTTTTCATATAGAGCAAATTAACAATATAAAAAATACTTTGTTCAATTGACACATAAATTAACCACTGACGAGTCCCAGGAGGGGGACGAAACTGCGGCAGTCTGGTGTATCCCTTGTGTCCGTAAAATTTTTCAATAAAAATGTTTTCTTCTTCTTCTTCCTGTAAAGAGACTAACTAAAAAAATATTTTATTTACTAGAAAACTAGGAACATAAAGAGTCTTAAATTAAATTCAGTCTTTATAAAGGGTATTCGCTTTGTTTTGCCGCCATTTTGGTAAACATTAGTCTTGACAGTTCATATTTGGCAGCCGTGAAGTAGACACGTGGCAAATTTATTATTTAAAAATATTCGATAAACCAACGTGTTTTAATCGTTAAAACATTTTATCAAAATCATTATTTATCGTGTAGTGAATGATTTCGAAGAAAGAGGGTCTGTAGGTGATAGGCCCAAGCGTGGACCACAACGCACTGTAAGATCGGCTGGAAACATTACAACATTGGTCTTCAAAAAACAACTTTGGCCAAAATTTTGCACACACACAGAGAAAGATTTAGCTATTTGCCAACTGAAATTGGGTTACTACGACTCAAATTCGATTAATGCGAATTTCAGTCGGTTGGTACAACTGATCATTAGTTTTCACAACAAATTTCGATTAATTCAACTGAATTTTAGTTGCAGCTCCCAAAATATTCAGTCATATAATGTAAATATCGTTGTTCTAACTGAATTTATAATTTGTTACTATTAAAATACACATTTCAATTCGGTTGGCACTTTATTTCCCTGTGTGCAAGGATTTGCATTTGTTTCCATTTAAGATTCAGTGGTATCAACAAGACGGTGCCATATCGCATACAGCCAGGATTACAATTTAATTACTGCGAGACCTCTTTCCACAACAAGTTATTTCAAGAAATGGTGATGTTGTGGGGATATCTGAAAAGCAAGGTTTTTGCAAAAAAAAAACCAGAAACGCTTGAGGAACTCAAACAAAATATTCGTGATGAAATTAATGAAATACCGCGTGAAATGTGTGAGAATGTGCTGAAAAATGTGCTCAAAAGGGCTCGCATTTGTGAGGCTAACAGAGGCGGACATTTATCTGATATTGTATTCCATACATAATTGCCGACATTAAATAAAACATTTATCAATCTAAGATCCATTCTCTTTCATTTAATCAAAAATTATAAACAAACAAAGTAGTATACCTTCCCGGAGGACACCCTGTATATACAAATACATACATAAAACGATTTAAAATAAAATAACCGTTAAATTCAATATATCACTTATGTACATACATATATGTATATTTTTATATGTATTATTATATTACAAAAATAAACAAAAATTAAAATAAATTCAATCATAAATGACTATTCAATAGTATTTATGTTTATAAAAAAAAAATTGTTTAAAAATTATGAGATTTAATTATATATAATTATATATTAATATATGTTTTTATTACATTTTTTTATGAGATCATTCGTTACTTTAAAATTTTGGCAACATGTATTTAAACTTTTTAAACCGCATCTAATATAAAGAAGCGAATTCATAGTGTTCAATATCATTCTATTTATTATTTTCGTTTTTATAAGGTTCATTCCACTAAAAACCCGTTCAACTTCCGCGTTACTAAATGGTAAAACCAAAAACTTCGTTATAAAGGAAGCTAATTCATTGAAAGGATTTGCATTTAATGCGTTTTTATACTATATAAATGTATGGGTAAATGTGTACACCCAAACATTTATACATTTCTCATTTTATCCATACATGTATACATTTATTATCACATGGTTGCCATAGCTATATTTAAATGAACGAATATGTAATGTAAAATTATAGCATTTTTAGTTTTAAAATAAAATAAATATATTTGAAATTTATTAAATAAAAAAACTAAAAATGCTAAATGATTAATGCAAAAAATGCTAAAAAAAAAAAAATGCTAAATGGAAAATTTGCGGCTAAATAAAAAAAAAAGTTAAATCTAGCTGCAAAAATGCTAAAATTGTCACATTGAAACCCAGTGTTTTTGGTGAGTTCCAAAAAATTTTTGGAACAGAAGGAGACTTCTTTATTTTTATCCGTTCCCTAAAAAGTTTACAAAAAGCCCACCTTAGTGAATGTCTAATTTAATCCAAATTTCAAGTTCAATATTTTTTACAATTTTTACCACGTTATTATTGAAAATTCTCTCCGGGAATACATATTATAAAAGTAAGTGCTTTAGCCCATAGATTATGGGCTAATGTGATTGAAAATTCAGATTTTTAGCCGAAGGGTTGTAAGTAGGATGATAAGGGGAAGACTTTTTATCCTTTTTGTACCACATCCTAAGAATTTCCATAGATCGTGATTAGTTGTATACGATCGAGAAGGAACCTCCATGACAAAATTCAAGTTCCAAGCTCCAGTGGCTTAGACTGGGGGGTTAGACTGTACTAAATCCCTTTTGAATACCATTTTTACTATGTTTTTATTGCATAGTTTATAAATTATCTTTTAAGAAAATTAGTGCATACACCAAGGACACACAGAGAAATAAAGTGCCAACCAAATTGAAAAGTGTATTTTAATGGTATCAACTTATAAATTGATTTAGTACAACGATATTTGTATTAGATTTCTATTAGATTTGTGAAAACTAATGTTTAGTTACACCAACCCATTGTAATTCATAATAACCAAATTTGAATCGTAGTAAGCGAATTTCAGTTGGCAAATAGCTTAATTTTTTTCTGTGTGTAGTAACGGGCAAGCCCACTAGGTTGTTATCATAGGACACTTTTCCTTTTTTAACCCCTTTACAGCGTTTTAATTAGAAGAAACACATATTTTAAAAGTCAGATTTCTAGCCAAATGTTATTTGGGATGACATTAAAAGGGAGATTTTGCCCCCCACCGTAAAAATTTTCTTTAAATTTCTTCTTAGACATGGAACTTTCAAGCTAAATTTCAAGTTCCCTACTCCAGCGGTTTAAGCTTTGTGATTAATTCCAATTTTTCTTATTTAAACCCCGTTTTTATGGTGAGTTCCAAAAAACTGTTCTTCAATGTATTGACCGAAGTGTTTTTGACAGAAGGAGACTTTTTCTTTTTTATCCCTCCCAGCAAAGTTTACAAAAATCCCGCCTTAGTGGATGTCTTATTTAATCCTCATTTGAAGTTGAATATTTTTTTACCATTTTTATCAAGTTTTTATTGGAAATTTCAAAAAGTATATTTTCGGTCAATTATCCCATACATCAGGGAATACATATTCTAAAATTTAGATTTCTGTACAAAAGAGTTTGGGCAGTAAATCAAGAGGAAACCTTTTCACTTTTTGCTCCATTGCGTAAACATTTCCAATAATTCCATATTTGTGGATGTCTACGCCAGAGGAGGAACATACATGCCGAATTTCAAAATCTAGCGGTTTGCGCTGAGTGATTAAGCGAGCATTTGTTTTTGTGCCACATTTTTATAAAGTTTTGTTTAAAATTCATAAAGGTATATATTAAGTACTTTAGCCGATATATTATTGGCTAATATACTTGAAATTTCAGATTTTTAGCTGCAGGGGTTTAAGCAGGACGATAAGGGGAAGACTTTTTATCTTTTCGTGCCACATACTGACAATTTCCTAAAATCGTGATTAGATGTATACGATGGAGAAGGAACCTCAATGACAAATTTTAAGTTCCAAGCCCCAGCGGTTTAGGCAGCGTAAAAAGGCGTACTAATTCCCTTTTGAATACCATTTTTACTATGTTTTTATTGCATATTTTAGAAATTAACTTTTCAGTAAATTAGACCATATACCAATGGCGTAACGGGCAAGCCCACTAGGTTGTTATCATAGATAAAACGTTGTTATGCCTTAAAGTTTAAAATGTAATTTTTATTGGACAACGGCGTAAATTATTAGCTTTTTTATTTAACAGCCTTCCATAAATATTTTACTCAACGAAGCCGGCTTTGGACATACCACAAAATAGAAAAATCCTAAACCTGGCCGCAGTCCGTCTACGCAGAAATACTGTAATATTCACTCAATGTTCTTTTGAAAAACGATCATATAACTATGTAAGACCCATTTTGGTTTGGGGGTTAAGACAGAAATATTTTCATTCGTAATCCCCAAATTGGAAATGGTGATAATGCCAGGCCATACCTGCCTAAAAGTTTGGATACCAACATTACTACATTGTGTTTCATTTTCCTTATAAATTCTTATCCAAAATCAATTACATTTTAAATTTGGAGGCAAAACTGTGCCGTCCCCAAGCTAACAATGCAGCGGCCATACCTCCTATTAGTACTAAAAATACATCTTAATCCGCTATGGTTCAGACCATAGTGTGTACGTGTCCCTACGTCATGGGGATGAGCCCTCTCGGTCGGTTAGTGTGGGTAAGTGTGAGGCGGTGGCCGAACGTAAAACAAAATATTAGACATTTTTTAATTAGTAATCAAAATACATCTTAAGATGTATTTTGATTACTAATTACTATTCGGACAATAGTGAGTACGTATCCCTACGTCAGGGGATATTTTGAAAATGGGATACTACCTCATTATACGAAGGCATGTCCAATGACTCAAGCCGATCTGCACATCTTTATTGGGCATCGATGGAATGTGGATTTATCACAATTTCATTTAATATCAAAGGTTACTAATCATGAATATAAATGTTTTTGTACAAACAAAAACCAATTAAAATTATTAATTATAGGTAAATAAAATCCAAACACAAACTACATTGTTATGAAGCTTTAAACTCCTTCAGCGAAAGTTTGCAGACAAGGATCTGGATCTGTGACTAACATCACATGAATTCTGTATAATATTCCACATGTTGGTCATTATATAAAAAACTCCTTAAATATTCACAAAACTTACAATGAATAAAAATTTTAGGCAGAACTACACGCAGAAAAAAGAGCATCGTCTTATGATACACTTAGAATACTATGTAGGTAAAGACCACTGCAATTGTAGTTGAAAACAAATGAAATTTCACTTAAAGAAAGGACGACTTACATTACAGTAAATTCAACTAACATTGTCATTTGTTTTTTAATGTTCAAAAAATGACTAACAATTGTAGTAAAAATGAACCACATGGTAGTAAACAAACATTTTTTTTTTATTATTATTTCAAATAACAAAAAACAACTGTAAAAAATGAATGTAAAATCATACAACATTCATTTGATGTGGGTTGTTTTTTTAAATGAACTACAAGGTTAGTAAATATTTAAATTTGTTTTACAAAAGACTGACATTTACATTACAAATAAAGAAACTGTATTACAACCCAAACAACTACATATTTTTAAAGCAGAAGTTCCCTGAGTGTAGTTTAAGAGCATCATGTTATGACTACAATTCGTAGCAATCATATTTATTTATTTTTTTTTTTAATTTAATTGAATTTATTAAATTAAATTCAAATACATTTTTCTTATGGCTAGTCCCGCGAAGCTGAATAGCTTGTCTGCAGGAGTATTTACTTATTACTTTTGTAATGAGTAATTTTAATTTCAAAAAATCAATAATTCATAAATATTTTTTTTTTTTTTTTTTGTTAAAAAAAATTTCATTGTGAACTTATGAAATCGTTTTTTAAAGGTCTTTTTCTTTTGTGTTTGTTTTGAATGTGTAAGAGATTCAGTGGTAACATATTGAAGATTTTTGGTAGAGTAACATCTAATGTATTTTTTCCATAGTTGTTTTGGAAGCTTCCAACTTTGAATCGACCATCTGCTCGTCGCCTTGTGTTATACTGATGATCAATTGCCTTAAGGAACCTTGTATCATTGTAAAACTCGACAGCTAAAGTTGTGTAGTAAATGCTTTTAACATGTAATGTGTGTTGTTCTGTTGCCAAGCTTTTGACTATGTTGTTGTTAATGTTGTTGTTAACGTTGTTGTTAATGCTGCTGTTGTTGGTAGTGTTGTTGTTGTTAAAATAATTGTTAACGTTGTTGTTGTTGTTTCTTGCATGGTTGTTTGTGTTGTTATTTACGTTGTTGTTGCTGTTGTTGTTGCTTAGGTTGTAACGTTGATTTTTTTTGAGAATTTTAAGAAAGCGGTCCTGCGTATTTTGTAGCAATCTACAATGTGTTGCACTTCCCCATGCTGCGATTCCGTGCCTGATGTATGACTCTGCAATAGAGAAGTAAGCTTGTCACAGTACACAGTAAGTAGCGCAGTTGCTTAAGTGATACGACATAAAAGCGGATTTACGAAGTTTCTTTTGAAGGTTATCAACGTGTATATTCGATTTGAATTTGTTGTCAACATAAACTCCTAGGTATTTATAGGATGTCACAAGCTCAATGTGAGTGGTACAAGCGACATTGTTGTTGCTGTTATGCAGACAATTTATATCGTGAAACTTGATTTCGATGTTAGTATCTAAAAAGTGGGGCGGCTTTATATGAATGAGTTTTGTTTTTTGTGAGTTTATGATTAAACCATTGTCATGACACCATTTGGCTGCAATATTAAGTTGGTTCTGCATTGTTTCTGTAGCACTGTGAATATTTTCGCTCGACACAATAATGGCCGTATCCAATTCCGTCTTTGCCATAAGGGCACACGGGGCCCGTGCCCAGGGCCCCGACCTCATGGGGCCCCGAAAGGCCGATATATTTGATTACACAAAAGAAAGAAGTTAAATATTTTGTATTTTTCTGGTGATGCTCAATACATAGCAGGTGCCATTTTAAACTTTACTGAAAATCTTGCTATTCCTATAACAGATTGCCGAGGGCAGAGTTACGATAATGCATCAAATATGGCAGGAAAGTATTCTGGTGTTCAGGCAAGAATAAAAGAAAAATGTGAATTTGCCATTTTTGTTCCATGTGCGGCACATTCATTAAATTTGGTAGGTGTTGAAGCTGTTCAATGTGTTTCAGATGCAGTATCCTACTTCCAATTCGTCCAAAAATTATTTAATTTTTTCTTGGCTTCGACCAAACGATGGAAAATTATGACAGCGAATTTGGGAACAAATAAAGTTTTGAAGTCTCTCCCGGATACTAGATGGTCTGCACGTGCTAATGCTATTAATGCTTTGCAAAATGGTTATTTTCATATATCTGAAGCTTTAACATCAATTTCAAATGACATCAATCAACCAGGAGAAACAAGAAACGAAGCTCAAAGCCTAGCCAAAAAAATGGAAAAATTTGAGATTATGCTTCTAACGGAGATTTGGAATGATCTTTTAGGAGTTATAAACAAAACAAGCATAAGTTTACAAAAAAAACACTTTGACACTGGACGTTGCAACAAAACGTTACGCATCTTTAATTGATTATGTCAGTAACGCACGCGATAATTTCGATCAGTACGAATCGGCCGCTAAAGAAAAACAACCCAATGGTGACAATAAAAATATATTTGAAAGAAAAAAAATTCGCAGCACACGTCTTACTTTTTTTGACGGATCAGCGGAGTCTGTACAGTTAAATGGCAAACAAAAATTCCGCGTAGAAACGTTTATACCCATAATTGACACATTACATGTTCATTTAAAAAAGCGTTCTGCTGCATACCAAGAAATTGATGAAATTTTTAGTTTTCTTTCTCAATTAATAACAATTGATTCTGACCAGTTGTGAAAAAAATGCAAAGAATTTGCCCAATTCTACCACAAAGACATTAATGCTAAGGAGTTCATATCAGAATGTTTTCATTTAAGGCAGTACCTCAAGAACATAGCAACGGAATCATCGGATTTGAGTATCACAGCTTTACATAACCTATTATAGTCCGATAAGTTAGAAGAAACTTTTCCAAATTTTGAAATTGCTACAAGAATATTTCTTTGTTTAATGATCACTAATTGTAGTGGAGAGCGGTCATTTTCTCGGCTAAAGAGAATAAAAAATGAATTACGAACGTCTATATTACAAAAACGCCTAACTAACTTGTCAATTATGTGCATTGAAAGTTATGTCCTTCAAAAAATTGATTTTGAGGATATAATAGAAGATTTTGCAGCACAGAAATCCCGAAAAAAACCTTTAGCGTAGCCAATTTAAATCAGAACATAAATACCTAGGTTATATTTCTTATAACATTAAATAACATGTATTAAATTTGTATTAAACATAATAAATTTAAAATCATAACAAAAAAATTCTTGTCATTCGTTTTTTTTTTAATTTCCAGTGGGGCCCCAAATTATTTTGTGCCCAGGGGACCCGACATGCCTTAAGCCGGCCCTGGCCGTATCATCAGCATATGCAAATGTTGTGCTGTCTTGAAGTGTATTAAGCATATCGTTGGCATACATTATGTAAAGGATTGGGCCAAGTTTAGATCCCTGTGGTACTCCAACATCCGATAACATTTCTTCACTTAGAGTATTGTTTATCTTACCCGGTATGTCCTGCATTCAAGATAGTTCCTGAACCATCTTAAAGTATTTCCTCTTATAGCATTTCTCTCCAGTATTTTTAATAGTCTATTGTGTGACAAAGTGTCAAAGGATTTGCTGAAATCAATGAACATTACAAGGCAGTGCATTTTTTTACTGAGGCAATTATTTATATAATTTGCGAAGTTTCCTAAAAGATTGTTAATGTTTTTGCCTAGGGTGCTAGCAAAAAAATTGCTAATGTCAGCACAACCTTTTGCTGAAAATCAGCGCGCTGATTTTTAGCAACAAAATTAGTAGATTCAGCAAAAGGTTTGCTAACACTTAGTAGATTAAAAATAAAAAAGCGTTGGTAAAAATTAATAACTTTTTTGCTGAATTTTAGTAGACTGAAAAAAACGCAAAAAAATTGTAAAAAAATTGTAATTTAGTTAATATATTTGCTGAAAATCATAAAACATCTTTTAAAAATAATTTACAATAATTACGAAATATAAAAATTTTCATGTTAGAAAGTGCTTTGCAACCGTGAGATAATGACAATCGTAATTATTTTTTATTATAATTACTGTAGAATATTACTTTAGTTAGTCTCTTTACAGGAAGAAGAGAAAACATTTTTATTGAAAAATTTTACGGACACAAGGGATACACCAGACTGCCGCAGTTTCGTCCCTCTCCTGGGACTCGTCAGTGGTTAATTTATGTGTCAATTGAACAAAGTATTTTATATTGTTAATTTGCTCTATATGAAAAACTTTTTATTTTTTGGTGTCGTACTGTGATTTGAACTCACTGCCTTAGCATCAAGATATGCATCGTAGTCTCACCTCTTAACGAGTTGAGCCACTGTCGACACAGCGATGACTGCGGCTAAAGTGGAGTTTGGTCACACTAATACCAATGCACAATTCATTTCTCAACTAGAATGCTTTTTCTTCTTAATCCTATCTCTTTTTCACAAGTAATTATCAAGTTTTATGATGCGCTTTATTCACATATAATAGTTGAATACCAAGTGTAGGTTAGAGATTGAGTCGCCGTTAAGCAAGTTTCATCAAAATTTCATGTTAGAAAGTGTTTTGCAACCGTCAGATAATGACAATCGTAATTAATTTTTATATTAATTACTGTAGAATATTACTTTAGTTAGTCTCTTTACAGGAAGAAGAAGAAAACATTTTTATTGAAAAATTTTACGGACACAAGGGATACACCAGACTGCCGCAGTTTCGTCCCCCTCCTGGGACTCGTCAGTGGTTAATTTATGTGTCAATTGAACAAAGTATTTTATATTGTTAATTTGCTCTATATGAAATTTTCATTTTCCCACATTGATGTCATGAATTAATTTAATATCTGAAAATATATAGAAATAAATATATATAACATAACAAAAATTTTCTTTCAACTACTTACATCAATGGTAGTCTAAATGCTGCTTTCTTTTAAAGGACGCAACTGCCGAAGATAATTATAGAAACGAAAAAATAAACAAAAACAAACGAAGCGAAAAAAACAAGCCTTTTTTTGCAATAAGAAAAAGGAACCATACTAAGATGTGTGTCTTTGTCTTTCGCTTTACTCTGTCTACATGTCTGTATATGTTTGTTTGCAATTTGATCACACTAGATTATTAATCTATTTACATTTATTATAGAAATACATATTAAATTTAAATATTTTCTTTTGTCTTTTATTTTATTAATAGACAATTATTTTCACAAGCCGGTGACAACGCAAAATTTAAGTTGTTTTAATCCTCAATTTTGTTTTATGTATGAAAAACAGATACAAAAGTCTTCCATGGTTGATTTTTTAATATGTCTTATTAGAGTTGTACTCTTTAGTATCATTTTCCTCTTCTCTACTACATCTTGACATGCCGCGACATCTGCTTCATTCTGCGTATATCTTTCAATCTGGTTGTCGTCCACTCTATTAATGTACTTATCAGCACAATTTTGTTTAGCAAAATTAATTAGTAAAACATTAGTATATTAGTAAAGCATTAGTATAAAACAGTTAAGTGCTGAATAAGTATAACAAAAATTTTAGCTGAAAACACGATTTTAGCAAAAAATTTGCTAAAAAATAGTATACCTGATTTACAAGACGTTTTACTAACTTTTGTACTAACTTATTTTTTTGAGTGTACTATAAATTTCATTTGTGTTTGAATATTGGTTTATTAGCGCATCCCAATTGGTTTCTCATATTAGTCTGTATTAGTCCGTATTAGTTGCTTACTTCCGAGCCCTGATAAATGTAGTTTTCCGTGCCCTGGATTTTGTTTTGTTTTTCTTCATAATTGCAATAGAAGAGAGAATAATGATCTGATATAGTTGTTGTTACAACTACAGCATATGCATTAGAGCTTGTTTGTTTATTTTTTATGAATATATGATCAATGCATGTACTTGAGTTTTTGTTCATATCTTCACGTGTAGTTTCTTGTACCAAACATTGTAACCCATTCGACAGAAGCATGTTAAGGTAGTTTGTTGTTGTGATATTCTCCTTCTTTATGTCGATGTTCATGTCTCCTACAACTATTAGTTCTTGTTTTTTGTTTATTTTTTGATCAAGCTTTTCCATAAAAGCATTAGTATTTAGTTTCCTTCTTCGTCTTTTCTGTTTAGAAAAATATAATTAAACTCATTAATCCTGTATAGGTCGTTTTCGTCATCGGATATGTTTGTTTCAACAAGAACAATAATTTGAATGTGGTTTATTATTTTATATATTGCTGTTAAAAACGTGGAATAATTTGTACGAAGTGAGCGAATATTCATATATATTTAAGATATAGGATAACTTAGTAGTTGTTGATTAATTTCATTGAAGTTGGTTAAAGTTTTGTTTTGATTATTAATTTTTTATTTTGTATAATTTTGATATAAAAAAAAATAAAAAATTAAATGAGCTTTAATGTATAAAATTGTTTTGAAACAAGTTTTTTATGTACATATATATTTATTTTTTTTTTTATTTATTTATTTAAGGGGATATTTAGATTAAATTTCTGATGTGATTACTTCATTATCAGCGTAGTTGTTAATAATGATTGCTGGGGAGTCTTCAATTTTACGTACAAAAATACTTCCATTTTAGTCGCCGGTTGTACGGGGTTAATTGGTCATTTACAAATATGTAGTTGGTTTTTATTGTTGTTAGAGGATGGATTGGTAATATCAGTGTTATTTTCTTCGTTTATTATGCTTGAATCTATTCTGTGAAAGCGAATTTTGCTTATCAATTCTTTCTTTTTGTCCAGAGAAGAGAACTCAACTATAATTCTGCTCTGATTTTTTCTTAAACGATACACTGTGTCAATGTCATTGTGTGTGATATATACATCTAACAAAGCTCCAATTTTTTTACCACATCGGCTGCATTCATCTCTTTGTTTTGGACATTGTTAATTTCAATGTTTTTACTGATGGCCTGCTGTTCTAGTTTGTTAATACGTTTGTCCATGTCGTTTATAAGTTTCTCGTTTTCATTATTTTTGTTGTGCAGGTCACTGACCTGTGTTGTTAAATTTGCAAGTGTACTTGTAATAGTTGCAAGAGCGTTTTGAATCTCTTCTTTGATTTGTATATGTGACGTATTCACATTTAGAGCTATAGTTTGTATAGAAATTTTTATTTCGTTTATGTCTGTTTGTATAGAGCATAACTTATTATTTAAAGTATTCAGGGTAAGGGCATCTTTAAAACGTTTTGCGTTCTCTTCGTTGTTGTCGTCACCCTCATCGGCAACACGTTGTTGTTTTTGTTGAATATTGTCCATATTAGCATCATCACTTCTTTTATGTTGTTGGTTGTTGTCTTCAAGTACGATTTGTGGGGGTTTGGTAATTTGATTTTTCTGCAGTTATGACATTTTCAATTATTCCTTCTTTCAGCATGCATACTGTCATATGTTACTTTGCTTACAGACGTACAAGGGGTAAAGTGGTAATTGGACTTGCAGTTTAAGCATTTCACGTAATCGCCCGAAGTTGGGAGAGATTTTTTGCATTCGTCACAACGAGAACTCATTATTTATGCTTTCTGTTTTCACTTCTGTTACTTTTTGTGTTCAAATAAGAAACAAATAAGAAACAAAATATAGGTATTTGATTTTTAATAGATTTTAAAAGTTTGATTTGTTTTTTAATAAATTGGGTATTTATTTTTTAAGTTTTTAAATAGTTTTTGATTCCAAAATACTGGAAAAAGATTCTGTTTTTTAATTATTTATCTTTAACAGATCTCACTTCACTTGACACCACTAAAACTTTAGATTTATTAAGAGTAACACTGATTACACGTCCGCTCACAATGAAAGCTGGTACTAATATACTATTATGATCCTAAATGACGATAAAATCGCCTTCGGTAATCATAATATGATCATCCAGAGTCATGTATAATTAGAATCAAAATATGATAATGTTGTGTCCACAATCATCTTCAATCATACTTTTTCTCTGCGTGTAGGTGCACTCCGGGCAATAAAACTATCAAAAGAAATCGAATTTTTGACCTCAAATTTAACCAAACTTGGTATGGAGTAGTATCATATAAACATGACATGGTAAACGTTCTAGGTTGGTAGCTCTTACGGTTGTTGAAATATCGCGTTTTAAAATTAAAAAAAAATCGAAAATTTCACAAAAGTAGTCGTACATAAACGTATCCTTATTTTTTAATATATACCTTATTTTTAATTTAAAAAAAAAAAAATACGTTAATTATAGATTATTTCCCTATGCCGTTACCAAATCTCTTTATCGAACTCTTCCGGAATCCAAAGTTATGAATAAAAATCTGAAAAAATATAATAAGGGCCATTATTACAACTTGCCAATAGCTAAAGTTCGGATGTCATCTGACAGATTATTAGTTTTTCGTTATTATAAGTATACTTTAAGCTAAAAGTGACCCATAAGTTAAAGGGAAGACATTGTTGCCTTTAACTTTAAACGTAAGGTTTATGTGTTTAAAGTTACCACATTTTCTGCTCTATAAAGAAAAAGAAGAAAATACCGAATTTCACAACCGAATTTTACAAATTATTGTTTGTTTGTAAACAAATAAATAAAAGTACGTTGCCACTACGTATTTTTATAAACCAATTCATAAACCAATAATCGGTTTTTAGTTTGGTGCTGCCACATTATCAAAAATATTAATTTTATTTTATTGGGAAGTTGTAATAACGAAAAACATTATAGCTCACTTTATTACTCACTTTAGCTAAAGTTACCTTTTACTAACATTTACTTTAAAGGCAAGTTGTAATAATGGCCCTAAATGTAGTAGTTAAAAGATTTACATAAAAAAATATTTTATTGAAAAAAATCAAAATAATTATTGAAAAAAATAAAAAGTTGTTGCACATAATTGCCCTTATTTTTTTAACGGCTTTAGCTATGAGAGTCATTGATACCTCATTTAAAAGCTACTTAAATCGTGGTTTAGCTAACACAGAAAATATATTCACTTTTTTGACAGCAAGCCGCTGTATATCAAAAACATGGTTTCCAAAATTTTAAAAAAAAATATGTTAAGTATAAATTATTCTTTTATTGTCATCTACTTTTCGCTAGACATTTTATTAGATTAGATGTGAATACTTTTTTTAATATAACATAAAATAAATTATTAAAATCTTTTTGATTTTCTTGTTATTTTTTTCTTTCTAGATGATCTTTATATAGTTAAACCCACACCTGCCCTTCCTTTGGGTAAAGAAGGTATGTTATATGTAATTGATTACGATAAATTTGATTTGTAAATATGTTTTATATGTAAAAAAGTCTATATGTATCTTTTCTCTTTTTCTTTCTCTTTTTTCTTTTTTATGTAAAAATCAATGATTTTCTTTACCCGTCACGTATCTTTGCGTGTGAATCCTGTGGATAACTGACCTTCCTTAAAATACATATACCTTATCCGCAATTCTACTACTACTACCACTACTAACTACTACTACTACTACTACTACTACTACTACTACTACTACTACTACTACTACTACTATACTACTACTACTACTACTACTACTACTACTACTACTACTACTACTACTACTTACTACTACTACTACTACTACTACTACTACTACTACTACTACTACTACTACTACTACTACTACTACTACTACTACTACTACTACTACTACTACTACTACTACTACTACTACTACTACTACTACTACTACTACTACTACTACTACTACTACTACTACTACTACTACTACTACTACTACAACTACTACTACTACGACTACTACGACTACTACTACTACTACTACTACTGCTACTACTACTACTACTACTACTACTACTACTACTACTACTACTACTACTACAACTACTACTCACAAATTCATTGTCTTATAATAAACTATCATGCACTCACTTTATCATCACGTACCCCTCTGATATATATATATGTACTTTATATCTTACTTTTACTATAACTACTACTGATACTACAATTTGCTGGTTTGTATATACTATAAACATATAATTCATACAACAATAAATATTTCCAATGAATTTTTGAAATACCGATAAAACTTTGTCGGGGATGTTTACACGTATGTCGGCCTGTCTCTATTTCCGTTTGTTCCCATTTAACAGAGTTGACCACCGTTTTGTTGGTAAAAAATGAAAATGACAATCATGGCCGTTTTGTAAATGTCCGCCCAGAAGTGGGTCTTTTGACATCAACGGCCCGTACCTTTATCCAAGAAGGTGTGACCACAGAATATGCTACACAGGTAGTAGGGACCACTTTGGATAATGGGCGTGTGTATGCTCAGTATTTGAAAAAAAGTTCTCGCGTATTGTATGATGGTGGTGTGGTACCTTCAGTTGTGACCAGTTGGGTAGGGGAGTCTTCTTTGAAAAATGATGTTTTACTACCTCAAAGTCACAATGATTTATTTGATGCTGATCAACCAAATTGGCAAGCCATCGATGACCGGTTACTGGGACACCATCATGACTTTGTTGGCAATACCGACTATGTGGGCATACGTGAATCCACCGCTTTACATGTCTTGTCATCTTTGACCTCGAAAAATGAAGATTTTTATAGATCATTATCGTCGTCTTCATCATCATCTACTTCCACAACAAATGATAAACCTTTACATTTTGTGGGGAGTTTTGGTGTTTTCGAGGACGATGCCCGCAAAGTCGCTGCTAAAAAAGTCTTGCCTATAGGAGATTTACCTACATATACTATAAAACAACATTATGAGCCAAGTGCATATTTTCAAACACAGGTAGAAACTGAAAACGGCGAAGATGATTCTGGTGAAATCTTCGGCCGCAATGCAAAGTTGATTTACAAACAACTAATGCTCACAAATGCCAAAAGCGAAAATGAAGCTTATTTAGCTCAACAAAAACCATTGATTCCGCACACAAAACACTTAGCCACAGTGACTTATTATGGATTTGCTGATTTTACAACCATTGTGGGTGACAGTGTTATTGTATTCTCACCTAGTACAGCATTGACAAATGTGAATGTAAATGCTCATGTTACTTCCATAAAAGGAGAAGCGACTTTAGGTGCAGGTAAGCCTCAAGGACCTAGTGTATCAACGGTACCTATAACCATCACTCAAGATATAATAGAACCTACATTAACTCAACAAATCGATATGATTAGCTCAATTTTGGTAAAATCTACCAGCTTAGCAGAAACAGAAATTGTTACAGAATTTCCTAGAGAAACTAGTACAAAATTTCCGAATAACGAAACCACAGAAAGTCCGAAAGAAAGCAATCCTGCTGTATATGTTACCTATTTGGAAACTTCAGAAGTAGTAGTTCCTGTCACAAGCAGCGAAAAATTAGGAACTCAAACTTCAAGTGTAAACTTATTGGAAGCATCTGTGATGCTTTCACGTCCCTCAGACGAAGAAATTTTAAGGATTTATAATGCACTGGCTAATGCTGAAGCCGATAAAAAGAAAATTGATTTGACCACTTCCACCACTACTGTTTCGACAACAATGGATCAAATGGTGGAAACATCAAATGTTCAAATACTAGGCGGTGCTACCACTATTTTTTTCGAAGATGATCCATTTTCAAATTTTGTGGAGCCAGCAAAAACGTCCATTACATTAACAACAACTTCAACTAAATTAAAAACAAATGACACCCAAGACAGAACAACAACAACTCTATCTATAATAAATGAGGAAGTAACATCCAGTACAGATGTAACAACAGAACTAGAATTATATTTTACCACAGAAATACCAATAGATGTACATGAAGACGCCTTGACGAAAGACAAAGAAGCATCCTCAGTAGACATTAACACTTACAATACTGCTACTCCGGCCAATAGTACTGATCCCCTATTGGGTAACATAGTTATTAAAGAAATTGATCCAAATGATAAGAATGTAGATTTTAATTGCATACGTACATCGCAAGTATTTTTAACTCAATTACCAAAGACTATAACGCAATTGGCCACCGTAGTGGTAGCTGATGCTTTAACCTCAGAGTTGAAAACCGAAATCAGACAAGAATTACAACATACATTTGATATTGGGCAAGCCACTAAATACTATTGTATACAAGCTTCTATGACGAAAACGATGCAACAGGAACAATTAGAAACAACCACAACCCCATCTCATGAACAAGTAGATTCTGGTAATGAAAATAAGGAAACACAAATAAGAACTACTACAACAGAAATTGATAAGCAAATATATGACAAGGAAGTGGATGTAGAGGAAACAGAACAGAAAACAGAAAATCCATTATTCGAAACAACAGAAAACTCTATAGAAATTACAACCGAACAGCCAGATTTATCAGATGATGGACAAGTCGAAGTAGCAGAAGCAGAAATTAAAGGTGGAGAAGAAGAAGTAAATAAAGATGATGGTAATGAAACTGAGATGGAAGAAAAAGAGAATTACAATGCAGAAGTGATGGAGGAGGAGGAGGAGATCTCGGAGAGTTCTGATGATGAAGATGAGGAAGAAATTGAACTCATCTATAAAACGTTATATACCACATACACTTATTTAACGACCTTTTTTCACGACGAATCTACTTCTATTTCAAGTCATACGGAAGTAGTGACAAACGTTGTCATTTCTACGTTGGGCATAACACCTACAATATCACAATCTCTAGCTACCCACCAACTAACAGCCAATTTACATGAAAATGAAATTAATCCAACAATGATTGTTAGCTCTCACAAGGAATCAACTAAGCGTTATATGGTTCCAACTGAGGTGGAGACATTTATTCGATCTGAGGAAGAAATAAAACAAGATAAAGAAGACCATTTAACATTAAAATCAAATTTTCAAGCGGCATCAGAATCATTGGCCACCTTTTATACTACTTATACCTATTACACAACCATTTTTGCTGAAGGAGAAACTGAGATAATGTCTCATTCGGAAGTCATTACAAATTTTAAAAAATCCACACCTACAAGTGTTAAAGAAATTGTGACAACTGCATCTGTTTCTATTGTAGAAGACCTAATAATGCCGTCACTTGACGAGTCGCTAACCTCGGAAAAAAATAGTGAAAACAGATCTGTATCAAATGATTTTAAAAATGTGCTTATTGAGCCCTCGCAGGCATCTGATTATCGTACGATTTCACGAGCAACATCATTAATCGAAAACGAGTCTTCTGTACAAGGACCTAGTATACCCGATCTAGGGGATCTGTCGGCTATTACTTTGGTAACTGATGTTCGGTCTTCCAGTTCTACTGGCAACCAACACATAATAAAAACTTTTAATCCTAAAAAAATGAATGATCTGAAATCTTTTAATGATCCACTACAACAATCGACATTAGAAGATCAAATAAGTTCTGAAAGTAATACAGATACTGATGAAATAATACCCTCAGCTACATTGCTTTTACAAACTAGTTTCACTACTTTTACATATTATACCACTATGTACAGTGGTGAAAAAAAAAATGTCATTAGTCGTTTGGAAACAATGACCAATACTGTAACGGAAACGTTGCAAGCTTCAAAAACTATTAAACTAGAGGAGGCCTCGATACCCATTACCTATTTTACGACTTTTACCTATTGGACTAAACTCGCCAAAAAAGGTCAGATAACCACGTTAAGTCGTGAAGAAACCATCTCTAACATTATAACACCAACTGTGGTTATTCCAGATAATCAAGACAAAATGACCACAACAAACGAGTTTAAAACTGAAGCGAAATCATCTGTAATAAATAAGGATGTTACAAACCGACAAGTGGATGAAACCGCCCTAGTTGAGGCTGTTGAAAATGTTCAGTTATCTAATAAATCGATTTTGACATCGCAATTAGCTGAAAATGTACTTGTGACAAGTGTCCTAGAGCCGACTACATATTACACTACCTACACTTATTACACAACTTCTTATGAGACCGATAATACGATTACAGATTCCCGTTTCGAAACAGTCACTAATATAGTTACACCAATCATAACTGTTACAAACACAATAAAAATACCTGAAAGTAGTGTTACAGCTTTGCCGTCGTCGCCCTCTACAACTTCTCAATATCGAAACGCTACTCGCGAATATTTAGAAAATTCTAATTTGATTTTATACGATTTTAAAAAAATCATAGATGCTGATGGTGTATCTACAATCTACTTTACAACGCATATCACGTCATCTGTTAATGCCGAGGGCTTAACAACAGAAATTATAAGTTCTACATCCAGTTTGTATATAAATGAAGAAAAGAAGACATTACTAATGTCTACGTCAAGTGCTCCTACTATAGGTCCGGATGGTCAAGTACAAAAGCAATATAAAACCGGTTTAGTACGACTTATTGAAGGCACACGTATTGGTAACCATACAACAACACTATATCAGAGTAAAGTGATTGGCACTGTTATAGATCAACGTTATGCTCAAATAATTGAGAGTACATCTAGTTTTATATTCGAAAAAACTCAATCACCGAAGGATGGCATTAGTGTTAGTTCCATTATTTCCCCGACAAGTGCAACGGATATTGAAATCGTACAGACTACTCAGCAAGCAACTCTGTTGGCAAGTTCAAATTTGCCTAATATAGAAGGTAGCATAAGAGATCAACAAGACCAGAATCAAGAAACGTCAACTGAACCAGACAATGGCAGCACAAATGAAGACGAAGGAACATCAAAAACGGATGAAAAACTACGGTTTCCATTCCAAACAAAAAAACGTCCCTTTAGTCCTCCTTTGAAACCCTTCCCCAATCGCAGTCGTCCTCAATTCGCTCCAAAAAAAAACAGCAGTGCCACTATCATAACCCGTAGTGATTTTACACCAACCATAACAGCCACTCCAGCCTTAAAGACTGTGAGTCGTTTCTCTTCTACGCGCCGTGGCGGTATTATTATTTCCGATTCCGGAAATCCACCTGTATTAGTTTCATCATCCAGACGTTCTTTCGGCCGTCCCAATAAGTCGTCTTCAATTACAGGCTCACAAACCAGTTCATCTGGTTTGTCTTCATCACGTAACCGATTTGGTTCTGGATCTTCTTCAATAGTACGTCCTAGTTTTGCTTCATCATCAAGACGATCAGGAGGTTCATCGACACTGAGACAATCATTCTCGCGTCCACCTTTGTTCTCTACAGGTTATCCGGGAAACTCTAGGCTTCGCGTTAAGCCAACAGCAACGCTAGATGTAGGAGAGTCCTCTTCGTCAAGTTTGGAATACTCCACTAATTCTCCCTCAAACTCTCAGGAGGAGGGCGATGATTCAACTAGCAAAGACGAGCAAAATGAAGAAGGGAATGCTACAGAAAGTACTAGAAGACAAAACAATCCACTTTTAAGGCTAAGGAGACCTCCTAACAGACCACAAGGCTTCACACCAGCTCGCCCAGCATCTCAATTGAACACCCCTAATAACGCGGCGGGGGTCTCGCCAAGACGTAATCCTTTAACTGGCCGAGCAAGAAGTAGTGGTTCAACCACTACGACAACAACCACAACCCAGAAACCAAGACCTCGCACATTCCAAAGGCCCGTCATTGCCACTAGCAATACACAAAGTCGTGCCAGACCAACCAATTCTCTTTTCCCACCACGTAATATATTCGGAGCACAAAAAGCAGCAATTACAACTGGGGACACCAACAACAAAGATTTAGCCCAATCTGAGGAAGATACGAAAGATAATGAAGACGATTCAGAATATGATGATGAAGATGATGAAGAGTTCGAAGGTGATGAGGATGATGAAAACAATAGAAGAAGACGTTCTAATGGCAAACATTTAATTTCCTACAAAAATGTGAATAATGAGTTAAACGCTAAATCACGAATTAAGCGAGAAGCAGAGTCAACAAGTCAGCAAAATCGTTCAAATTTTCGTAACCGCTTTAGGAGACCAAAGCTAATCTCATCTCCACACCCAGCAGAATCAAAAAGTTATGGTAATGAAGAAGGCGGTACTGAATCCAGTGAATCAGCACCTGTTGCTCTCCAGACAACACATTCTCATAGAACTCGTTCCCGTTTTGGAGCCAAATATCCAGCAACTACTACAACAGCCGCTGCAACATCAGCCGGTGTAACTGCCCAAAAACATAGATCTATACGTCCCACAAGACCGTCCAGTAGCAATGGCGTTAAGGCCCAGTTTACGTTACGTGAAAAGGATCCATCATTAACAACCACTACTACACAAAAGGGTTTGACAGTTGCTAAACGTACAACTTTCCGTAGACCTCATCCAGTAGGAGGACCATCGACTAGACGATTATCTAGCTCGACCGCCTCTTCCACAACCACTTCTGCCGGCAAACGTCGTTTAAAGAGCTTCACGAGCAGCAATGATGCTTCTTCACATTCACGTAATGCTGTTACAAGCCGAAGTCGTCCACCTACTACTTCAGGACGTTCACGATCGGGCTCTTCTAGAGATTCTGGAGTCAGAGGTCGTGGCAGAGGCAGTCATGATTATAACAAAGATCCTTTGATTGCAGATAATGGCGGTACAATTACTGTTACTCATGTGATTCCCGCCGAGGTTACCATACCCGTGGTTAACGGCAAAGTAACCGAGTACAAACAGGTAGTCACCGCCAAAACTAGTACCGAGGTAGTAGGACCTCAACACTACACTAATACAATAGGTTCGAATGGACAGTCCCAGCTGGCATTGACAAGAGAAGATACGTCCGTGAATTATAATGGAGGCACGGAAGTCACACATTATTTGCTCCATGAAACGCCTACAACTACTATTACATTTACACCCACAACTATAAGGGGGAGAAAGACATCATTTTCTCATGTCTTGCCCTCTACAGTATATTCCGTTGAACAAGTGGTATCCACACAACAACCGCAAATCTCTGCTAATGCTCCCTTGGCAAATATACTACTTTCACAACTGTTGTTGGGTAATGTTGGTCTACCCACTAATCCTTTGTTGGGTGCCATAGGTGGAGCTTTATCCCAGCCAGGACCAACAGCATTAGGGCCACAACAACCAGCTACACCAGTGACCGAGTATAAAACTCATGCATCCACGTATGTAACCACTCTATTCGAAGGACAATCTACCATATTGCCCATTACTTTCCAGGGCAAGAAAATATTAACCACAATATTCGATACAACAGCTCAAACTATAACGGCGACGGAATTTATAACCGATACAATTGTAACTACACCCACTTTTCAAGCACAGCAGGCACAACCAGATGTTAATAGTTTGCTTTTACAGCAACTATTACTGCAACAGCATTTACAACAACAGCAGCAAAAGATACAACAACCAACTGACCCCACGAATCAATTAAATGCTATAATGAATTCTGTACCACCTCAATTGCTACTAGGCGGCGATAGCCTTCAAGAACTCGATGTATCTAATAATATTCGAGGCGCAGGTCACGGTGATCTAACTAACGAAGATGATGAGTTATCCTCGGGAAGTGCACATGATTTAGATGATATATCCGCCTTGCGACAGCAGGCACAATCGCACAAATCTGGCCGAAAGAAATCTCGAAAGAATGGAAAAAATCACAAACGCAAATCGCATAATGTCGAATCAATTACAGCCGAAAGTAGTGTCATAACATTATACGTTTCTGGTCGAAGGCCGGGAGAGTTTAGCACCGTATTGTCAACCGTGCATGTACGACCCGATTCCACACTATATAAACGTGAGGCTCATACCATTGACAGCTATTCGGATTATTACAATAGTGAAGGAAGAGAAAATATAAACGAGTACATGGCCGTACCGGACATAATAAGATTAGATCACAATTTAAATATTACAGAGAGTGAAAATGTGAATATATACGAAAATGAAGCAGCTACTCAGTCATTGGAGAGTATTGTTGGTGATGTTACACAGTGGTATAAAGCACAGACAACTACACAACAAACGTTGATAATGTTGACAACACCTACGAGTCAAACATATATGAAAATCTCAAATGATGTTATTCTAAAAAGTAAAATTAATGAAAACAAGAGTAGTAATACAAACGCGAAACAAAAGGAAATGGAAAGTTCTATTTTAGTTAAAAAGAAAACTGATGAAATTATTTTACATCATATTCATCACCAACCACAAGACAGAAGTAGTGACGATGAATATTTAAATTATTTAAGCAAAAACCATTTTTTTGCCTAACTGACCTTGCTAAGTCGTTTGTCCCCAAGCTTAAGTTTAAGGTCAGTATAATTCAAATACACACAGCCGCAACACCAAAAAAGCACCACCTACAACATAATCTACCTACAAATACGGGGCCCATGCAAACAATCGGGAAGTTTCAATTTCAAACTAAACAAAATTATCGACAGTTACAAAAGCGCAGTACTACTGCGGAAGATGAACCACATCGACCAGTACAAAACCGTAAAGATGATGATGAAATTCATAAACCGAAAGTACGCAAGGTATTAAAAAGACGTAAAATTGTACCTACAAAATTGAACACAGAAATGTTATCGGTAGTAAACATTTATGAAAGTCAAACTCTTGTACCTAGAAAACGTCTAAGAGTAATAAAGCATAAAATAATTATTAACACACCTACACAAAATATCACTACAAACACAACTACCACACCAACAACTAGTAATAAGAATGGTCAAGAGAAGAAAGCAGCATTGACTATAACAACTACACTAGCAACATCTACTGTACAGGGTACGATAAAAGTCAGCACAAATTCTTCAATAGAAAACGACAACGTGAAAAAAGATGATGACAGCAGCTTGTCCAATCTTGCCACAAACCAAACAATATCTTTTATTATGAAATCTACAACATCGACAACAAAAAAACCTAAAAAGATAAAAAAGCGAAAACGTCAACGGCATCGTCATCCAAAAAAAATATCTAACTCTTCTAATGTAGGATCAGCAGTCACAACATTACCATCACCACCAGCACAATCATCAATTACCGTTTTTACTATAACCTCATTATCCACCTCTACCCGAACACGAACATACACATTAGTAGTTGATCGTGTAGAAGGAACCGAACATGAAATACAGGGGACGTCAACATTTGAACGTATTCAAATAAATACCACACAGGTGACATTGGCTGTTACCCAAACTCTAATAGGTAACATGCCACAAACCACCGCTATGGTAGCAACTTGAAATGTATCCATAGATACATATTATGGTATCCCGAATATGGCTCTTTTTCGAATTGGTTAAAGGTTTACCACTCAATGGAAATGTGTAAACAATTTTTGAAGTGGATCTTCAGTTCCCTACTATTGATTGAAGTTGCCGGTTTTAGTGCATTTATACCTAAAAAAGCTTCGAATTTTTTTCGAAATAGAGACTCAAAAGTTTCGTAATTTTGGTCGACCAGAGAATTTTTAATTTAGACAAAGTACAATTTATGTACTTTATTGTTGTACTATAGACCAACACTCAGGGGATATCAACACATGATATCAACACAATCCACTGAATTAGTATTAGATTAGTATCATGAAAATATGTTATGGGGTGGAGGAAATAGGGAGTAAGGTCTATATATATTTTACTTGAATTTCTTTAAATTTTAAGTGTCTGGAAACGAGTTTGCGGGTAGTTTATTCCACTAACGGGTGGTTCGACACTGGACTATTGACAACAAACGGATAAGATCTACTTTACAAGCGTGTGCTACGAACAAAAACACGGGCCCTGGGGATACGACCACTTATCTCAGCAGAATATTTCCCATGGTAGTATCGATAGAACAATGACACACAACCCACATTCCCATGATGATACAAAATCAATAGAGCTGGATATCCTACTACCATTAATGAGCGCGAACGCCCTCCTTTACACACGGTCCAAAAGCCTAAATATAGACTTTGAAGCCCATGCCTATATATGGGAGTTGTTTTCATCTTCAGTCGAATACATAAAACAATTGTACTTGTTCAAAATTAAAAAAAATCTTTGAATGGATCAAAAGTACTCTACAAGAAATTTAAAAATATTTTTCCATTAATAAGCCAAAAATTCGAAATGTTTTACTTATTTTCCCATATTTAGATCTTTAATACGCATCGATTGAGTGGTATTCCTAATATTTTTTTTATTCGGGACACCCTAATACATATATTAGTTTTTATTTTCCATTTAAAAAAGTACCATAACATTGTTATTTTCAACCGATTTAAGCAAATTAAGTCTGAGTTTATTAAAAAAAACATTAACTTTCTAAAAGAAGATTTGAAAAAAGATTTTTAGAAGTAGAAAAATTAAAAAAAAAATTTAGTTGTTATTAAATCTCTCCATATTTATATTAACAATATAAAGAAAGTATATAAATTTGGTTAAAAAATTACTATGTTAAAAATGTTTAAGTGCGCCAGTTGCAAAAAATATTCTTCTCTGTTATCTCGAAAATTTGAGGGTATATTGAAGATTCTCAAACCGGTTTGTAATACACTCAGTTAGACCTATTTTTTGTTTTTTGTGGCACCGTGTTATTGAACATTAGTTATAAATTACACGGCATGACATCAAAAAAAATATTAAGGTCCTGACCATCATTTCCGTAATGGGCATGCTGATTTCAATGTCGTACTTTATTTTTCGATCGATGGTAGAGTTTTTACACAAAATGACTTTAAATTTTGACGCATCTTTAATTTATACAAAAATTTGCAAACGCAATTATTCTGATTTATTTCTGTTGAAATCTAAGGACAATACCAGTAGTACAAGTTATGGTACATATTTGATTCCCAAAGGTTAAAATTAAACTCGCTGTTAAGGTTTTTTTTCTAATTTCTTCGGTTTTTCGCGAAGACTATCGCTAAATAATTAATCGATCTAATTAAATGTTCACGCAGTTGAAAGAGTCCTATATTAATAGGAAAAAAAAATTATTTTGAATTGGTTTAGGTTTGAAAATTTGAATTATTGTAAACATATAAATAATTGCCAGTAAACATATTCAAAAGGGTTTGTTTTATGCGTATATTTTAAACTGGTTCTAGTTTAAACTGAATTTAACACAGCTCGAACATATATTTTTCCCATGTTTCTTTTGCTTGTATATTTTTCCAAAGGCTGCGTTTACATTAAATCATCGAATACCTCATTTATACTACAATTAAAAACTAGTCGTTTTTGAAAATTTCTACACTCATAATAATTCATGCTAAAAATACGAAAATAATGTCAAAACAACAAAAACTTTCGTAAATTCACAACATATTTTACGAAAGTTTTTGTTATTTTGCATGGTTTATTATGCATTGTTTATTATCAGTGTAGTTTTTAAATAAAAATGTGTATGGAATTTTACAAATAAATTCAGGTAGCATTCAAAAACTACTTGTTTTTGTTAGTAGTATAAATGTGGTATATAGCTTCTTATAACTACACTCATAATAAAAAAATACGAAATTTTTGTCAAAACTACAAAAACTTTTGTAAAATAAACAATATTTTGTATATTTTACGAAAGTTTTTGTATTTTTGACATTTTTTCATAATTTTATGTATGGATTATAAGCAGTGTAGATTTCAAGCGTAATTACGCAGGATGGCGAATTATAAATAACAAAAAAAAAAAAAAAAACTGAATTTACTTAACATATAAATGTTTTATAATTTAACCAAAATATTTTTAAACAAAATTGTATAAAATCCTAATAACAATCAGTTAATGTGTAAGTTTTAAATTTATTTGTATAGGTATTCTGTAAAATTTACTTTATATGTGTATATTTGTTAATATTTAATAATAATAATAATAATAATAATAATTATAATTATAATAATAATAATATTTTTTTTTATTTATTTATATATTTTCAAAAAAAGATTAACAATTCATTTGCCTATATACCTTGCAAAGCCATAATGGCTTGTCGGCACGTTAAAGGATAAACAAGGTTGTGGCAATCCACTTAATATACATTGTTAGTATTCATTGCAGGTTTATAAATGGTTTCTTTATTATTTTTTTAATTATATTTGTGTTAGTAATGTTTATGATGTCTGGTGGCATCATGTTAAACATTGTTGGTAACATAACTTTAAGCGTGCTTTTTCCATAATTGTTTTTGTACGTTGGGATGTTTTATCTTCCATCAGCTTTTCTTCTGGTGTTGTATTTATGGTCTATCTTTTGCCGGAATCTGGTGTCTTTGTAAAATTCAGTGGTCACTGTAGTATAATATATACTTTTAACATTCAATATATGTTCTTCAGTGGCTATTTATTTTTTTTTTGTGGGTACTTGTTTGTTGGGTTGCTTCTCGAATTTGTTGTTGTTATTGTTTTGTGCATTTGTCGTGATATATATGTTGTTGATATTATTGTTGTTGTTATTTGTGCTGGCATTGTTTAAGTTATTATTTTGATGATTGTTGTTGGCTGAGTTGTTTTCTGTTATGTCGTTAGTACAGATTTCGGTATTCGCTGTGATATTGTTCAAATTCGATGTGGTAGTTCGTATGGTTGTGTTATTGTTTAGTATAATTTTTGTGCTACTTTTTTTAAGTATTTTAAGAAGTTTAATTTGGGTATCTTGCAGGATTCTACAATGTTTTGAGTTTCCCCATGCCGTTATTCCATGGCGTATAGGCGACTCCACAAGCGAGTAATAAGCTTGCCGCAGCACAGCATTGCTAGAACAGTTTTTGAATTGGTATAGCATATACGCAGCTTTCCTCAATTTCTTTCTTATATGTATGTATATTACACGTAAATTATGATCGACATGTACTCCTAAAAATTTGTATGTATTGATAAGTTCGATTGTAGTCGAGCATTGACTACTGCTGCAGAGAAGGTCGTTCAATTTGTTTTGGTGTAGGCATTTCGTTTCATGGTACTTTAACTGTATATCCGTATAGAGGATATGGGGTGGTTTAATATGCATGACTTTGGTTTTTGAAGCGTTTATTACAAGTCCGTGATCATGGCACCGTCGGGTTGCTATCTTCAGTTGGTGTTGCATTATCTGTTTTGCATTCTCGTTGTTTTTGTGAGCTACAACAATTGCAGTATCATCCGCAAATGCGAAGGTTTTGCTCATATAAAGGATATTCATGAACTTATTTGAATAGATTATATATAGGATTGGTCCCAATTTTGAACCTTGTGGAACACCATAGTTAACATTTGCTTCAGTACTTAATTTTGTTGTGACCTTTCAATACAATCTACCTAAAACTTTGAACGTACTAAGATTTAGGTAGCTTCTGAACCATTCTAAGTAATTTTTTTTTTTTTTTTTTTTATAAAAGAGAGGCAACACTCAGGAATAACTTCCGTGTTTTTCGAGCATATGTAGCAGTTTGGTATGGCAAAGCGTATCAAATGCTTTACTAAAAGCTATGTATAGCGAAAGGCATTGATGATTTTTACTTAGCTGTTGATTGATAAAATTTGTAAAATTGCCCTGAAGTTGTTTGTTAATATTTTTTTCCTTTTTGGAAACCAAATTGATTATTGCTATTGATATTATTTTGAATTATAGATTCTGTAAGCCTATGTAAACAATATCTTCCATAATCTACTCAATGACTGGCAGAATGGCAATTGTTCTGTAATTGTTGACTTCAGATCTTGTTCCACTTTTGAAAATTGGTCGAATTAATGACATTTTCAATATATCTGGTATTGTCGCAGTATCAATTATTAATTCATTACTATGGCGTTGTTTTTTAAATCTTTTGTTGTTAATAATAATAATAAAAGAAAAATAGCTGAAAAGGGAAAACAAATCGCCAAATTAAAAAAAAACTTAAATTGAAAAAAATGGCCAAACCTGAAAAAATCGAAAACATCCTGTACCGAACACAATTGTTTCAAAAAACGATCGGAATATGCAACAAATTCACAAATTTGCCAAAAAATCCCGTATTTTAAAATTGTATACTAAATAGTTTGACATATAATTTTGTTGAGCATTTAAAATTTAAATTTAACTGTACGTTAAATTTGGCTCTTTATAATCGGACCATAATATCTAGCCTCCTGTATTCAGTTAAACAAATTTATTTTCACTATATTGAATCGTATCAAATTATACCAAACTCCAATTATATATATATATATTAGAGTTCGTTCTCAAATTTTTTTTGATTTTGATTCCTGGATATTATCACTTTTTAGAAGGTTTTTGTATCAATAAAAATAATGGCGTATTTTTTTTTTTAATTCCAACTCCTTCCCGTGCCTATAGGCGACTAAAATCGCGGATTTTGGGTCCCTTTTCCCATACAACAAAAACGGCTTAATATATGCCAAATCTGACTTCAGTATTCGACTCTACGGGAAAACTTAGGCCCATAAGCTTTTTTTTAGTTTTTGGAATGCACCAGAATGCATAATTAGAGTGGTCCAAAAAAATAATTTTTCAAAAAAAAAAATAAAATATTTATTTTTGTTAATATACAATGAACAAATACTTACATCTGACAAAAATGGTCCAAAAATTTTAATTTTGTAGTTACCCGTTCAAAAGTTATTAAAGTTTAAAAATTTAATTTTTCTTTATAAGTATATACAATGAAAAATACTAAAAAAAAGCTTATGGGCCTAAGTTTTCCCGTAGAATCGAATACTGAAGTCAGATTTGACATATATTTAGCCGTTTTTGTTGTATGGGAAAAGGGATCCAAAATCCGCGATTTGAGTCGGCTATAGGCACCGGAAGGAGTTGAAATTAAAAAAAAAAAATACGCCATTATTTTTATTGATACAAAAACCTTCTAAAAAGTGATAATATGCAAAAATCTATTTTTCAAAACTAACTCTAATATATGTATTATGATAAAATTGTATTTTAATTAGATATAAGGCTGTATCAAATTTGATACATTTCTTTGTTGAATCATCAAAAGTAAAAAAGTTTATATATATTCAGATACAATTTTATACAATTAAAAGTTTCAATATAAATATTTATAAGCATTTATATTAAAGCATAAATATTTGTATCTAATTGTATATAGGTTTGTGTTGTTTAAAATTTTGTATATATAGCAATATATTATTTTATATGGTCTTGTATATAATTGAAATTATTATACCTATATTACCCTATATAGTATAGTTTTCATCGACCACGCCTACTTCTACGCCTACTTTTGACAAAAAATGTGAAATTAAAATTTTTTTCAACTTTTTTCGTTTTTCTTTCGACTACAAACTTCTAAGAAAGTTTTAACGTATTTCTTTCAAATTACTCACATATATTCTACGTTTCCCAAGGAAGGCCTCAGTAAAAGTTTCAGTACCATAGCCCACTTCAATACCAACTTTTGATCAAAAACGTCAAAATCAAAAAATTCCACTATCTAGTCTATATATATACAACTCATTTTCTGTTTGTTTGTTCTCTATACAAATTTGCAATTCTCAACGGATTTTTCTCAAATTTGGCATAAATAATCATCGGACATCAACTTAGATCGTAGAATAGTTTTCATCAACCACGCCTACTTTTGACATCTTCTATATATATAAAACTCATTTTCTGTTTGTTTGTTCTCTATACAAATTTGCAATTCTCAACGGATTTTCCTCAAATTTGGCATGAATAATCATTGGACCTCAACTTAGATCGTAGTATAGTTTTCGTCGACCACGCCCACTTCTACGCCTACTTTTGACAAAAAATCTATAATTAACATATCTTTCGCCTTTTTAAACTTTTTCGTTTCTTTCGAATACAAAAATTCCACTATCTATCTATATATATAAAACTCATTTTTTGTTTGTTTGTTCCCTATACAAATTTGCAATTCTCAACGGAATTTCCTCAAAGTTGGTATGAATAGTTCTCGGACCTCAACTTAGATCGTAGTATAGTTTTCATCGCCCACGACCACTTCTACGCCTACTTTCAACAAAAAATCTAAAATTAACATTTTCTTTCCCTTTTTCAACTTTTTTCGTTTTTTTCGAATAAATACTTCTAAGAAAGTTTTAACGGATATCTTTGAAATTACTTACATATTCTACGTTTCCCGAGGAAGACCTCAGTAAAAGTTTCGTTACCATAGCTCACTTTAATACCGACTTTTGATCAAAATCAAAAAATTCCACTATTTTTAATAAAGCTTATTTTGAAAGCATTAAATCCAATCAAAACATTTTAGGAAAAGCCATTTCGTTTTTAAGAATTTTTTTCCCCGTATAATATACCCACTGATTTTTTCGCAATGTCTTTATGATTTCATTTTTTTTAAATTTTATTTTTCCTTACCATCCATTAAAAAAAAACAAAAAAAAATTTCTTTTAGGATAAACTTTTTTGAAACCATGCACTAAAATCAATATAAGACATCTTTATTGATAAAGCACATTGATTTATAGTCGTGAATTGCTACTGAAAGCATCATTTTGTAACCTTATTTCAGAAAATTCAAATCTTTAATTTCAAGTTTAACTTTAAAATCCTAACTGATTCTGCAAAACACAACAGAATTAAGTCGTCTATTTCCTAGCTTAAAATTTTTTCTGCATTTAAAAATCACTGTTGACCCGGGAAACACCGGGTACTTCAGCTAGTAATTATATACATATAAACCAATAATAAAAATATTTTTTTTATAATTTTTTGATAAAGCTACAGTGGTGTTCAAAACATTTGCTACTGAAATCATGGTTTAGGTAATTATAATTTTTTTGATCAAAAAGATTTGTGGTATAAGTTTTTGTTTTTTTTATTAAATTCAGTTATAGCATATTATTTTACAAATACAAAAAAATTATTCATAACTTCTCAAAAATAAAAATTTTAACAAAATAAGTCGATAGTGCAGTGTTCAAAACATTTGCAACTCTTAAAGTAATTAACAGGAAATACAAACAATGGTCTTAACGCTCAGTATTTTGTAGCGTATCCATTATTTTTTATAACTTCTGAACACCTCTTAGGCATTGAGGCAATGAGCTTTCCAATATAATCGTCAGAAATTTCATTCCACTGTTCTCCAACTCGACAAAAAGTTCTTCACCATTTCGGAATACTTTATTGCCGATATTCCGTTTTACAATCATGCACATATTCTCAATCGGATTGAGATCGGGAGATTGAGCCGGCCACGACATGATATTAATTTCATTTTCCTGCAGCCAAACTTTTACAACCCCCGCCATGTGTTTTGGGTCACTGTCGTGATGGAAGGTCAATGAGAGTCGCATTTCCCATTCAGCATACGGAAGCATAACTGAACTCAAAAGATCTCTATAGATTGTGGCCGTCATTGTGCTAGTAATGCGGTGAATTGGGCCAATCCCATTTCCTGAAAAACACCCCCACACCATAATGTTTCCACCTCTGTGCTTCACTGTGTCGGTTGTGTATCTGGGATTTAACTTTTCGCCTTGTGGTCTTCGAACATTGGCTCTTCCATCTGATCCCCGGAGGTTGAATTTAGACTCATCTGACCACAATACATTTTTCCATTGCTGTTGAGTCCAGTTCAAATGGGTGCGTGCAAAGTCAAGCCGAGCTTTTCGGTTTTTTCCGACACAAACGGTTTTTTTGTACATCTATAACTTCTAAAACCAAATTCTCTTTAAAATCAGAATTGTAATTATTTAATGCCATTTTTTACAAAAACTATTCTTACGATGTTTATGCTTCCAACATCTTATTACAACTATTAAAGAACAATAATTATAATAGTTTTTTTTAAAAAATGTAACGGCCTGAATCTCATATTAAAAAGGAATGCGATTACCGTTATATCCTAGCATTTGTTAGTATAAATTGTTTCGTTAAGAGTAAGAATAATGACAGTTGCAAATGTTTTGAACACCTGCATTTTGAATACATCTATTATTATTAATTTTTTTGTTGTTTTAATTTAACGGAATTAATTTTTTTCATTTGTTTAACATAAAACAATGTATGAAGAATATTTAAAAAATAAATTTTAGTAACTAAGTGTGATTTGAAGAAAATAAATCAATGAAAATATCAATCTCAGTTCCAAATGTTTTGACCACTACTGTATATAATATTCCTTTGAATATTTTTTAATAAAGTCAGATGTGATTATATATGGTCCATTATATGTGTCGCCATATGCACATTACTTTCTAAATGATTTTGGATATAATTACATAATATCCGGAGTTAACATTTCGGAGTTAACTTAAAAATTTTGATTTTTGTTCACAAGAACGACTTTAGCTCCCTCGGGCGCACACTTTTGATCCACGTGGGATATTTTACATAATTTGACCATTCGGCAGAAAAGCGAGTAATAGCACTATTCGGCAGAATTATTCGGTTAAAAGAAAATAGATTAAAAATCTGTATTTTTCATCTTAAAAATTGAGAAAAATCTAATTTTACATGAAACTAAGATGTCAAACATGGCTGCTAATATTACACTGTTCAACAAAATCAATTTTTTTTCCAAAATTACAAGGTCCGAACTATAAATTTTGATGGAAGAGACAAAAAAAAAAGACACGTGTATCGGCGTTTTGAAAGTTTACATCTGGGTTTCATTTTAGGGGGAGGTAAAGTTTTCCCCAAATGCAAATTTTGTGTTGTCAAGCTGTGCTTTGGCTGATTAGATCCGTTATATTACAACAAAACAAATAAAAAGATCAAAACAATAATCAAGTGCTATATTTCTTATTGTACTGAAAATGTGTCAATTTGCAGTGCATATATTGTGTAAATAATTTGTTTTGTGATTTGAGTGTATTTAGATTTTGGTGTATTCAGGGACTCATAGTAAAATTTTACGGCGAATATTTTTGCGGAACATTTTAACCCCTTAAATCCCTGTTTTAATGGTGTTTTTTTTACCTTGAGGTGTTAGAGGATTAACATATTCTACAAAAATGTTCTCCGTAACATTTTACATAAATTTGCTGGACACAATATATACTTTAAACGTAAGCTTTACTCGATTTTCTATGCCGATTGACAATACAAAATTTGCATTTGGGGAAACCTTTACCTCCCCCTAAAATGAAAGCCAGATGTAAACTTTCAAAATGCCGATACACGTGTCTTTCTTTTTGTCTCTTCTATCAAAATTTATAGGTCGGAACTTGTATTTTTTTTTTGTGTTGTGTGTTATAGATGATTTTTTAACCTAAAAAGTATTAAGGTTCAGTTTTATTTCGTCTATATCAAAAGCACAGTGTTTTATATGAAAATTAAAAATTCGGTATTCGAATCCACTATTTGTGATTTCTCTAGTTATCACACAAAGGTATAATTCGTTTCTAATTACATACATATAATTGTTCTTAAAGTTTTATGAAATTATGTATAATTTGATACAATTATTGAGAAGAACAAGGAACTCTTTTTATCAACTCTTATCCAATAATATTAAACTATATATTATTCGATTCAATTATATATAATACCCAAAAATTTGTATTTGGACAAAATTCGGATGAAATTGTATCTAATATACATCAAATTGTACAAGTTTATGTCTAATTGCATCGAATTGCAAATAATTCGATACGATTGAATCGAATTTGATATAATTTTATGTATTTTAGACAAAATTAGATGTTCTCATTTTTCGGATTAAATTTGATATCTATTTTATATATAATTTAAGTTGATGTTGTCCCGTATCAACTTTTTTACTTGAGATATTAATTTTGTTAATAGGGCTCTCCTTATTAGTATACAAAATTTTGATCACTAAAATTCAATAAAAATAAGTTTGTATTTTTTAAAAATCAGTACAGAAATTTGGTATTATAGCCTGCATGTGAATGGGTTTTCAAAAGGATTATAAACAATTAGAATAAATCAATATTTAATTAACAATTTCCAAGTAAAATACTTATAGTTTTTTTTTGTAAATATATTATTTTCGTGTCGATAACAGTTAATGTCATATTGCAATATTTTTGTAGTTTTTAATATTTTTTCTTCAATAATGAAATTTTTTTCTCAAAAACACATTTTTTTAATATACGAGGGCGGTCCCAAAATTAGCCGACCTAACAAAGAAAACACATGAAATTTGGGAAACATTTTCTTTATTTCTCAACATAATCTTCTATTAGCACGCTACACTTTTCCCAGCGATATTCAATAGCTCCGATACCCCGATTTTAGTAAGAACTGTCCTTAAAATAGCCATCAACCGCAGACTCCACCTCTTCATTGTTGGCAAATCTTTTACCACCGAGCCATTTTTTTAAGTTTGGAAATAAATCTGGCGAATACGGTGCGCGATGAAGCAATTCGAACTTTAATTCATTGCTTTTGGCCATCATCTTCACAAAATCTTTACGAAGCTGTTGTTGGTCTATTGTGAGTAAGCGCGGAACCCAGTCCACTCAACTCTAAAATTTCGGTCAATATGCGATGTATAGCACTTTTTGAAATGCTTATAATTTTAGTCAGCTCACTCACCTTCAGCCGACTATCATCCAGTACCATTTTATTTATTTTCTTAACCTTTTCTAGCGTGGATACCTCAATTGGTCGTTCACTACGGTGGTCGTCTTGGCAGCTTGTACGGGCTCTTTTAAACTCTGCCACCCAATATTTTTTAATCGTAAACGAGGGAGCAGACTCCACTAGAGTAGAATCTAGCTCGGCTTTAATATTGGTTGGACTGAGACCTTTCAAATGAAAGTATTGCGTTACATAACGGTGACACATTTGTTTCATGTTTACAAATTCACTGAGCTCAATAATTTTTGACGGCTCTTAAAACATATGTTTTATGAGATTGCCTCTTTTTTTCACTGAGATTGTTTATTTTTGATGGCTTCAAAAAATACTAAACAACTTGGAGCCTAGAAACTTAAAACATATGTTTTATAATATTGCCTCTTTTCACCAAAGTAATTTTTTCCAAACTACTGCCGCCATCTATACCTCAGTTCGGCTAATTTTGGACCGCCATCGTACTTTCTTTCATTTGAATAACCTAGTAGACTGCTTTAAATGTGGTTATAATTGCATAATATACTTTACCATTTTCCAAGTAAATAATGTTTTTTACATAAGTTGTTATAATTACAAATAAAACATTTAAAATACAGAAATTTAATAATTTATTTAAAATTTAAAAAACCCTATCATAACTGAGATCTTCCGTTTAAAATGTTGTAAGTTCTACTAACAAGGAGAGTCCGTTCATAAGTTCCCTCCGATTGCGATGAAATTTGGATATGTAATAAAGAATCAAAAATTAAGAGGCAAATATTTTTTTTAGTTTCCTAATCTCAATTAAAAGAATTTATATGATTTTTTATAATTAGTACGTAAGTTATTTGTACCACATGTTACACATTTAAAGAAAATTTTTTAAGCAAATTTTAGATTTTAATAAAAAAATTATTTAACGAAACTAACACTATCTTGAGAAATATATTTAAAAAAATAACTTGATAAAAAATAATAAATACATATATGTTTTTTAAATTTTTTTGGATAATTTAAAAACTAGGATTTCCTTCCTTTAAAAAGATATATAAATGATCAAAATTGGTTGTAATGTTATGAAATTGCGAGTGTTTTATCTTACAAGGAACTATTTGATTTTGACATTTAATAATTTTTTGATACAAAGTGCTTGCAAAATATGTTTTTGGCTTTTATCACGTTCATGTTTGTTAAATGTGTATAGTATTTGTTTGTTAAATGTGTATAGTATTATATAGTATATCGTTGGAAAGCTTTTTGACATTCACGTAATAAAATCGGATTTAAAATATATAGTCACATATAAAAAAACAAAAAATCTGTAAAAACACACTTTTTTCACAAAATGCTACTTTATACTGGTGATGGGCATTTCAAATACTTTTCATTCGATATCAAATTATAAATATATAGTTTCTTTGGAAAAAATGTGAAAAATCGCAAAAAAAAAAACAGAAAATGGGGTAATTTTTGATACCAATTTTGAACCCCTAAATGTGATATTGGGCAGCTAAAAAAATATGGGTCTCTTTAATTTTTGATTCTTTATAACATATCCAAATTTCATCGCAATCGGAGGGAACCCATAAACGGATTATCGTTGTAAGATTTTGCTGATATTAGCAATTTTTCTGCAAGGATCCTCCCAGCAAAAATGTTTCTGACTTTACTGACTCTTTTTTTTAGTGCATATTTTTTTCATTATATGCATACAACGGGTCAGTTTTGTTTCGATTTGAAATTAAAATTTTCAATTTAATTTGGAAAATGTGTAGTAGATAAAATTTTAATTACTTTCAAACATGTTTGCTGGCAAAAAAACAAAATTAATTTTTGGGTTTTGGGGACAAGAGGTAAGATAAAATTTAAACCGTTAGAAAAAAGTTAAATGTCACAATTGTTTGCAATTGGTTTTAGCTACACAAAAAACATACCGGCCACTCTATCAAAATCTCAACTCTGGTCAAGACGGCAGCAATCGGCACGAATTGATGCAACAAGCTACATCTACCTTACAGTCATCATACAATGATATCTATCAGCAGAGTGCTGACATAGATGAGGCTCGTTATAATTTAGCTACACGAATTATGTCCAATGGTGTAGAAGTAATTATAGCGAGTGATAAAACAAAAACTATTGATCATTTGCTGCATGATATGTCCAGCCATCAGTTGCAGAGTAAGAGTAACTATAAACCAATGACTCTTGCAGCAAGTACGATCAAAAATCAAATGATGATCCTTATATTGCCTTCCTCCAGTACAATGGATCGTCAAACGGAACAGGTAGGTGTAACTTAGTTTTTAAATTTTAAACTCGTGTAAAAAAGATTAGATCTGTTTAGATCTAATTATATGTGATTGAATCTAATTAGATCTGGTGCCAGATCTGTTCATATACAAAGGAAACTTGGGTAATTTGTATGGCCAGATATGGTCATATAGAACCATATCTGTCATCAAATCTGTTCATATCTGAAAAGATATGCTATATTACCAGATCTAACCCTTTGAGCCTTTTTCAAAGGCACCAAAATAAGAAGTACGCAAGTAAATATGTTTACAGGGCGTTGTGGTGTAATGGTTAGAGCGTTGAACTAGTACACAGATGGTCCCGGGTTCGATCTCCGGTGGCGACAACACCCACCTTTGGTGTTCCCATAGCACTTAACCCCATCGAAATAAAATAATCAATCAGGGCTATGAACCAAAAAGCTTCAATAAGTTCGCCAACTCTCCATCAGTTGACGAGCAACAATTACAGTGTTGCCGTGTCTGAAGCGCGTCATCTTTCCCCACCTTTAATCTCTCCTCTATTAGTAGAGTCAAATAAGGCAAAAAAGGGGCCAACCTCCGAATTCCAGGTAATAGGCTGGAAACTCGTATATGGCTTTATTTTGGTGTTCTAAATACTGTCTCAAAAGTATCATAAAATCTCGTGTCTGCGTCGTGAGTTATTCAAGGTCAAAGGTCACAAAACTCAGTTCTTGGCGATTATCTCGGTTTCTATAGCTCCCATGATATCAACATATATTATAAAAATTGTAGGTCATGTAATTTGTTACAAATATTGTTACAAACATTTTTTCATGTGCTCAACCGTTTTCGAGATAGAGGGCAGAGACTCCGGAGCGCTCACCCCTACCTGCAATTATTCAAGGTCAACCGTGAATCTCGGTTAATAATATCTTATATAAAGTGATTAAATTACTAAAATATCACTAACAATGAATAGTTTATATTATTTATTAGATAATGCAGTGGAGTACCGTTATAACGAAATCGTAGGGACCGGACAATTTAGTTAGTTATTAGCGTAGTTCTCTATAAGCATGGTAAATATATTAAAAAAAAATAATAAATTCTCAGGGTGTTTTCTTATATTCACTTTATTTGGAAATGTTTGTTTGTAATATGAAAACAATTTATAATATTTATTAGATAATACATTGTATTTCTTATGAATTCATTTCGTAATACTATTAAATAATTAAATTAAATAATTAATTTAGTAATAGTGAAGTTTTTATATAACGAACTAATTTTCTGGACCCTTTTACGATTTTCCATACAAATTTATGGGCTTATAACGGACACATAAACACAAAACTCTAGATTTTAAATGAAAAATGTCCTGCAAATCTTCAGAACTCTAGCTTTTTACTTGAAACTTCACTAAACACATTAAAAATGGTATGAAACGTAATTTAATGGAAGAATTGTTTTCATATTACAAACAAACATTTTCAAATTAAGAGAATTTAAGAAAAGATCCTGAGAATTTTTTTAAATGTGTTTACAAGTTCGTTATAACGGTACTCCACTGTATTATATAATAAAAATAGATGTTGACATCATTGAAGCTATAGAAACAGAGATAATCGTCAAAAACTGATTTTTGTGACCTTTGACCTTGAATAACTCACTACGCAGAAACGAGAATTTATGAGACTTTTGAGACAGTATTTAGAACACCAAAATAAAGAAATATACGAGTTTCCAGTTTGACTAGACTATATCCCATTTATAAAGAAAACAACACATTAATAAATAGGAAGAATTTCTTGAGTGTTGCTTCTCTTTAAAAAAAAATTAAAAGACGACAAATAATTCCTTTTGACTTTTAATGCACTTACATTTTTTTTAATTAATATGGCCTTGGCATATCTTAGTTTTCATGATGATAAAACGGACTGCAAAGTTCACATATTTAATTTTCTACCATTTTCTCTTAATTTTCTTATTTTTAAATTGGCCATAAGTGCTCCAAATTAGTGTTTTCAAATAAGAATTTAAGCTATTTCGATAGAAAACCAAATTTACAATATATTTTGAGAAGTAATTTTTTGTGTGCATGTCACGGTTTAGGAGCGAGAAAGCGTTAAAGATAAAATTTCGTAAAATTTTAAAAAATAAATATTTTGAAATGATCACACTTTTAAAAAAGTTTGAAAACATATTTATGTTGACTAGAAGCAGTTGATACTAAACACAGAGTAAGATTGAAGCTTAAACTTTTTTAAAAAAGATCTAATTTTGGTCAAAGGACATACAAGATTCCAAAAAGATACATGTAAAAGACATCGTCTTAACTCGAAAACGTATGGACGGATTTTTATGAAATTTAGCAGAAAGACTATATTAAGTAGTCAGGCGCGGGGAGGGACAATGGGACATTTCCTCCCCAAAATAAAAATGCTTAATACAAAATAATCAAAAAGAATGGAAAATTTATCAAAAACACTCTAACTTCCCTAAAATCGCTTTATCTTTAGTAAGTAAAAGCACAGGAAGGGTAATTTTTGAACTGTGGTTATGTCTTGGTAAGATCAACAATTTATGCCTAAACTTATTTATTTTTTAGATAAGTTTTGTAGATTCACTCTTAACCTATTTTGGTCTATATCGCAGAAAATAGACAACGAAAAAAATTTGGTAGAAGAACATATTGTTAATTTTTCGTGCGGAACAGGCGGCATAAATTCCTTTGCAAAAAAGCTTAGACCGGTTTAATTGTTAAATATTTACTTGTTTAACACATTTTCAACCGCTCTAAAACGGCTCGGTGAAAATCAATGAAGCTTTGTACAGGAGCTATAGACTTGAAAAAAATCTATATTTAAACTTTTATTTTTTAGCTCTGCAGGTTTTTCCAGGAAGAGTGGTCGATTTTTCGACCACTGGCTAAGTACCATATACAAAAATGGCAAAAAAAAGATGCAATCTGAAGTGTAAATTATTTTTGCTTTGAATTGTAATTATAATACAAGTTATAATTCAATTGGTTGCAATATTTTTTCCGAGCGTTTTTTCGTGAAAATCTCTGTTTACTCATTTTTTCCCAAATGCAGACAAAACAATTATAAAATCAAGAATTGACCTAAACCAAAATAATATAAGTTAACAATGGCGTGAAGTAACTAATATCCTTGATGGTTGAGTTATATCAATTTCCTTCTTTCCTACAAAAATAGAGAAAGTCACTTGTCGATTTTTCGACTACTTGTTGAAAATGGGTTAAGACGACTCCTATCACAAAATACTTATTACAATAACTCCATAAACTACAAACGGAGTAAATAAAGATCAGTAAACGGTAAATGTTTGATTAGCTTTCATTGCAATTTTAATGTCACGTTCGTCACCACAAAAACATAGATCCAGTTACTTCAACTTAAATCAATTTATTGTGACAAATTTATTAAAAATAAACCGTCACCTGGCAAATATTTTGAATTTGAGTTGTAAAATATTCATATATTCTACTTATATACAGGCCAACAAAATCTTAAAAAAGTCAAGACCATGGTATTTTGAGTATGCTTTTCTAAAGGTGTGCACTGAATCTGACCTCAGAATTTCTCCACCACTTCACATTTACAAGATGTCTCAACCTAACCTTTAAAAAACCACAATTTTTTCGATATATTCGGAACGATAAAACACCGCGAATCCAGCTTTATTCACAAAACCTTTTAAGTGCTCTCTGTTCGGATTCAGCCCACATCAATAGTGTACTCTACACAGAGAGAATTTCTTGGGCGAGTTTTATTGAAATTTTTTTCACTAAACTAAAGAACACTAATTTATTTTACACTGGATGTCCCATGTTGTCAGTAGTTTAACTACTCTCAAATAACTTCTTTGGATTATAAAACAGTATTGTTGTGTGCATGAACTATTTTATGTTGTGTTGTTTAAACTTGTTATTTTGAAAGTTGTTTGTTTGAACACTCATAGATTTAAACCTGTAAAATTAAACCAGAAAAAGCTACGAAAAATATTTTAAAAATTGCGTTGCAGAAAAAACTGTTAAAATTAGAAGATTAGAAGATCAATATTAATAAAATAAGAACAGCAAAAATAAAACTGTTAACTTTACAACATTTAAATTATATTCGAGTTCAATTTAAGTTAATTGTAAATAGCAATTTACTCTGCTAAAATTAGAAAAAACTTTTACTAATTATTTGTAGACTACAAACAGCACAACAAAAACTGTAATATCAATAAAATGTTTGCTATATTTAACTTAAATTTAGTAGAATACAATTAACAGTATATTTTGCTAAAATTAACAGGAATTTCTGCTAAAAAAAAACTATAGATTGCTTTTAAATGCATTAAAAAAAATCTAAAAAAAAACTTAAAAAATTTAAAATTTTTTTGTGATTTTTTTGTCTACTAAAATTTAGCACTTTTTTAAATGATTTTAGCAGATTAATTTAATTAATATTGTAAATTCACCTCAAATTTTTTTCACCACAAAAATAGTTGTAACCTCAAAAATGTTTTCTCACCACATATATTCTTTTTTACATTCAAAAAAGTTTTTCTCCTCAAAATTTGGTTTCACCTCTAACATTTTTTTTTTTAAATATTTTTTTGTTGTTTTTATTTGTAACGGTTCATTGTGGAGGTTATAAAGAAAAAATTTGGTATAGCCAAATTTTATGCATGTACTTGTTTGTATTAAAAATTGTATTCCATTACTTCTTTATTTTAATTTAGTTTAACTACCATGTGCCCTTTTACACCAATCACTTTATCACAAAGACGTGCCTAACGACATACACATATCGTACAACATACGTGCAGGATGGCCAGACAACGGTTGAAAGCCGTGAAAAGGTAGTTTCAAATATAGCAACAGAAGAAAGAAATTATCCAAAAATTACACCAAGTCAAACAATGGATGTTACTTTAACAAGGGTAAGTCTTGATGATCGTATTAATTTTTCCAAATGTTGTAAGATACTAAAATTATATTTCTTACACTAATAGAAAAAACTTAGTAAACATTTTTGTTAAAACCACTAATAATAATTAATATAATAATTATAATTAATCAAAAATGTCGTTGCAGAAAAAATAGATAAAATTAACAGAATGGCAAAACCAAATATGTTGAATATATCATTAATAATATATAAAACCAGGGACCCTAAAAAACGACAGTGTTGTTTTATAGTAGAAATTGCATATTTTGTAAATATGCATCTTTTTTTCAAATCAAGAGTGGCCAAATTTGTGAAAAGTGCATTTAAAAAACAAATTGCATAAAAAATGCATTTCTTATTATCATTTAAAAAATTTATTGCGCATAAAAAGTAGGCGAGTGCACCATACCAATGCAAATTTAAATTTTGATGATCCGATAAATATTAAAGAAAACCCGAATATTCAAACTTACACACTTTTTGCATATTTCTCATTTTTCAATAAAACTAAATCGCGCATAAAACCGTAGATTTTTCGAAATTTGAATAACTAAAGTAGTATTTAAGTAGTTCCATATAGTTTTTGCATGCACAATTCAATTGTAATCGGAAACCTGAATGCAAAAGTTAATTTAAATCTTCAGTGGAATGGCCGATATTTACTATGACTAACATTTAATTTCTTTTAAGACTCCGGAACTAGCAGTGGGAGTATTTTCAACAACTTATTTGTATTACAATACCTTCAAGGACAACAGCAATAACTTACAAGTTATGACCAGTGAACATATAGTTATTAACACGATTACCGGGCCAGATATAGCATATTTAGAGCCGTCGGCAAAAGCCACACCAGTCTTAGAAACGAACACATATTACAACAAAATTACATTGAATACATCAATATCAAAAGATCTGACAGCAAATAATAACAACAAAATGCATACAGTAAAAGAGATATTAACACAAGTTATTGTAACAAAATCTTTACCTCCAGCTCGTATTACTTCGGTTTTGACCTCATACAATAGATTTGGCAATGTAACTGATACGGAAAAGGATAATATTGGAAAATTTACATTACAAATTTTGAATGAAAAACACAATGAGGAGTCGGGAGAGAAAATTATAGAAACAAATGAAGATTTGGAATATTTACATATATATGCCACGAAAAAAATGTTAACTACCTTTACATACTATAACACTGCAAGTTTAAACACTAAGGACGAGCAGCATCAGGCAGAATCGGATAATGCTGTAAACCCCACATCTACTTCATACAATTTTCATACTCGTATTATAGAAAATATTATTACAAATAGTGTACCGTTTACACTATTGCCCACAGATTTGCTTACAAAAATGAAACTAGAATTGCAAGAACATCAACGTCGTTTTATTGTCGCAACGGTTACTTTAAAGGGTGGCCAGACATTAAAAATAACAGCTATGAAAATGCATAAGCCCATTGTAAGGACTCAAGCAATGTCGCCTTATTTAAAAAAATCAACTTTACCAACGATTAATATACAACAAATCATGGAAACATTACACGAGACCTCGATATTAGGAAACTCTGATACTAACGAAGAACAAACGGAAAACGAACATGAGCAATTGTCAGCTGATAATTACGTTAATGTAGAAGAAGAGTATTCATCGCCATCCTCATTGTCTTTGGAAAATTATGGAAATGAAGATTTACAACAACAACACCAAGATTTGCAAAACAACGAGGAACCAAAACCATTAGATGCTTTTTCATCCGAACATGTAGATAACATTGTAGAAGCTCCAATGACAAATCTTACGTATCCTTCAAATGATTTGATAACTGTCAAACCTCCAACCGCTAATCAATTAATACAACGTTTAACAGCACTAAGACCCATGTTCAATGCCATGGCTGGTTTGTGGCATAACAATTTTGGTGTCGGCATACCGGAAGAATCAAAAATAACACCTATTAAACATATAGAAAGTAAACATGCTCCCAATAAAAAAATCATGTCGAATCTGACATTGGGATTAAGTACACAACATCCTATTTATATACCAGTACAAAAACCTTCGACTTTACACAGCAAATCAAAATTTCATTATCATTTGGAAAATCGTACAGATCGTATGCCTCAAAGTTTACACATACAGCCGCCGTTGGTAAGCGAAATGTCTTTAGAAACCCCAGGCAAAAATATGTGGTTAATGTCACCACAACTACAAAGCCATAAAGTATCTAGTGTTAACACGATACCTTTAGCAGCCTTAAGCGCCCCTAGGAAAGAACAAACTCTTCATAATGGTGGTATTTATATACGTCCTGGTGAGGTTATAACCGCGAATTCCGACGTTATTGTAGGTAAACCTAATGGCATTGAATATGTTCAAACACCCCAACAGAATAATATAAATTATGCTAATGCCACTACAGTTAATTCTTCGGATAATACGCAATATCAAATTACGTATTATCAACACAATATACTACATCCATATAAAAAGAAATCCTCATCACCAGCATTATCAACAATTTCGTCAAAAGACACCAGACCTCAGCATATACCTATTGGAAGCGGTGTATTTGAACTTAAGGAATCCCAACAATATGATTTACTACCACCATTAATAACCTCAAATACGGAAAATTTCAACAAAAACATTTTAAAGCCACCGCCCTTACCTTATGCACCCGCATCTTCCCCGACCTCACAGTTACAATCTTCTCAATCAACTGCTCACAATATGGTTTTACCAGCTTCAATTCATAAACTAACTACAGCTCCTGTTCCAGAAAGAACTCAGCCCTATAGCGGCGGTACATTACCCAACTTGTATCGTTTTAATAATAATTTAAAGAATAACGAAATTTTAGAAATTAAACGCATACCAGAAGTATTTAGCACCGATCTAAAGCCTACCTCATTATATCATCAAACACATTTTGTTACACACCACATTCAACCTCAGCCGCAAAATACTGACTACACTCAGTATAATACATACGTTACAAACTTCTTCCCAGACCGCAAAGCAACGAAAATTCCAATTAAAACCCAAAATCAGCCGCAGCTTTCATATAATTGGGATTCGTCAGCTTTGGTCAATTCCGCTAATTTAGATGAAACTTTTTTGAAAAATCTATCATTACTAAAGGGAAGTTTTGGGCATTCACCGGCTAAATCAACTCAAAAGTTGGGATTTACCGATTTTGCTAACTTTAGTCCATTGTCTATGACTAATACAACAGAGAAAGCCAAGATCATCAATAGCAATTCGTCCCCATCAACCTCATTAACGAAAAATCGTCAACGTATAAGTCTACAGCAAAATGTTTTCAGTCATACGGTGGATGTCAATGTACCGCCCATGACCTTTAACCGCGAAGATCTCGACTACCCGCCTAAAGCTACAAATGTTAGAGGTCAAATACCTTCATTGAACTCCGTGACAATCAAAACGTCAGAGGAACAGCACAAGTATATGCCATTAATAAAAATACCAGCTAATGAGCAACAGGTACAGGTCAATTTAACCCCCCTAAATGTAATAAATACGATTCAAGCACCCATTGATGAAACAAATTCACCATTATCATATAAACACGATGAATTGTATGATGAAAACTCATTCCACAAGGTCTTAAATAATATCGTTCCTTTTAACCATCATCATGCAATACAAGATCAAAAAGCAGTAGCTACTAATAATATTGTTGTTATGCAACCTGAACCTGTACTAAAAAAGAAATGGAATTATCCTCAAAATACGAAACATCATCTGCCATCATCAGCCGCTGCACAAATCTATCAACATCATAATATACCACATCAACTTCCTGGTGAAGGTGGTTTACAGCGGTTGGAGTTAAATGAGAAAGAAATACAACAACCGTTCAAATCTTTGACGGAAGCGAATAAAGGATGGTTAAAAGCAAACAATTCATTGCAAAAAACCAGAAAAACTTTACAACCCTTAAACCAATTAGAAATAAAGGGCTCTCCAGGATTTAGTTACGACAGGGAAAGCACTCATCAATTTACAACAAAGACGTCAACCGATAATTGGTTACGTACGCATAGTTATGATTTGGCGAATAATCTAAGTTATCTGAAAGGGGAGGTGAATAGTAAAAATTTAAATTTCCAACACAATGAAAATTTCCATCCAGAAGGATACAATACAAATGTAAATTTGCAACAAAGTTATCAAGCAGTAGCAGATATGAAGCACAGTGACCACAATGTTTCATTTCAATTAGCAGACACAAATATCAAAAATCACGCTAAGTTGCTCAAACAAGAAGAAAAGGAGTCACAGAAGGAGGACTATGAAGTTATCAACCAAAAAAACGGAAAACAACAGCAATCAATACTACAGCAATCTTATACTAAAAATTCTCCATATAGTCCAGATACATTATCATTTAAAATTTTAAAAGACCACAAATTACAATCACACCAAAAGCCACCAACATATCAAAGCCAATACGATGGAAAACTATCCAAAAACCGTCAGAAAATAGAAGAAAGATTTTATGAAAACCTATCGTTAAAACCCGAAATAACTGAAATCAAAACTACAGGCTTAACTGAAACATTAGCGGAGGATATTAATGAGATAATTGCCACAAATAAAAAAACTTTAATAAAAACTGACGACAACTTGTCAACTATAGACACCGCTAAACAAGCGTCAAATCAGAAACAACCATTTAGGAGGCCTCCAAATAACTACACTACTAAAGCAAATGATCAAATTCAGGTATCAAACTTATATATAGTTACAGAAGACGGTTTTAAATTGGTGGCTACAGAACCACCAAACCGGAAGATATTTAGGTCCTCCTCCTACCCCACAACAGAACCGGAAATATTTATATCTTTTGAAACAAAACATGATAAACAATCTACTGTTCATAAATACAAAAATTCAAACAAACTGAAACCCTCCGCCGCAATCGTAAGCCCCTTAGCTTTGAGTATACAACCACCCCCATTAATGAAAGCTGCCTCTGCTGAGACAGTGGTGGGCATGAATCCGCCTCCTTTGCCCGCATCAACTACCGATGAAATTCATTCCGAACAACAACCTTCGCCGCCAGAAAGTAAAAATTTATATGAGGCCAGAAAACGTCGTCCCATACAAACTCCAAAGGATTTTATATCTTCATCAGCTCAATTAGCAAAGCGGCCTGAAAGCTACCAGAGGCCACCAACTACTTTGCAGCGACCTTATATGAAAATTAATCGTGACACTTCTCAAAGACCATTGCCAGCAACAACATTAATCCCAACATCGGCACCAAAGGCGGTTAAAGCCGAAAAGTTACCTGCAAACAAAACATCTCTTACGTATGAGCCAGTTAACGAAACTTTACCATACCTTATTCACAACGCGGATCACTTACCCAATGAAAAGTTCGTATATCATATAGAACCCTCCATAATCGATGATTTAACCACTATGATTATGACAGCTGCATCGCTATTACCACCTTCACCACTTACACCATTACTTACTCCAACGACAACTTTAAAGCGTATAGTTGTACCCACCAAATATGTAAACAACAAACATGATTATACGGTCACCAAAACGGCTACAACCACGGAAACACTATCATTGCAATATAAACTACCAACAAGCATTTTACCCACTACAACAACCGCTACTGAAACGACCGCACCAACAGCAACACTTTTATTAACACAAACTGAAATCACCACAGTGGTTGATACGGTGAAAACAGAAGTAGTAAAGTCATCTTCGATAATAGCTACTACAACGTTAACAGCTCCCCATTTACAAGTAACTCAGGTCTCCGAAACTTCTTTATTGCAATTAGAAAATTCAGAAACGATTTCTTCCAAGCACTATCTGCCTTATTCCTCGGTTGATATCGAGTCTACAAATATTACCAAAGACTACGACAACTCCCATCAAGCTCAAGAAGGAAGTTCAACAACAACTCACCACCACCAACAATTAGCCATTAACTCAGATGACAACAGTATTTTTATTGTTATGACTAATAATAACAAGAATTCCAGTCCAAAGTCTTCTGTATCAGCGTCATCAACACCTTTTGTTAATATGCCCCTAGAATTAGATGAAGTGGCGGCGACTAATGGTGGTGAGATGATGGGTAAAAGTTATGAGGTTGTTATAGACTATGACGATACAATTTCATTTGATGCTGCTATACCCACAAGAGATGAGGAACCCTTGCAATATGTAAATGACAAATCAGTATCAAATGGTAAAAATGGTATTGGTGCAATGGACGAGGGGGCCAAAGCAGGTAATCATATACTTTTAGGTGGTGTTTTAATAGCTACGCCACCTAAAATTCTTAATAAGCATATCAGTTACATGACATTAAATGAAACCAGCAGCAGTACCGACTCATGTCGTCCAGGTTGTAAATCAGCACGTAACGAGATATGTGCTTTGCTGGATAAATATTGGAAATGCATCTGTAGGCCTGGATTTGCTCGTATGTTTCCGGATCGACCATGTAAACGTAAGTAAATAACGATGTAATCCGTTTAAATTAATGTGTATTAGAGTTAGAGTAATGTGTGTATATTTTGATATTTTTTTACAATTATCAAATTTTACCTATACTCCATAAAAAATATAAAGTAACCCAATTTTATTTTGTAGCGGTTCAAGATCAAAAAAATAATGATCTTGAACTCAAAAAATCTTGCTCACGTCTTAATTTTGGATAAAAGAACGAAAAATAAACTTTTTGTTCTAATTTTTAGAATGTAAAAGTAAAATGTTTGATAACTATACGGTGGAACAAACAACTAAAAATTGCAATCACTTTTCAAGTGACCTAGTATAGGTTGTAAGTCTAGCTGAGTGTATTCTCAAATTTTCGAGATAACGGTAAAAGAGTATTGTTGCGACTGGCACATTTAAACATTTGTAACTTAATAATTTTTTCACCGATTTTGAATTTTTAAACGATATTTAAAAGAAAATTACCCAGTCTTTTTAAGTAAATATATATATATATATCTTTTTATATTATAGCTAGAGATTTTTGAATAACAATTGAATTTTTAATTTTTTCAACTTCTACGAGGACTTTTTTCGAATCTATCTTTAAAACAATAAGCCTTCATTTGGTAAAAACGGCTGAAAATTTGCAAAGTTATGGAACTTTTTCTAAATATATAATAATTAAAATTTTCAGTTGTTTTTTTGCAACTTTTTCAACTTCTATGGGGGTTTTTTCGAATCTGCTTTTTTCTTTTCCTGAGTACAATGAGCCTTCATTTGCTAAAATCGGTTGAACATTGACAAAGTTATGTTACTTTTTCTATATAAACGGGGCGAATTTTGTTTTTTCTAATGCAAACTAATGCAGCAAAATTTTTTAGAACAGAATAACTCTGAACCTTTTCTAGAACAACTTCTTTTACCACCGGTTACATGGAACAGGTTCCTGTGAGTCGAAATGTAAGGTGTCACTGTCCCAGAACCAGTTCTATAACTCGTTCTAGAACCGATTCTAAAGCAACCTGTTCTTGTTTGGAGGTAAATAATACAAACTCCATATAAAAAGAACCAGTTGCAGAACAGAAATTAGAACCTGTTACAATACAGTATAAACTGTTCTGCAACCAGTTATTTGGATATTACTATTTTACTGGGAAGCATAAGTGCGAAGGAGGAAGAAACTAAATTTTGTATATTTAGAAAACGTACCATAACTTTGTCAATTTTCTACCGATTTTAACAAATAAGGACTCATTTTACTCAGGAAAACATTATATTTACGAATATCGTTGTCTTAAAAGAAGATTCCAAAAAACCCTTGTAGAAGTTGAAAAAACCGAAAATTTGCGTTATTATCAAAAAAATAAGTTTGTTTAACATTTTTTGAACGTCTTTTTAAAATGTTTAATTAACTTACAGCTAATTTTTTGCTGAAATTTTGTTTTCAGCAAGTTTTAGTTAAACGTTTTCACTTAAAAACAAATTTTGAATTTTTTAAACTAGTTTTTGTTGCTACCAAAATTGTGCTGATAAACACATGCATAGCACAGAGAACAAATAAAAAGACGAGATATAGAAGGCGCAGCTTGTTTAGACGAAGTAGAGAGAAAAGAAAAGATAAAAATAAATACAACCATTATGAGACTTACAAAAAATAAATATATTCATGTAAGTAATTGGGAATAATTATGTTTTGTTATTTAATTAACAAAATATTTGGTTTATTTCCAGATTTTATTTAATTGCATTAGTTATGTTAACAATGTGGAAGTCCTGCTATTTTTATATATATTTAAAATTGAAAACAATCACAAAACATTTTTGATTTAAATTTCAGCAAAATACATTAACTAAAGTAAACATTGGTTGATTAAAAAGGTTCTGTGATATTAGGATAAAGATTTTTGTTGTGATTTTTGTAAAATTTTGATTATTTATATATTATTTATTTATTTATTTATTTATTTAAATTTGTGTCGTATTGTCAACTTTTAATAGAAATAAGAAATATTTAATCGATGTAATTTATAAAATCAATTTAATAAACATTAACTCCTGATGAAGTTGGAAAAAACAACCAACGAAACGTTGAGTGAAAGATGATGTAAATTGTTTTTATTTATATCGACATATTAAAAAGACTGACCATCAACAGCCCGTAGAGAAATCTAAACTTCACAAAAAGTAAACATTTAATGATGTGAGCAATATTATTCAAGTTCAAAATCATTTGTTTTTTGTTAAACAAAAAAACGTGCAATATTTATTTATTAATTAATAAAATATTATCATCCGCTAATTTAAAGCAGACTTTATCTACTGGCAGAGTACGGCACAATTGACTTATGGCCCTAATGCTATTGTCAGTGAATTATGACTAGATATTCTAGCCTGTATTCAAAGCAATGTTTATTAGTTAAAAATGTTTTATTTTTTATTTGAATTAGTTCAATTCTTCCAATTTTGTTTTTTACTTCTCATCGGGTAAATAAAACAATACGGGTAAAGCGTTGATCTTTTTCCTTCAAAATTTGGGTAAAAATATTCTACCCCTTCTACATCTAAACAATTTTGGTGACGCGAAATGATGATATATTTTAGCGGATGATGATATTTTTTTAATTAATAAATAAGCATTGCACGGTGTTTTGTTTAACAAAAAACAAATGATCTTGAACTTGAATAATCTTGCTCACATCATAATTTTTGATAAAAGATCGAAAAAATAAAATTTTGGTTTTAATTTTTTTTAATTTAAAAGTAAAACATGTGTCAACATTTTATACTAAGTTTTTTAGTTTTTTTTTAATCAACTAAAATTGTTGATTTCAACAAGTTGACTTTCATTTGCATTGAACTAAGTGTCAGCAAAACATTTAGTTGAATTTACTAATTTTTTGGTAAAAATCAGCTTACTGATTTCCAGCAAATTACTTTTTCTGATATTAACAATTCTTCTGGAAGGATCCTCCCAGCAAAAATTTTGCTGACTCAACTAACTTTTTTGTTAACTTTACGGACTTTTTTTGAGTGTATATAGAAAAAGTACCATAACTTTGTCAATTTTCAACCAATTTAACATATGAAGTCTCCACTAAGGAAAACACAAACTTTATGAATATTGTTCTTTTAAAAGAAAATTCGAAAAAAAACCCTCGTATTACGCGAAATTTAGTAACACATGTTTTGCTGAACTGTGGTAAAATGAAATTAGTAGAAAAAATTAGTAGCCGCTACTAAATTTTAGTAAAATTTCTGTAAACTGCAATTTAAAATTAATTTTGCTAAAATCAGCAAAAAAAATTGCTAAATTTTAGTACATCTTCACAGATAAAAATTAAAAAAGTAAAATAAAACGACCTTGTTCTAGAATCCTTAACACTTTTTTCCTAAAGATGAACATTATTTTAATTTTAACTATGTAATTTTTGATTAGTTTAAAATATATATATTTTTTTTTTGTGATTAGCAAAATTTTAGCTAAATTTAGCAACTGGTTTTCATAAATTAGTAAAATATTTTGCTAAAATCAGCAACAAAAATGAGTACAAAATTTAGTAATTTGTAAAATGAGAATAGCAAAAAATGTTACTAAAGTAAAAAATTGTACTAAAAATTGGTAAAAAAAAATAGTAAAGTGCGAATGAAAAATTTGTTCTACTAACTTTATTTTCTGATTGTAGAAGTTGAAAGAAAATTAGAATTTATTTATTTATTTTTTTACATGATATTAAACTTATATAAATATAAGACAAATATATAAACAATATTAGCACTGGCTGCCAGGGCCATCAGCTATTATTTAGAATTCAATTTATATTTTTATATTCAGTTTGGACATGTAATTAAAAATATTATTAATGTTATCGATAGAAGGTTCCTTAAGTAGATTGAGACCATTGTTGAATAGGTATTTAGTTTGAAGACTTCTTAAATTTGGACATGTTAATAAAAGGTGTTTAACTGTAAGTATTGATCCACAGTATGTGCATTTGTTGTTAAAGTTGCTGTTTATTAAATGTTGATGTGTGGTAATTGTGTGACCCATACGAAGACGTGAAAAAGTTCTAATTTTATTTTTGTTGAGATTTGTAGGATATATAGGAATTTTCATATTTGGATTGATCATTGAATAGTGAGGATGATAGTAGTTCATCATGTCAGCAACTCTCTTAAGTTCTAGTTTTTTTATAATTAAATTACGAATATCAAATTTTTCGGTCAGTGTATCTTTTACAATTGGCGCCAAGCAAGCATGTTTCGCAGCTGCATCAGCATAATTGTTTCCATATATGCCGGCATGGCCAGGAATCCAGATTAATTTTATTTTACCTTTGTAGTTTATTAATAAGTCACGAATTTTGTTTATGGATCGCCAGTTGTTGTTTGCCAGGTTGGTTATAGCTGTGATGACTGACAAGCTGTCTGAAAAGATTAAAGTTTTTTTCTTGGACTTACTTGCAATGTTTATTGCCTGCAAAATACCGGCTGCTTCACCAGTAAAAATTGATGAAAAGTCAGACAGTGTTTTTGTGATTAAAGTGGTGCCTTTTTGATCTACCACTGCGTAAGCTACATTATGGTTATTCTTAGAAGCATCTGTAAAAAGCTGTTGCCATTCTGAATTTCTGTAACACGATATCAGTTGATAGAAAAATTGGATGTACATGTCATTAGAAGTATTTTGTTTTTTGTATGATGCAAGGCTTATGTTGCATGAGTTGTAGTCATATGTCCATATAGGATATATGGTGTTGAATTTAGAAAGTTTTTGTTTATATTTTATTATATTGTTATTGATGCATTTGTGTATAGTTGATTGTATTCTTGGAGTTTTTTTGGCAGAGGTAACTTTAGCTACGTCAGTATCTATAATCGAGTTGTTGTATGATAGAAGTTTCGGTAATAGTCGGTTAATTGTTTCCAAAATCCTATGTTCTAATGATGGAAGGCCTTATTAATATTTGTAATGGAGTTGTTCGATAGGCATATGTACTGGCTCTAATTGTTTGGTTATAAGTCGTTTTAATATGATTTAGATTAGTTTTAGAACAGTTACCATAAAGAAAAAGACCATAATCAATCTTACTTAAAATTAGTGTTTTAATTAGGTACTTTATTGTATCGACATGTGTATAACTTCTGGTAGCCAAGTACCTTATAAAGTTAGCTGTAGCTGCGATAGATTTTTTTAGTTTTAAAATATGAGTTTTCCAACGGTAGTTTTTTTCGAATATAACTCCTAATATTTTATGTTCTGTTACATAAGGTATTAAAGTATTACTGATTGTAAGATTTGTAGGATTACAATTGTGTTTTCTGCATATATGAAGTATAGATGACTTATCCAAAGAAATTTTTGCTCCAGATGTTTTAGACCAAGTTTCGATATCAATTACTATTTTTTCAAATATGTTGTTTATTTTGGCCGTATCGCTGTTTTTGCATAGTACGTAAAGATCGTCAGCATAAAGGCAATGATCTACGTATTTGTATTTGTTAATGATTTTGCTAATTTGGTTAAAAGCTATTTGAAAAAGTACGACTGACAAGGGTGATCCTTGTGGTATTCCGTTGTTCAGTGGGTAGTTATTTGATAGTTCGTTGTTTACTCTAACTTTAAATGTTCTACCGGTTAAGAAAGATTTCACATAGTTATAAATTTTGGGTCCAGTTCCCCAGATTTTCAATGTTTCCATTATGACATGAATTCCTATACGGTCAAACGCTTTTTCAAAATCAATTCCCAAAATTGATGTGTGGTTTCTAGATGAAAGAGTTTTTGTGACGTAATAGTCAATGTGTAGAAGAGCATCTGTGCAACTACGATTGGATTTAAAGGCCACTTGGTTTACAGCAACTAGCTTTTTTGTTTCTATGTACCATCCTATACGATTGGCAATTATTCTCTCCATGAGTTTTGATAGGCATGACAGCAATGATATTGGTCTATACCCAGAAAATTCTGTTAAGTTCTTATTTGGTTTTGGAATGGCAGCGATTATTACTGTTTTCCAAGTATATGGGATATTTCCAGTATCAAATACGCTGTTGTATAGTTGTAGTAGAGTTGTTTTACTTTGGTATTTTAAATGTTTTATCATGTCATAGCATATGCGGTCTTGGCCGGGTGTGGTTCCTTCTTAATAGCCATTAGTAGTTCACACATTGTTAACTGACTTTCAATTTTTTTGGCGTGTGTGTTGGAGGCTTTTGTGATTGTATAACCTAATGCAATATTTTTGGCTGCGGTAAAGTCTGGTGAGAAATTACTATCGAGTGAATTGGCTGACCACCTACTTGCAAAGTAGTTAGCAATACTTGTTGGTTCTGTGATAATTTCGGTATTCGTTTGTATAGCTGTTATAGGCTTTGATGCGCTGCGGCTGGAGATCATAGTGACTTTTTTCCATAGTATAGATAGAGGAGTATCTCTAGATATGGATTCCGTAAATTTTTCAAAGCTTTTAGCCTTTGCTTTTTTACATTCTAATCTGAATTTGGCATTAGATTTTTTGTATAACACAAGATTTGCTTGATGTGGATGTTTTTTAACGGTTTGCCATTTTTTAGTTTTGTCTGCACGTAACTGTGAAAGTACTGCGCTCCACCAAGGAACAAATCGTTTTTGTGTGGGTGATATTTGGGGTATATGGTAGTTGGAAGCGGATCTAATAGCCTTTGTAATTATGGCGTTATCTTTATTTATGTTTCCTGAGAGTCTTTTGTTATTTAGTTCATTTTCGACACTTGTGCCAAATAGGTCCCATTTAGCTTTTTTGAGGTTAAATTTTCTAGTTGGTGTTTTGATGAAATTATTAGTACCCGTAGTTAATGTTATTTTTATAGGAAAGTGATCACTGTGATGTAGATCGTCTAATGTTTCACAGGATATTAATGATAAAAGAGACGGTGAACAGCCTGCGATATCAACATGAGTGAAGGTGTTATGTGTTGAGTAATGGGTTGGGTTTCCATCATTAATTATACATATGTTGTTTTGATTTAAAGAGTGTTCGATGGTTGATCCCCGCTTGTTGTTGGATTGTGATCCCCATAATACGTTCCAGCTATTGACATCCCCAACTAGAATGATAGGAGTTTGAATATTTTTGAACAGTTCGTTAAAATCATTTAGAGAAAAAGAGTCGTTGGGTGGTATATAAACCGATACTATGTGAATTTTATGTTCAGCATAATTTCAACTGTGATGTTCAACAGCTTCGATGAGTTTAAAATTCGTTGATGTGGAATGTGGTCACGAATAAGTATACCAATTCCACTTTTGGCTGTAGTGTTTGCAGGATCATTTTTAAAGTAACAGCAGAATCCTTTTGGAGGAACTGGTGCCATATTAAATGGACAGTGCGTTTCTTGCAAAGAAATAAATTGTGGATCTTGTTCTTTTAATATTAATTGCAAGTCGGTGTAGTTGTTAAAAAATCCTTTTATATTCCATTGTAAGATGTTAAAAGTTATTGTCATGAATATATATATATATAAAAAATAGATAAAAAGTGTAGGGTGATTTTAAGTCTCCATTTGATCTATTCCGTCAATTGTTAATCGTCTATTTGTAATTTTAGCGGGAGTTTCTGTTTTTGGTTCATTTTTTTTTTTGATCTATCGCGAGATGATTCTCTTGATTTTATTTTTGAGTTTGTTGATTTTTTGTTGCTTGTTGTTTGTTGAGTGTTTTCTATATTGTAATTGGTAGGTGTAGGGGTTTTATTAGTTTTGTTTTTGTTTAAAATTTCTTCAATTGATTTAATACTTGTTGTTATTGCAGATGTAATTTTTGTTGTAGATGTTGGGTTTGTTGTATTATTTGTATTAGCGGAGTTTTGGTTGTTGTTATTTTTTTGTAGGTTGATTTTTTTCTTTCTTTCTTCAATTGCTGTTTGGAGATCTTCAGTAGGAATTTCGTATGAATCCAATGGTGATGCTTTATTTGTTGCTTCTTTGTATGTACATTTGTCTATTGTTTTGTGTTTTAATATTTCTTGACGGTGTTGCATTACGGGACATTTTTTGTTATTGGATCTATGTTCGTGTTTGCAATTAACGCATTGTAGTTTTGTGCATGGTACAGGGTCATGAATAGTTGATGAACAAATTTCACAAATTTCACTCCCAGTACAATATTTTTTTGTGTGGCCTAATTTGAAACAATTTTTACATTGTATGGGATTGGGGATAAAGGGATCTACTTTACAGTTTAGAAAACCGATTTTTATTTCTTTTGGTAGTGAGTACTGATTAAAATGTAGAATATGTAATGGTGTGTTTATTACCTTGCCGTCTTGAAATTTAGTTATTTTCCTACAGTCGACTACTCCTTGATCTTTAAGTCCATCTTTTATTTCCTCTTCAGATAGTTCTTTTAAAGATGGTGCAAATACTACACCTTTAATTATGTTTAATGTAGGATGTAGGAAACTCTCAACTTGACAAAAGCCGGGCAATGTACAAGCTTTTAAGAACCTGTTTGCTTGTAGGTATTTTACCGTTAAAAAATTACTGGTTTTCGTAAGAATTAATAGATTACCATCTCTGGTAAAAGTAATTTTTTCTGTTGGTTCACTTGTTATAGCTTCTAATGTTTTTGACACCAAAAAAATATTAAAACTTTACCGTTAAAAAATTACTGGTATTTTACCGTTAAAAAATTACTGGTTTTCGTAAGAATTAATAGATTACCATCTCTGGTAAAAGTAATTTTTCCTGTTGGTTCACTTGTTATAGCTTCTAATGCTTTTGACACCAAAAAAATATTAAAACTTTGAAGCGGTTTGTCTGTAATTATACTTTTAATAACGATATATTTTGGGCATTGTTGTTTTTTTGTATTTGTAGTATTTTGTTTATCTCCATGTTTTGGAAAATCGTATGTGTTGTTAATGTTGTAATTATTTTTAGTTTTTTTACGTTTCGGTGATTTATCCGGATCCAAAATTTGGAAATAGTTTCCTCCGGAGGAGGATGCCATTATTGCAAAGCAATCAGAAAATGTTTATGTATTTAACAATCGTATACAAAAATTTTTTTTGTTGTTTTTTAAATGTAATAAAGAGAGCACAATTTGTAAAGAACTAGACTATATACGTAATGCGGGTTTTAAAAAGCACGACTGTATACAACAAGAACTTTGTTTAAACTGAAATTAGAATTTAAATGTTATTATGTTTAATGTTTATGTTTTAATGTTATTTTAAAATATGGTTTTACAATTTAAAATCCAATAAAAAATTACTGGTTGTGACTAGCAAATGTTTATATGCGCCAGTCGTAAAAAATACTATTTTACCGTTATATCGAAAATTTGAGGGTATATTGGAACTTCTCATGCCGGTTTTGTAATACACCTACACTAGGTCATTTGGCGAGTGAATTTTAAATGTAGCATAGTGTTATTTATATTTTATTTTCAGCTACTTATACCTACTCCTTACTTATGCATGCTGAACGTATTGGCAATTATCCGTTGCTATATGTACAAGACCTCAGCGATAATACGACGGATCATTTTAAACAATTATCGCAGTTATTACATAATGCTCTAGACCGTATGATAATGCAGTCTGATTTCCGGGATGCCTTTCATGGCGTACAATTGATACAAGTTTTGGATGATCATAAAAGTCGCCTAGGCATAATGGCAAAGTTTTTATTACAGGTATAATATATTCTAACTAGAATACAGTTTGTCAAAAAAAGTAACACTTTATCTTACAGGACAATAAGTAAGAACATAATCGTTGGTAAAGTCTGAACATTTTATATTCTACGCCCCTTTATTGCTCCTAAGGTCATGTAAAAGTTTGTTGCTTGAGGACCATGTTAACCATATTTCTTAGCGAATTAAAAATTTTGCGACCAAATGGCATCGATTTGTTGATGCATATTTTGCTATAAATATTTGCATATTTTGCTATAAATTCATATTTTAATACATATTCGTGACATCTGCAAACAAATTTAATTTTGTAGTAAAAAGAAACTTTTGATAAAAAACTAAATCTCGTTTGAAATTGCTTTATTTATTGTATATATGTCGAAACTCAAAGATGGCCGACCATTTTGTGACGATATTTTATAAAATTTGAAGATTCTAACCATATGACATTGAACTAACAGATGTTGTTATAAGTCAAAGGTTATTACCCTGACGTTTAGGATTGTATACAAATGAATTGTATCCTCCTAAAAGTTAACGGCCATAATTGTTAGACTTAAGTTTAGAAAAATAAACAGTAAATAAAGTCATTTTAAAAAAGATGTTGATGTCTTTAACTTAAAAAACACTCCAAAAATCTCTTGAGTCAATGCAAACTTAAAATTGAAATATCTTTTTATTTTGGCCTACTTATTAAAACGGATTATTCCACTGGATTCTACTGCCCAAAATTAAGTTTAAGCGTTCCGGGGTTTTAATGTGTCATTTTGACATTTTTTTTTTGTGGTTTGGATCTCTTAAACTACTGGTCCAATCGGAAGAAAGTGTTCACAATAATGGAAGTGGTGGACTTAACCTTAAAGAAAATTATTTCTATAGTCACCCTGTTTTACCAAAGGGCGTGCTACAAGGTATGATTTTAGACTTTTATGTAATCAAGATTATAAGATAAAAAAAAAACACTCGGAATATGTTTACAGTAATTACATGATGGTCATTCGGGTAGTAAACAGTAGTAGTTGCTTTAACTGATATTGTAGTAATTTTTCTATGAGAAAATGAAAAACAACTAATTTAGACAGTCATTTCAAAAAATTACTAACCAAAAATACTGTACTTCAGTAACAGTTGTTTTGAGTAGTTGTTTTAGTATTTTAATAAACAACTACCAAAATAGTAATTTTGCAGTAAATAGTTAATTTTTGTTAGTTATTTAAAAATAGAAGATTATGTCGAGTTTTCAAAAATTGTCTTCATAATTGGAATACCGTTCAGAATTTTGACTTTGCATTTCAAATAGGAATTATTTATTAAAAACTAAATTTAAAATACCGAAAAGATAACTGTTAAACACAGTAGTTTTTGTTGCTCGTTTTTATGGTTCATGCATTCATTTAAGGTTACTTATTTTTAACCGCTTTTATTACGTTTTTATAACCATTGCAGTTGTTTTATTAACAGCTAAAAATTACTACATAGAAAAGTTAGTAAAAATTACTACATAGAAAAGTAGTAGTAGAAAAGTTAGTAAAACGTCTTGTAAATCAGGTATACTATTTTTTAGCAAATTTTTTGCTAAAATCGGCACTTAACTGTTTTATACTAATGCTTTCCTAATATGCTAATGTTTTACTAATTAATTTTGCAAAAAAAAATTGTGCTGATAAGCACATTAATAGTGTGGACGACAACCAGATTGAAATATATACGCAGAATGAAGTAGATGTCGCGGCATGTCGAGATGTAGTAGAGAAGAGGAAAATGATACTAAAAAGTACAACTCTAATAAGACATATAAAAAAATCAACCATGGAAGATTTTTGTATCTGTTTTTCATACATAAAACAAAATCGAGGATTAAAACAACTTAAATTTTGCGTTGTCACCGGCTTGTGAAAATAATTGTCTATTAATTAAATAAAAGACAAAATAAAATATTTAAATTTAATATGTATTTCTAAACTAAATGTTTAATAGTGTGGTCAAATTGCAAACAAACATATACAGACATGTAGACAGAGTAAAGCGAAAGACAAAGACACACATCTTAGGTAGATTTTTATGGTTCCTTTTTCTTATTGCAAAAAAAGGGTTGTTTTTTTCGTTTCGTTTGTTTTTGTTTATTTTTCCGTTTCGTTTCTATAATTATCTTCGGCAGTTGCGTCCTTTAAAAGATAGCATCATTTAGACAACCATTGATGTAAGTAGTTGAAAGAAAAGTTTTTTCTATATTTATTTCTATATATTTTCAGATATTAAATTAATTCATGTCGTCAATAATTATTGTAAATTATTTTTAAAAGAATCACAAAAATACGTTTTATGATTTTCAGCAAATAAATTAACTAAATTACAATTTTTCTACAAATTTTTTGCGTTTTTTTTTGCAGTCTACTAAAATTCAGCAAAAAATTTATTAAGGTTTAGCAAGGCTTTTTTATTTCTAATCCACTAAGTGTTAGCAAAACTTTTGCTGAATCTACTAATTTTGTTGCTAAAAATCAGCTCGCAGATTTTCTGCAAAAGATTTTGCTGACATTTGCAAGCACCCTCCTGACTTTACAAAAATTTTTTTTTGAGTGTAGTTCGCCTTTTTGACTACATTTCTAGTAATTTTAACTGCAATTTTTAATAATTTCTATGTTCTTAATTGTCTGACTGTAGGTAATATGTTACAAATGCTTTGTTTGTTTTTAATTAAATCTTAATTTTAATTTTTACAAAATATGCAAAAAGAAGCCAAGCATAAGATTTAAAAAATCTAATAACGTAGAAAAGTGGCTAAAAATGTTCCTACACTGTGTAATTTAAGAAATAGATTTAATTAAAAAAAAAACAAACTTAATTCGCTGGTAAATTTCAAAACTTTCTCTCTGAAATTGTTAAAGCAATTATATTCACAGCAGTGTTGGAAAGCCTTTATTAATATATTTAATATTACAGCTTTCAGACAACAGTGATGAAAGACGTTTGGAAGATGTTTTCAAAAAACGCTTGCGTTTGAGTAATTTTAGTATTGGGGGCACCGATCTATATACCAATAAAGTAGGCGTAGACGCTCTAACTATCAATGGTATATAACTTAAATTTAAATTGTATATAAAAACCAAATATTTCCTAAACATTTTTTGATCTTACAGATTTTAATGAGTGTCTTAATATGAAATTCCACGATTGTTCAAAGGATGCACGTTGTTTTAATCTACAAGGCACTTATACCTGTAGCTGTCGTGAGGGCTTCGCTGACTTATCGGAGAACACCATTTATCCAGGGCGTTTATGTTCATCGGAACAAATTGGCTGTGAAAAGTGTCACTATCATGGCACATGTTCCTCTTCTTCATCAGGCACTATTTCAAATCCGCTAGATCGTACTTTTTGCGAGTGCTTCCCCTGGTATACAGGGGCCACATGTCAAGTTAATTTAAAAATATTATTGATTATTTTGCTGGGTATTGGCACCTTGTTATTTATTGTACTGTTATTCTGCATATTAATAACATGTACAAAGCGACGAAACAATCAGCATACGGCGTTGGCCACTTCCACGATGACTTCAACCAGTGTCAGTGGCTCGAGAGGTGTTGGGTCAGGCTTCACTACTAATCTATTAATAACAAGCATTGGTGGTTCCATTGAAAACGGCCGTGAAACGGTTAATAAACGTAAAAAATCTATTAAAATTGATAAGCGTTCCATTATTAAAGATTCGAGTAGCGAAAGCAGTCAAAATTCGGTGCCATATTTATTGAAAAATGTAAGTTTAACTTTTCACACCGCCAGAAAAAAAAAATTACACTTGCACGCATGCACAGAAAAAAATTAAAAACTGCTTTCAATTAAAAAATTGATTTGAATCAATTAATATTTTAATTGATTTTGCAATGATTTAATCGATTTTGCACACCAATGATAATATCAATTAAAACGGTCTAAAGTGCATTTTAGCGGGAACATTAAAATGAAAAAACAAAATAAAATACATGACCACCCAAACTAGAGCAATTTTAGTAAATTTTAGACCCTTTATGTATTCATAAGGTACGTGGGCGTATGAGAAATAAATAATGCATATTATGCATTTCATAATATGCATTATTTATTGCTCCTACGCCTACGTACCTTACGAAGACCTAACACAGAAATATTAAAACATATATGAAGGACAATGAACACGATGAAACTTTCTGGATCGATAGAAAAACATCTAACATTTTTCAATAAGTAAAAAAATCTAAAAACAATTTGGAGATTTTTATATAAACTGAATTTTGTATTACTCTAAAAATTCGGAACTAGTTCTGAATTTTATAAACAAATTTCATTTTTTTCAAATTCTTCATAAAAAAAATATATTGATCCAATTTGCTAAATTCAGTTAAATAATAAAAAATAATATACTAAAAACAAATGCAAAATGTTGTCAATATTTAACCACGCCTACTTTTTAGAAAAAATTCAAAAGTTGTTCCATGTTTTTTAGCCTCTTATAAGCTCATAGAAATAAACCTGTAAAAATAGCAGCAACAAAAAAATACTAAAAATTATTAAAAAATTACGTTGCAGAAAAAACGATTAAATTAGCAAGATTTTTTTTGCTAAATATTAGTAAGATTAGAATATCAAAAATAAATCTCTTGGTACAAATATTTAGTTCTATTTGAGCTAAATTTTAGTTAATTGAAAGTAACAAATTAATCTACTAAAATCAGAAAAAAAATTGCTATATATTGGTAGACAAAAAAATTATTAAAAAAAATGCGAAATTTTTTAATTTTATTTTTCTTTTTTTAATGCGAATAAACATCTGCCCTCTTCAAATTAGCAATCTACAATTTTTTAGCAAACATTTCTGTTGATTTTAGTAAAATAAACTGTTATTTGCGTTCTACTAAATTTGAGGTAATTATAGCAAAAATTTTAATCATATTACAGTTTTTGTTTGCTAATTTTAGTCTGCAAAAATTTAGTAAAAGTTTCCGATAATTTTAGCAGAGCAAATTGCTTTTTTCAATTAACTAAAATTCACATCGAATGTAACTAATTCTGTTAAGTTAACAGATCTTTTTTTGCTGTTATTTTAATAATATTTAGCAATTTGTTAGTTTGGCATTGCTGCCAAACTAACAATATTTGGCTTAGAACGCAAAATATGTGTTTGAAATACTGTGTTAGGTTTGATTTGTTTGTGCACTTCAAATACATTTGGTTTTTATACTAAAACTTTTCTATTAAAACAAACAGTTTATTAAACAAGTGGAAGCATTAAAGTCTGATGTGCCGAATTTGGTATAAAAAAGATTAATGGCCTGTTTCTCGATTTCGAAAGAAAGCTTTCTTTCGCTTTCTAAGAGAAAATTGATTTGGGTTTCTCTAACTAAATTTCTATGCGAACGATGACTTGAAGTACAAGTCGAATGAAAACGTAACAGTTTCCATTTATAGTAATTGAATGTGCTAAAGTCCCAAAACTTATTTAACAAATTGTGAAAAACAATCTGATGTAGGCGTGTCCCTATCCGGATTTCATTCCTGCCCAAGGAAATCTTCAGGGGACTTTGTTATTAGAATTTCTAGAGATATTTGTTATGTTAAATCACAAACTCAATGAGAATTTCTTGTCCTCGTCTAGGAGCGAGATTCAAAATTTAAAATATCAAAGAAAAAACAAAAACAACAACAAAATATTGTCACAATTGGCTTTGTCATCTTCCAAATACTACTCTGTTTTCATACAAAATTTGGTTTCTCTATTTCAAACGAGTTGTCAACAGTGCGAACGTAAATGTCAAAACCAGTCACTTGCTTTTTTGATTTCGAGTAACAAAATATTTTCAAAAAAAATATATCATTCATTCCATTAGAAAACGCAAAAAATCTGAACACGGGTCCTCTGATTTTGATTATTTTTTGTACATGAATACTCTATGGTCCCATTTGTAAATTTTCTTTTTCAGATCTCCAAATTTGTAAAAACTCGTGATTTTATGCACGTTTTTAGTTCTCACAAATATCAAAAAAATTCTAAAAGCACTTTACTTTGAAATGCCATAACTTTTTAATTGTATATCGCATGTTATTAATTTAAAAAAAAAAAAAAATGCATACTTAGTGCATATGCAGTTTCCTGATGCAACTTGCAACGATTTTTAATGATTTAAAAAAAAAATATTTTTTTTTATTCTATAAAATGGAAATATTTTTATACATTCTAGTATTTCATATTTTGTGTGATAAATTTAAAATACGAACTCATTTTGTAACTTATTTGAAGACCTATGTATATTTATAAAAATATTCATTTATTAAAAAAAAATTGAAAGAACAAAAATCAGAAAAACGATTTAAATAAAACTTGCAATTTATTCTTTAATCATACTAGTATACTTATGGCAATTAAAAAATATGAGTAACGAATCCCAGCAAAAAATTTTCAAAAAGGTAATCGGTTTTGTAATCAGGAATTTTGGTTAGAATGCTTTCCCAACCTGATTACCAACCTGATTCTTTTAACAGGGCGTGAGACTGAAAAGAATTGATTCTTTAGATTTGATTATATTTTTCTTTACAAGAACCAGTTACCTTATTTTTTTCAGAACTACTTCGTTTGTTAAAAAAAGAAGGAGTTCTTTTATTAAAATTGTAAGTATTTTTTTTAAGAAGCACTTCTTTTATTACAAAACTAAGTATTTTTGGCTAAAATATTAATAAGCATTTTTTTAATTATAATAATTTCTCATTTCTTATTGGGTAACTAGTTCTAATAAGAGTTTTTATAACAAAATGGTAATTGGTTATAAATTGAACTAAAATTATCACAAATATAAGTTACAAATAGTTTGTTAGTTCGTAAAAGAACTAATTATATTTAAAAAACCATTATGTGTTCGCTTTTTTACTTTAAGAATTGGTTACACAACTGTTTCCTTTTTTTACTGACTCATTGCAATGTGTTTGGTAATGCAGTTCAGAAATTTGGCAATCAGAAACGTAAGCGATTATATGGCAATGCCTTGTTTTGGTAATGTGTTTTTTTTCCTGGGATCTTTTAAATAGTATTTGGGAATAGAAGTTTTGGCTGGGTTGTTGTACGGAAAATAATCTAAGTACGTTATATGTTTATTTTTAAATCCAAATAACTTTTTTGACATCATATCGAAAATTTAACTAGGTGAAGTCATATAAAAAATACAAAAAAATATTTTAAAAAACGATACAAAAATGTATAAAAATATTTCCATACTTTCGAATAAAAGAATAAACTTTGTTTAAAAAATCATTACAAATAGAAGACACGTTTGTCCCATAAAAATCAGTATTTGTATATTTAGGTAAGATTCCATATTTTAGTAAACTGTATTTTTTTTTTTTAAATCGTAGGGGGAGAAAGTTTTAAAAAATGCATTAGAAAATTGCATTTGCATTTCGTATGCACTTTTTTAACAATAATTTTGTTTAAAAACATCCAGTTATAAAGTAGACAAATGCATATTCCAAATATCGTTTAAATTAATAACATGCGATATACAATTAAAAAGTAATGGCACTTCAAAGTGAATCACTTTTAGCATTTTTATCAAATTTATGAAAATTAAAAACGTGCATAAAATCGCGAGTTTTTACAAATTTCGAGATCTGAAATGGGCCATGTGCAAGAGGGACTAGTATTCATGTACAAAATATAAAAAAATCGGAGAACCTAAAACAAAAATCCTCATTTTTCAATGTTTTTTGCTGGAATGAATGATATAATAAAAAATTATAAATATTTAAAAAAAAGAATGGATAACAAAATGTAAGAATAAAATAACACGAATATTTGTAGTTTTTTAAGAACTTTAAATTTCAGCTTAATAAAATCCACAATGGAACAGCAGAAACGCTGTTGTACTTTTTTGATTTTCTTCTTTTGATTTATTAATTTTTCTTTTGTTTTATTTATTTATTTGTCATATACAGCTGATCACTGTTAAGTAATGTTGTATTTATCTCCAAGCAATTTAGTAGTATTTTTGGTATTTTCAAAGGAAATTGTAATAGAAGTTTAAAATATCCGGTCTGGCACCACTATGATTTGTAAATACGTAAAACACAAAAACTGACACACGTAAGTATAGGCGAACGATAGCTTTCGAAATAGAGAAACCCAAATTGATTCGAATTCAAGTGACTAGCTTGCGTTCGCTTAGGTTTTCGTTCGAGGTCGTGGAATAGGTCATAAATTCGGCTGTGCCGAATTTTTGGATACCCTCCATCTCGGTGTTTTCATTAACCAGGGAAAGTGCAAACAATATAAATATCTATATTCTTTGTAAAAATAACAAAAATCATGTTGTTTTTATAAGTAAAACAAATTATGACTGATTGATTAATGTACTTGGGATGTGTCAGAAGAAAAAAATGTTTAATTAAAGTTTACTAAAATCAATCTGAAATTGTGCATGCTTATAACAGTGGGTCTTCAAAGGTGAAATGGTTATTGTGATTACCTAAAGAAGAACGTGTCGTGAAAAATATATATATTTTTAAAGTACCCTTATGATGTTAAAAAAACTGTTGTAAATTTCGCCTGTTGTTTTGTATAAATAAGAATCGTCTCTTTGCCTATATAATAATGAAAGTAACAAGGATTATTAAAATATTTTTTGGATCGTTGCAAGAGATGCAATGAATACAAACGCATCAAAACAGTTTCGAATACTCAGAACAAAAGTGAACAAAATACGCTTGCGGAGACATATATAATGAAATAATAGTAGATAGGAAATGGGGCCTTTGTAACGAAAAAGCAGCGCAGTCGGCAGAGGCTGAAAAATGCATTGGGGACTTTGTAACGAAAAAGCAGCGCAGTCGGCAGAGGCAGCAGCGCAGTCGGCAGAGGCAGCAGCGCAGTCGGCATGATGATTTTGGCTTAGTGCAAAAAAAAAAAAAAAAAAAAAAAAAAAAAAAAATAAATTTAAAAAAAAATTTTCAAAAAATTTAAAAAAAAATTTTCAAAAAATTTAAAAAAATAAATTTAAAAAAAAAAAAAAAAAAAAATTTCAAAAAATTTAAAAAAAAAAAATTTTCAAAAAAAAAAAAAATAAATTTAAAAAAAAATTTTCAAAAAATTTAAAAAATAAATTTAAAAAAAATTTTCAAAAATTTTCGCAGTGAAAAAAATAAATTTAAAAAAATAAATTTTCAAAAAAATTTGTGCAGTGAAAAAAATAAATTTAAAAAAATTTGCGGAGTGAAAAAAATAAATTTAAAAAAATATATTTTCAAAAAATTTGCGCAGTGAAAAAAATAAATTTAAATGAAAAAAAGTGGAATTTCTGACTCAGTGAAAAAAGATAAATTTTCATAAACATCTGGCCCAGTAAAAATTCTGTGTGTAGAGAATATTTTTATTACACAATTATGTTTTACCGACGGCTTTTCACAATTTTACATCTATGAAAAAAAGAAGAATTTTCTGCCCCAGTTTTTTCACTGGGATGATGGGATTATGTGCATAGAAAATTCTTTGTGTTTACATTATGAAAATATTTTTGAGAAGAATTTGTACACAATATAATCAAATTAGTGTAATATTTAAAATATGTGGATGACAGTATTATGTCAAGTGTTTTAGGTGACATAGTAAAATTTGGATACTATTTAAAATGTGTTTACATTATGAAAATATTTTTGAGAAGAATTTGTACACAATATAATCAAATTAGTGTCGCGTTGATATACATGTAAAATTAATTATAGATCGTTTTCTCAGCCTACAGACATACACCCAAACGTTTTATGATACCGTCATAAACGCATCGCAAGTATACAAAACGATTGTAACAAGAAACCCTTTTATTGTGTTTACATTATGAAAATATTTTTGAGAAGAATTTGTACACAATATAATCAAATTAGTGTAATATTTAAAATATGTGGATGATAGTATTATGTCAAGTTTTTAGGCGACATGATAAAAATTTGTCTAATATTTAAATTGTGTTTACATTATGAGAATATTTTTGGGTGAACAGATCAAATCATGATCAAACACATCTTGTACGTCGCATTGATATACATGTAAAATTTTTTATATGGATCAAAAACTTAGCCTACAGACATAATGTGTCAAGTGTTTTAGGTGACATAGTAAAATTTGGATACTATTTAAAATAATATACAAGACAGTGTATTTTGTATATTTTTCATTTTATTCATTTATTAAACGCTTAGATGTTTATAATATATTTCAATAAAATTAATTATAGATCGTTTTCTCTGTCTATAGACAAAACAGCTACAAGTATCAGGTCCCTCTCTCCAACTATCAATAGACCATGGACAAGTCTACTCTTCTATCTCTTCTGGTATTTTATGTAGGTATATCAAATGCATATCCTTTAAATTCAGTGAGTCTGGGGTGTCCTCCTCTGATATGAACTCATCGTTCATATATAATACTGTGCTCCCTTCTCTTCTATTTAGTCTTGAGCAAATGGTGTCGTTCAATTTCTTTAAAGGTTGTCGTCTCCATTGGATCACTGACACCGTTGTGTTCGGGTCGACACAGACTTGAATGATAATTTTTTTAACCTGAGGCATCTATATCTTGTTTATAGAGTCCCTGGTTGTTTGTCTTATTACTTGCTTACGGATATAGTTCTTTAAATACTTTACAACGACTGTAATAGTAGTTATCATACAAATTAGTACGAATAACTCGGCACTGATGCTTATAGCTGGTGGTGCATTTGCAGTCGCAGGATTTTTCTTAGGAATATTGTTGTAATGGTTCGCTGTACTACTGCATCAGTAGTGTCCGCAGGATCGTCATATAATAAGTTAGGTGTGACACGAGTTGGGTTTTTTATTTTGTTAGTACTTATTAGTACTGTTTATTTTAAAGTTGTGTTTAACGCTAATTTTACAAAATAATTTACACTGGTATTTATACTAAAATATAGTCTTAGAACTAACTTCTCTAAAATGCTACAGCAGCATTTCAGCATTGTTTCAAGTACTTTTCCGGGTGGTCAATATGTCAAACAGACATACACCCAAACGTTTTATGATACCGTCATAAACGCATCGCAAGTATACAAAACGATTGTAACAAGAAACCCTTTTATTGTGTTTACATTATGAAAATATTTTTGAGAAGAATTTGTACACAATATAATCAAATTAGTGTAATATTTAAAATATGTGGATGACAGTATTATGTCAAGTTTTTAGGCGACATGATAAAAATTTGTCTAATATTTAAATTGTGTTTACATTATGAGAATATTTTTAATCAAACACATCTTGTACGTCGCGCTGATATACATGTAAAATTTTTTATATGGATCAAAAACTTAGCCTACAGACATAATGTGTCAAGTGTTTTAGGTGACATAGTAAAATTTGGATACTATTTAAAATAATATACAAGACAGTGTATTTTGTATATTTTTCATTTTATTCATTTATTAAACGCTTAGATGTTTATAATACATTTCAATAAAATTAATTATAGATCGCTACAAGTATCAGGTCCCTCTCTGCAACTATCAATAGACCATGGACAATCAATGAAATGTTCCCCATGTATCGAGTCTAGGCACTCCTTATTTTCAAATTCATCCATTATATTCGTAAAGTTTAATATATAATGGAGATCCTCAAAAGATATGTATCCATCATATTTAAAAAGAAAGGTGTCAATTCTCTCTCGTAGTGTTGGATTTAATATCATTGTTTCTGATATTTGAAAATAATAATTTAAATGTTCATAATAATATTAGTGATATGTTTATGGAGATTGATAGTGATGATGATATATTTACAAATATTGATTTGGAAGATGTAAATAAAACATTGTATTAATTTTTAATTGTATTATAATTTTTATTTTATTTAGACTTAAATTAATTTTTTTAAATATTTCTTATGTAATAGATGATATTTTATAAAGATTTTAGAAAAAATTATGAAAATAACTGTGTTTGAGGAAAATTTAATTTTTCATGTTGACAAATGCGACTATATGTTTTTGGCATATTGTCATTTATTTAAACAACTTTGCGTACTTGAACAGTTAAAGGATTATATTCAATTAATCGATCATGGATGAGAATACAATAGGCAGACGTGTTTTCTGGAATATTACTGCTTGTCTCAAACTCAATTTTTATATCAATTGGGCCGTTTGTAGTAGATTCATTTTGATGGTTCACATCAATGACAATAATAGGAGCAGTATGTTTAAATTCTTGACAATTCAGGATGGGTTGAGGATCTCTCATATAATAGTTTTGTTGAAATCTCACATACATATCATAGAGAATAGCAAAGCGTTCATTAGCAAATTTAATATTAAGATCATCATAAGGATATGATTCTGAATTCAAGTGAACTTTGAGGTTAGTTAAATTGTAGTGAACAAATTTATTATCATTTTGGAATGCTATTATTAATGCAAAACAAGGACGTTCTCTGTTGGTAGCTAACTTTACATTCCAAATGTTAGTATTTCCAGTTGTTAGTTGAGGATTATAATGACAGTCCCAACTGTGGAATGCTATTGGTAAGTTTTCTCCGTTTTTATCACTTTCATCATATTTAATTTAATAAAATCCGATAAGTGTACATGAGGAATTCTCCATGAAATATTTGTAATTTTTATTTTGGGTTTTTTCAGTATTTGCTGTTGAATACACCATGCCTTCATCACTTTTACTACGCAGTAAAAATTAATTCATGTTTAGATTTTAAAATTACTTTATTGAAATCTTCAGCAAATCCCATTAAAAGTTTCAGTGGAATATAAAAATTAAAAATTGAAAAATAAAAATTAAAAACTGAAAATTAAAAAATAAAAATTAAAAATTGAAAATAAAAATTAAATTAGGGTTCTTCTTATTTTTGGTTGTTGTTTTTTTGGAATGTGATAAATTTTTATTTTTCTAAATTGTTTAAACAAAAATATTAATGATGGGTGTGAAAATATAGAGGAAAAATTTTAAATTTCTGTGTGTGAAAAAAATGTTATTCTCTAAATATTGTTTTAATTAATTAATTTTAATTATAGGAATGTAAGAAGAATCATTAAATAAAAAGCAGTCCAATAGTAAAGTCAAAAATGGATATTTCATCATCTCTAATTAATAAATTTAATAATTTCAACAGTAAACCAATTCTCTATATTAAAGACATGGAGAATTTAAAATCCTATACTGTGTTGAAAGCCATACGAATTAAAACTAAATTTGACAAATGCATAAGACTTGAAGTCGAAAATAACGTTATATTTCTGCCAACTAGATATAACGCCATGACTGAAGAAGAACTAGTGGAATTATCCTCTGGAAATTACTGCATTAAAAAAGAAGCTGGAGTACACGAGAAATCATATCAATTGCAGCTGGAGCGATTCAATTTAAATAATGAATATATTATTCTTCAAAATAGTACATATCCAGTATGGAATTAAAATGTAATCAAATGTTATTAAATAAACCAAAATTATATAGTTTATTTAAAAAAGTTTTCTTTTCATTTATTATAAATTTCATACAAAAATTGTAGGCATAAATGTCCACAATTAAACGAATTATATTTTTGATGTTGATTGTAGTTATATTCTAAATTTCTACCCAAGTATTTTACTACTTCCAACGGTGGCTGCAAATTTCCAAAACTATCAAAATATTCATTTTGTTGATTATTTTTATAGTATGCTACCCAATGTGTTCCATAGCCAATTGATGAATCTAAATTAATAATTCCACATTCTTTGAGTCTAGGACGTTTGGGGAGTGAGTCTAGCATAAAAATACCTCTAAAATAGGGAATATGTGTGGCAAACATCCTTAAATCAACATCAGTGAGTGGTCTTTTGGGTAGCATCTTTAACAGTTTTTTGATGATTTATTACATACAAGACCATATCCCTTTTTATATGGCTTAAGAAATAATCCTTTTCCCATTGCAATAGCCTCCATTGTTTTATTATGTTTAATGGCCTCATCAAGATTTTGCTTAGCATTTTTAGCAGTGTTAATTGCTTTAGCAATAGCTGATCCACCAGAAGATAGACTACCTAAGGCTCCGAGTGCTGTAAGAATTGATACTAAAGGCAAGAAACCTCCAATTTTGGGAACATTTATTATGCGAGTTATAACAACTTTAGATTTTTTTCCTTTTAGAGATTCATTGATAACTCTACGTGCAATTTTAATAGCGTCATTAATATCTCTGGGTTTTTCCTTCTTTAAACTTTTTGTAGCCATTCTTACCGCATCGTTAAAAATTTTCTTTCCACTTTTGTATTGACCCTTTACCCCCATTCCAAATTTAACTTTTGCTTTCATTGCGTTGCTTACAAAATATGCATTTGTTTTCTCGCCAATACTACTATCCTCGGCTAAAACTCTTTCCCAAGCACGATTTTCAAGTATTTTATCAGCTTGATGTCGTTTATTAATATCATACCATCTAAAAGACTAGAACAGCTAAAAATACCTAATCTGATAAATCAGCACAGCTAAAAATATCTAATCTGATAAATCAGAACAGCTAAAAATACCTAATCTGATAAATCAGAACAGCTAAAAATACCTAATCTGATAAATCAGAACAGCCAGCAGACACCTGATCTGATAAACCAGACCAGATCAGCTTACCACAAATATATGTTCATCACACAAATCATCTAATTCTACATCTAACATCTAAATGTCACAAATCATCTAATTGTTTATGCAACTCATTTACAAGAATTCGTTTTGTAGTCATTTTTGGTTTTTATATGTATGTCTCTTGTGATTTTTTTTTTTTTTTTTTTTTTTTTTTTTTTTTTTATATGTGTATGAGCATTTTTTAGATTGCATCTTTTTCTTCCAAAATAATCTTCTAGTTTTGCGGACAAATGATGTTAATGTTATCCACATTGATAATAAACAGCGTTGAAGCATTTTATATATTACTTTTTATATTTCATAATTTCAAGCTTCAATAGATGTGACATTCGCACATGTTGAATGATATGCACTTATTAATTAATTTGCAAGATATTCATTAGATTTTATATAATAATATCAGCTTCTCGCAATTCTTCAATTATTGAGACTATTTCATTATTATGATTATTATGACCAGCGACTTGTGATGCTATCAATAGCCGAAGGCGATCAACCAACTCATTTGGATCATTCCAATATACATATATAATTTGATTTATTTGAATTCAATTTCATTAAACCACTTCCTGTCTTATCATTTTTAAATAATTTACTTATAATGTTTCGATATTTATATGCTCTGGTGCCTTTTAGCTGTCCATCGGATTTATAATCTCTTTTATGAGCATTTGTTTCAATTAAAATCTTCTTGTAAATCTCCAATTCAGTTTTATCATAATTCATTGGTTTTGAATAAAACATTAACTGATAAAGACCTGGTGTAAGGAGCCACATTTGGTTTCCTACCTCAATTTTATCGTCAGTTATTTTTATATTGCTGTTACCAAATTTCCATTCTCCACTAGAATTTTTATGTGGTCCATATAGAGTATCCAACATATTTTTTTTACCCAACCGGGATAAATCTATCGGATTTGTTGAAACATTAATATCATCATTCTCTATTGTATCCTCTTGAGAATAGAAATTTTCATCATCATTTGTCTTATAAAAAGACTTTTGTGTCTCATCTTCACCATTAGTACTTATATGTTCTTTCTTCGTAGTACTTGACTCGAATTTCATCGGTACTTTGTTAAGGCTAATATTTGAGTAATTAGCCATTTCATTTTTAATTTCATCTTTAATAATTTTTGAAATTGTATTCGTATTTTTAGAAATATCAATAAATTCCTTCAATGGTTCCGTTATAGGCCTAAATTGAGTGTGTTAGATTCATCAAATTTTATACTTTGAAATTTCCTTTTCAAAGAATTTCTCGTCTTTACTAATTCTTCCATCGTTTATTAGTTTTGAAATTATGATTAGGTATCGGCAAGATCAGATGTCTACTGGCTGGTCTGGTTTATCAGATCAGGTGTCTGCTGGCTGGTCTGGTTTATCAGATCAGATGTCTGCTGGCTGGTCTGGTTTATCAGATCAGGTGTCTGCTGGCTGGTCTGGTTTATCAGATCAGGTGTCTGCTGGCTGGTCTGGTTTATCAGATCAGATGTCTGCTGGCTGGTCTGGTTTATCAGATCAGGTGTCTGCTGGCTGGTCTGGTTTATCAGATCAGGTGTCTGCTGGCTGGTCTGGTTTATCAGATCAGGTGTCTGCTGGCTGGTCTGGTTTATCAGATCAGGTGTCTGCTGGCTGGTCTGGTTTATCAGATCAGGTGTCTGGTGGCTGGTCTGGTTTATCAGATCAGGTGTCTGCTGGCTGGTCTGGTTTATCAGATCAGATGTCTGCTGACTGGTCTGGTTTATCAGATCAGATGTCTGCTGGCTGGTCTGATATTAATAAACAGATGATTGTATAGAAATCAATTTAGATGTAATTGATTCAGTGATCTATTCTTGACTAAGTAGAATTTATGAATGTACCTTTTTTATATTTCAATGAAAATATTAAACGATTTTCTATAGCGACCTGCATCTAAATCATCATCTTTGCTTATTATTAAAAATCCATACTTGTCTTTCCAACATTCTTGACATATATCATAAAATTTCTTATAGCTCATATCCATTCCAACGTGATCGCTATATATGTGCTTCATATTCATTTCATCCTGCTTAAACATTATAATCATATTCCCAAAATAAGGATATTAATAAACGACATCAAGCTGATAAAATACTTGAAAATCGTGCTTGGGAAAGAGTTTTAGCCGAGGATAGTAGTATTGGCGAGAAAACAAATGCATATTTTGTAAGCAACGCAATGAAAGCAAAAGTTAAATTTGGAATGGGGGTAAAGGGTCAATACAAAAGTGGAAAGAAAATTTTTAACGATGCGGTAAGAATGGCTACAAAAAGTTTAAAGAAGGAAAAACCCAGAGATATTAATGACGCTATTAAAATTGCACGTAGAGTTATCAATGAATCTCTAAAAGGAAAAAAATCTAAAGTTGTTATAACTCGCATAATAAATGTTCCCAAAATTGGAGGTTTCTTGCCTTTAGTATCAATTCTTACAGCACTCGGAGCCTTAGGTAGTCTATCTTCTGGTGGATCAGCTATTGCTAAAGCAATTAACACTGCTAAAAATGCTAAGCAAAATCTTGATGAGGCCATTAAACATAATAAAACAATGGAGGCTATTGCAATGGGAAAAGGATTATTTCTTAAGCCATATAAAAAGGGATATGGTCTTGTATGTAATAAATCATCAAAAAACTGTTAAAGATGCTACCCAAAAGACCACTCACTGATGTTGATTTAAGGATGTTTGCCACACATATTCCCTATTTTAGAGGTATTTTTATGCTAGACTCACTCCCCAAACGTCCTAGACTCAAAGAATGTGGAATTATTAATTTAGATTCATCAATTGGCTATGGAACACATTGGGTAGCATACTATAAAAATAATCAACAAAATGAATATTTTGATAGTTTTGGAAATTTGCAGCCACCGTTGGAAGTAGTAAAATACTTGGGTAGAAATTTAGAATATAACTACAATCAACATCAAAAATATAATTCGTTTAATTGTGGACATTTATGCCTACAATTTTTGTATGAAATTTATAATAAATGAAAAGAAAACTTTTTTAAATAAACTATATAATTTTGGTTTATTTAATAACATTTGATTACATTTTAATTCCATACTGGATATGTACTATTTTGAAGAATAATATATTCATTATTTAAATTGAATTGCTCCAGCTGCAATTGATATGATTTCTCGTGTACTCCAGCTTCTTTTTTAATGCAGTAATTTCCAGAGGATAATTCCACTAGTTCTTCTTCAGTCATGGCGTTATATCTAGTTGGTAGAAATATAATGTTATTTTCGACTTCAAGTCTTATGCATTTGTCAAATTTAGTTTTAATTCGTATGGCTTTCAACACAGTATAGGATTTTAAATTCTCCATGTCTTTAATATAGAGAATTGGTTTACTGTTGAAATTATTAAATTTATTAATTAGAGATGATGAAATATCCATTTTTGACTTTACTATTGGACTGCTTTTTATTTAATGATTCTTCTTACATTCCTATAATTAAAATTAAGGAAAATAATTGAAAAATGTCTTATTAAAACAATATTTAGAGAATAACATTTTTTTCACACACAGAAATTTAAAATTTTTCCTCTATATTTTCACACCCATCATTAATATTTTTGTTTAAACAATTTAGAAAAATAAAAATTTATCACATTCCAAAAAAACAACAACCAAAAATAAGAAGAACCCTAATTTAATTTTTATTTTCAATTTTTAATTTTTATTTTTTAATTTTCAGTTTTTAATTTTTATTTTTCAATTTTTAATTTTTATATTCCACTGAAACTTTTAATGGGATTTGCTGAAGATTTCAATAAAGTAATTTTAAAATCTAAACATGAATTAATTTTTACTGCGTAGTAAAAGTGATGAAGGCATGGTGTATTCAACAGCAAATACTGAAAAAACCCAAAATAAAAATTACAAATATTTCATGGAGAATTCCTCATGTACACTTATCGGATTTTAGTAAATTAAATATGATGAAAGTGATAAAAACGGAGAAAACTTACCAATAGCATTCCACAGTTGGGACTGTCATTATAATCCTCAACTAACAACTGGAAATACTAACATTTGGAATGTAAAGTTAGCTACCAACAGAGAACGTCCTTGTTTTGCATTAATAATAGCATTCCAAAATGATAATAAATTTGTTCACTACAATTTAACTAACCTCAAAGTTCACTTGAATTCAGAATCATATCCTTATGATGATCTTAATATTAAATTTGCTAATGAACGCTTTGCTATTCTCTATGATATGTATGTGAGATTTCAACAAAACTATTATATGAGAGATCCTCAACCCATCCTGAATTGTCAAGAATTTAAACATACTGCTCCTATTATTGTCATTGATGTGAGCCATCAAAATGAATCTACTACAAACGGCCCAATTGATATAAAAATTGAGTTTGAGACAAGCAGTAATATTCCAGAAAACACGTCTGCCTATTGTATTCTCATCCATGATCGATTAATTGAATATAATCCTTTAACTGTTCAAGTACGCAAAGTTGTTTAAATAAATGACAATATGCCAAAAACATATAGTCGCATTTGTCAACATGAAAAATTAAATTTTCCTCAAACACAGTTATTTTCATAATTTTTTCTAAAATCTTTATAAAATATCATCTATTACATAAGAAATATTTAAAAAAATTAATTTAAGTCTAAATAAAATAAAAATTATAATACAATTAAAAATTAATACAATGTTTTATTTACATCTTCCAAATCAATATTTGTAAATATATCATCATCACTATCAATCTCCATAAACATATCACTAATATTATTATGAACATTTAAATTATTATTTTCAAATATCAGAAACAATGATATTAAATCCAACACTACGAGAGAGAATTGACACCTTTCTTTTTAAATATGATGGATACATATCTTTTGAGGATCTCCATTATATATTAAACTTTACGAATATAATGGATGAATTTGAAAATAAGGAGTGCCTAGACTCGATACATGGGGAACATTTCATTGATTGTCCATGGTCTATTGATAGTTGCAGAGAGGGACCTGATACTTGTAGCGATCTATAATTAATTTTATTGAAATGTATTATAAACATCTAAGCGTTTAATAAATGAATAAAATGAAAAATATACAAAATACACTGTCTTGTATATTATTTTAAATAGTATCCAAATTTTACTATGTCACCTAAAACACTTGACACATTATGTCTGTAGGCTAAGTTTTTGATCCATATAAAAAATTTTACATGTATATCAGCGCGACGTACAAGATGTGTTTGATTAAAAATATTCTCATAATGTAAACACAATTTAAATATTAGACAAATTTTTATCATGTCGCCTAAAAACTTGACATAATACTGTCATCCACATATTTTAAATATTACACTAATTTGATTATATTGTGTACAAATTCTTCTCAAAAATATTTTCATAATGTAAACACAATAAAAGGGTTTCTTGTTACAATCGTTTTGTATACTTGCGATGCGTTTATGACGGTATCATAAAACGTTTGGGTGTATGTCTGTTTGACATATTGACCACCCGGAAAAGTACTTGAAACAATGCTGAAATGCTGCTGTAGCATTTTAGAGAAGTTAGTTCTAAGACTATATTTTAGTATAAATACCAGTGTAAATTATTTTGTAAAATTAGCGTTAAACACAACTTTAAAATAAACAGTACTAATAAGTACTAACAAAATAAAAAACCCAACTCGTGTCACACCTAACTTATTATATGACGATCCTGCGGACACTACTGATGCAGTAGTACAGCGAACCATTACAACAATATTCCTAAGAAAAATCCTGCGACTGCAAATGCACCACCAGCTATAAGCATCAGTGCCGAGTTATTCGTACTAATTTGTATGATAACTACTATTACAGTCGTTGTAAAGTATTTAAAGAACTATATCCGTAAGCAAGTAATAAGACAAACAACCAGGGACTCTATAAACAAGATATAGATGCCTCAGGTTAAAAAAATTATCATTCAAGTCTGTGTCGACCCGAACACAACGGTGTCAGTGATCCAATGGAGACGACAACCTTTAAAGAAATTGAACGACACCATTTGCTCAAGACTAAATAGAAGAGAAGGGAGCACAGTATTATATATGAACGATGAGTTCATATCAGAGGAGGACACCCCAGACTCACTGAATTTAAAGGATATGCATTTGATATACCTACATAAAATACCAGAAGAGATAGAAGAGTAGACTTGTCCATGGTCTATTGATAGTTGGAGAGAGGGACCTGATACTTGTAGCTGTTTTGTCTATAGACAGAGAAAACGATCTATAATTAATTTTATTGAAATATATTATAAACATCTAAGCGTTTAATAAATGAATAAAATGAAAAATATACAAAATACACTGTCTTGTATATTATTTTAAATAGTATCCAAATTTTACTATGTCACCTAAAACACTTGACACATTATGTCTGTAGGCTAAGTTTTTGATCCATATAAAAAATTTTACATGTATATCAATGCGACGTACAAGATGTGTTTGATCATGATTTGATCTGTTCACCCAAAAATATTCTCATAATGTAAACACAATTTAAATATTAGACAAATTTTTATCATGTCGCCTAAAAACTTGACATAATACTATCATCCACATATTTTAAATATTACACTAATTTGATTATATTGTGTACAAATTCTTCTCAAAAATATTTTCATAATGTAAACACAATAAAAGGGTTTCTTGTTACAATCGTTTTGTATACTTGCGATGCGTTTATGACGGTATCATAAAACGTTTGGGTGTATGTCTGTAGGCTGAGAAAACGATCTATAATTAATTTTACATGTATATCAACGCGACACTAATTTGATTATATTGTGTACAAATTCTTCTCAAAAATATTTTCATAATGTAAACACATTTTAAATAGTATCCAAATTTTACTATGTCACCTAAAACACTTGACATAATACTGTCATCCACATATTTTAAATATTACACTAATTTGATTATATTGTGTACAAATTCTTCTCAAAAATATTTTCATAATGTAAACACAAAGAATTTTCTATGCACATAATCCCATCATCCCAGTGAAAAAACTGGGGCAGAAAATTCTTCTTTTTTTCATAGATGTAAAATTGTGAAAAGCCGTCGGTAAAACATAATTGTGTAATAAAAATATTCTCTACACACAGAATTTTTACTGGGCCAGATGTTTATGAAAATTTATCTTTTTTCACTGAGTCAGAAATTCCACTTTTTTTCATTTAAATTTATTTTTTTCACTGCGCAAATTTTTTGAAAATATATTTTTTTAAATTTATTTTTTTCACTCCGCAAATTTTTTTAAATTTATTTTTTTCACTGCACAAATTTTTTTGAAAATTTATTTTTTTAAATTTATTTTTTTCACTGCGAAAATTTTTGAAAATTTTTTTTAAATTTATTTTTTAAATTTTTTGAAAATTTTTTTTTAAATTTATTTTTTTTTTTTTTTGAAAATTTTTTTTTTTAAATTTTTTGAAATTTTTTTTTTTTTTTTTTTTTTAAATTTATTTTTTTAAATTTTTTGAAAATTTTTTTTTAAATTTTTTGAAAATTTTTTTTTAAATTTATTTTTTTTTTTTTTTTTTTTTTTTTTTTTGCACTAAGCCAAAATCATCATGCCGACTGCGCTGCTGCCTCTGCCGACTGCGCTGCTGCCTCTGCCGACTGCGCTGCTTTTTCGTTACAAAGTCCCCAATGCATTTTTCAGCCTCTGCCGACTGCGCTGCTTTTTCGTTACAAAGGCCCCATTTCCTATCTACTAATAATTATTAAATACCCGATTACATTACAACACATGTGTTTATTCTAAACATCACATAAGTAAAGCGGAGTGTGTGAGATAAAATTAAGTTTGTCAAAAATTATAAAAGAAAATCTGTCGAGTGTTTAGGGTGTTTTCGAGATACAAAAAAGGTATTTCAAATTATTGTTTTTCAGCTTAGTTGCTTGTGCAATTCGATTGGTTTTTACACATCAATACTTTAATTTAGATTATTTTTGTATGTACCAAATAAAAATTAGGGTTTTTAAGGAAAAAAAGATGCATATAATTAAAAGATTTTAAGATGAAGTATGCACCTTATATGTCTCAAATAAAAAAGTTCTGAAAGTGAATGTCCTTTAAATTTAATGGGGTTTTTAATAAATGTAGTTAGAGTGTAAGAGTTTCCTCGCAAATTTATTAAAGTTTGAGAATGAGAATAAGTAAAAATAGTGGACGAAAAAAAGTTATGAATTTACATTGTTGAATTCGGGGATTTTATTCCTGGATATTTTTTTGATCTGATAACGATTAAAGTGTCTGGCAACTCTGGTTAATGCAGTCAAATAAATATAGAATTTTAACTCAACTATTTTGTTCAACCTTTTTTCTAATTTGTGATTTTTTTGACCAAAACGAGCAGTGCGTACTAAGAAAATTAGCCGATATTAATTTTAAAACTTTTTAAAATTTTGAGAATTTTTCTTAAATTCAGCAAATTTTTAATATTTTTTGAAAGTGCTATTAATATCTTGCTGTATTGAATTACATTTCTAACAGTTTTTTGCGAACTCAATCCTTGTGATTGGTAGCAAACAAATTCGATTTCACATTTTTATAAGATTTTTATTATTCACTTTTTTGAAAATCAAAATTAGTTAATAATAATTAAAACCCTTAGTGATTGAATTCAATAATTGGTATAATCGATTAATAAAACTCTAATATAATCATCTGTAATCAGTCGCACTCAGTGAAATGTGATTGAATTCACAGCGTTTGGTTCCGAATTAATTCATTGTTCATATGGGACTGCAAATCGAATTAATAATTATTGAATTTTAAAGGCACCAAGAAATTCATACATAGAAACATTTGGTACATCTGAGGTTCACATAGTACCATAAAAAGTCCTATAGTACCAACTTTATCATCCCTGCTTCAAATATTGAGAAAAAGATTTCATAACAAACCAATACATACGCACTTACGGCTGTCACTTAACGTTGAATTCTATTTTCAATAGATTTGTCCGCAACAGAACAGAACGGAAAAGTGAAAACTAACCACACATACAGACTTTCAATTGAACAGAAACAAAACAGCTGATTCGTAACAGAACAGAACGTACAAACTATTTCTGCCTTAAATTTGCTTAACAACTTTTCGAGGGCTTCTCACATTTGCACTCATAACCAGTGTTGCCAGGTTTGCAGAGCATAAAAACGTCAAATTTTCTAGAATAAATCGTCATCATATTTTGAAAATCGTCAAAATAAAATATATTTATTAGAAGCGGGATAAAGTTTTAATAAAAAATAAAATACAATAATGTTATTCACATTTCAAATGTTAACGTGTTATCGTTGTAATTTAACACGATTTTTGACACTTCTCTTTTGTTTAAACTTCGAAAATCATTATATTTTACAACGATATTCACATTTATAAAATGTTGAAAGATCAAATAAATACAACAAATTTTACCACTTGAACTGTTAATCACTTAATTCTGTAAACAACATTTCAGTAGCACAACTTTTTAAATCTTAAATTCGTTAACAATAAGTCTGTTCCATTACTTTTCCTGTAAAGTTCAGTAAAAGCTACTCAGTAACAAAATTACAGAGTAAGACAAATTTACAAAAAAGTAAACGAACAGAAAATTGTAGGAATTATTAAATTAGATAAAACATCTTGTTTTAAATATTGAAAAAAATCAACTGGTCATTATGGAAAAGGAAAAAGTTAATTGAAATTATCGACCAAAAATAATTTAAATGTTTATTAACTTCTTCCATAGTTAATTATTTAATATTTTTCACTTTAAATCCATAAACAATTAAAATTTAATTTGATATTTGGTTTTGTTTACTAAAACTACAAGCATATTTTTTCAGTCATATGCTTTTTCATCTTACAAATTCTTACTGGCAAAAATGTATCCAGTAAAAACTTGTAAGTTCTTTAGCATCAAACTGTCACTTTACTCTCTCTTTTTACCAGTTTTTACTGAGTATTTGTCTAAACGAACACCTTCCAGTAAAAACTTGTACAAATTTTTGTGTTATCGAAGAAACAATGTTATATTTTTTAATTATTAAATTTTGGCACTTTTATTTATATTATTAGGCCTGTTTTTTAAGCACCGGATTTATATATATCATCTTTTAACATGAAATATATTCGGGCTAGAGATCTGTTTGTTTCGCAAAAAAGTCCATGCCTTGTTTTTTAACACAAAATTTTTTTTATTTTTATTTAAATCTAACACCAATTACATTTTATAACAATGTAAAAAATTGTTCTAAAAATATAAACACAGAAACTAAATTAAGTTAAGCCCATAATGAATTTATAAAAAAATAAATCCGGTTTGGATTAAGTTTTATTTAATTCTAGGATTTGCATTTTTGCAAAATTGTATTTCACATCATATTAGCAAATAAAGGTTAGCTTTCGATAAAAAAAACAATGTTTTTTTTTAAATTTTAACGAAATAATATAAATTTAATAATCGAGCCGGCGATTTTATGAGAATGATAAATAAATAGGTCTTGCTGACATATTAAACTATTGTCAAAAAATCGTCATTTTGGAAGCAAAAATCGTCCAATAGTCATTTAGTTATTTTGGGTATTAAATATCGTTAACATGACGATAAATCGTCAAACTTGGCAGCACTGCATGCGATTGCTACTAAAACATGCATACATACCATTTATAAAAACCTACATATATACAGGGTGGCTGCTCAATATTGCTACATTAAGAAAATCAAATAACTTATTTTTTCAATACAGATAAATATTTTTTTATTTTTTCATTTGAAAAGCAATACATTTTTATTAAGTATTTTTAAAAGCTTTTAAAAAACAATTTAATTAAAATGACTTCCACGCCCGATGACGTCAAATGCAAGCGAAATTCCGTGCAAATCACAGGAAACATTTCAAGCTAAGGGGCAAGTCTACTGCGTTCAATTCGCTTGTTATTTGATTTTTTAAAGGAAAAAAATTAAAATCCTTAAGCAGAACTGTCCGTATTGACTGCATGGTGATACATATTTGAGCAAAAATATTCCATGTAGAAACTCTAGAGGAGTGCCGCCTAATGTGCCCCTAAAGTCTGTTTAGGCGGCAACGACAGCCTCCAAACCCCATTCGTCCATTTTCCTTAAATTGAAAGACGAATCAATGAAACCAAAAAAAAAATGGAACCGATTAATAACTCAGAAAAAAAGTTATTACGTTTTTGTTTTGTAGTGGCATTTATCAGCCACCCTGTATTACAAAACAAAACAAAAAAACAACAACAATATTTTGTTAGTTTTTTTGTTTTTGTACATGTTGATTATGACCATGGATGGTAACCGATTCTACGTGGTTATGTGTAAGAGTAACGCTATTTTCTTTTATTTCGGTAACGGTATTTTGGCGATAACGCTACTTCAGTTATTTCGGTAACGGACTTTTAGCGTTAACGGTATTTTATTTATTTCGCTAACGGTAGCTAAGCGGTAACGTTATTTTAGATTAGATTACATTATATGGCACTATGCACCGCGACCAACTTAGGTCTTTTGTGCTGCCTAAAGTTACCCTAAAGATTCAAGCTACCTATAAAGCCAATAATCCTATTAGGCAAAATCTTCATTATGTCCGAAGGGGAGACAAAACGATCGCCAAGAAACTTGGCACGCCTTTCACAAAGCCTCGGACATTCGCAAAGAACATGCTCCGATGTCTCAGCTACCAGTTCGCAAAACCTACACTCATCCGTGTCCGAAAGACCCCTTTTGAGCAGGTGGTATCTGAGATTGCAGTGTCCAGTCAGGTAAGACACCAGGGTACGCAAGTCACCCCTCCCGAGGGACAAGTCTCCTCGATCCTGCACTGGAAAAAGAGATTAATCTCTTAGCCTGTCATTGGCCAAGAGAGTTTTCCCAATAGAGAGAGAATTCTGAATCCCTCCACGACCCGAGCTTCTCCCTAACATACCCCAAAGGTATACCACAGAATGGTTCAGGGCCAATAAAGGGTAACGTTATTTTAGGGAAAAAGATTTTTCAGTTGTTTTGGTAACGGCATTTTAAGGGTAACGTTATTTTAGTTATTCAGTTAATGTTAATGCACACCAGAATTTTTAGCCCCATTATGCCCGAGTTTTAATGACTGGCTAGTTTATAATCATACTTTGGGAAAATATATCTATTTACAGAAGCTTTTTGTTCAGATCTTGTTAGATTATTTCGGTAACGGTATTTTAAGCTATTGATATTTTAATTATATCGGTAACGGTATTTTACGGATAACGGTATTTCAATTATATCGGTAACGGTAATTTAGGGATAACGATATTCAGTTGAAAGGTGTTAGAATCGGGAACGGTATTTAAGCGATATTGACAGCCATCTCTGATTGCGTATATTCTTGTGTATAAGCATTGAATGTACGTATGTACGATGAAATAAATAGAATAATTTAAAAATTGCTTCAAAATTTTTAGAGGTCTTCCCACATTTTCACTCATAACTTTTGAACGCGTTAACCGATTTTGATCATTTTCACTAGAAAACTGCTCATGATATCAACAAACAATTTGACTGAAAATTAGCAACACCTCTTATGTATTGGCGGAGTATTTTGTATTTCCACAGACAGACGGACGGACGGACAGACAGACATGGCTATATCGACTTCTCTATTCATGCCATCAGGTGGCGAGCAACAACTGTTCTAAGACTTATCATCTCGCGCAATTACAGTGTTGCCATGTCTGAAGCCCTTCATCTTTCCCCACCTTTCATCTCCATACTATCCCTTTCCAAAGAAAGCAACACACTAAATATAGGAAGTATTTCCTGAGTGTTGCCTCTCTTTTTAAAAAAAAAAAAAAAAAAAAAAAAAAAAAAAAGTGAATATACCCTCCGCACTATGGGATGGAGGGTCTACAAAAGACCATGAGAAGTATGTGTAAAAATGTAGAATATGTAGGAGAAAGGCTTGCTGGTTGCCACCCCTTAGCTTTTTTAGTCATAACTCGTCATAAAATCAACGTATTGTTGTTATATTCATAAAAAAGATAAAATATCAATTCGCAATCCTGAGCTAGAAATAATTTGAATTTGTAAAAAATAAAAATGTTATTGCAAATTTTCAAATATACCTAAAATCGACCCCATGAAAAAAGGCTAGCAGGTTGACACGTCGGTGGATGTGCATTTTAAAAAATTAGTGAAAATCTGCATGAAATTTTTTGTTGGCGAAATGTTATTGAGTCATTAAGCTTCAATCTTATTTTATGTGGGCAAATTTTAATAACTCGGCTATTTTTAACCGACTTAAGTTTTTATTGCTTTTTTCGAAGACAATTCACGCAAATTTTTCACCTTGTAATCCGTTTTTTAAACTTCAGGGCCGAGGCGGCACATAAATAAATATATCCTTATGATGGCACGACCATTAACTCATTATCAGTTGAAGTACTTTTGTGACAAAGTGGCAACATTAGTTAATTAATCTGAGTACAAAATGAGAGAATAAGAAATTTCTTTGAGAAAACGGTACACGCATGGCAAAATCATTTAAAGGTAGACTTATAAGAAAACACGTTCTCTTCATTGAACAAAAATGTAAACAAAAACCTACCCCAAAATATAAAACAACTTAAAAGAAAAAACATAATTAAAAATTTAAGTTAAAATCAAATCAATTTGTTTAATATTTGCGATATTTTTGTAATTTACCTCCTTTGAATTCTGATGTTGGCTTAAATCCGTGAAAGTGTAAAATCATTGTTTGTTGCTAAAATAATGTTTGCGTTGCGTTTTATTTGTTATCGTTTGAAACTATCGTTTAAAAAATGATTTGTTGTCGTTTGAAAAACTTAAATATTGTTTTTTTTATTTAAATTGTAAACATTTTTTTTTAAATACTTTAATGTTTTGTTTTTCTTTGATATTCAGGTGTGTGTAAAATAATGAAAATTATATCAACTATCCCTAGTAAGGTTAGCGTTATAGTTTTGATATGCGTACACGGAACTAAATGTCAAATTCTATAGAAAAATCGTGGGACCTTCGGATTATCTTTTAATCGAGTTTAGTAATATTTTATATTTTATCTTTATTTTTACTTTTTCCAGAGTGAACTGTTAAACGGCAAAAGTCAAACTAAAAAGTCACCCCATCTGTATTATAGAACAAAATACAGTAATTATCGTGCTCATATTAATGCAAGTGACAAGTATTCGCAAGTCACAAATAATCTTCATTTAGACAGTCAAAACGAAATAAATTCATTAATGCAACCATCATCTACCTTAACGAGAATTAATCATAATCAAAATTACATGCATTCTGGACCGAATGCTGCAGTAAGCGAGGATCATTATTGTGAACAATCGGATCGTAGTTTGACTGTTATGATACCTAGAGCCAAATATCATTCTTCAGTATTGCCACAAAATCAATTAATGCATCATCAGTTGACCGTAGAAAGAACATACAATAGCAATACTTTAAATTCGAACAATGCCATGATGATGTGTAGTGATAAAAATTTAGATACCAAACAGAATCAGGTAATTTATGGCTAAATCCTGGCGAAATCAACAAATCGATTAGTAGTAGTAGTAGTAAGGATTGCTGGTAGAATCATTGCAGAAAAATTGCTAATATCAGCAAAAAAAAATTCAGCAAAAATGTGGCTGACTTTACTGACTTTTTTTGAGTTTAGACTGCGGCACAAAATATTTTTTTTTCTTAATTTTTTATAATCAAATTAACTCATTAATGTCTCGTCATAGATCCGCTGGACATTTTTCAACCAAACTTTGCAGATATATACAAGGTGGCGCAAAAATAACCTTCCGATGTTTTTTGGCTGTAATTTAAAAAAAGAATGAAAAACTTTGATTCTTCTTGTGGATTATTTTTATTTGGTATTTTAATTTTTTTTACATCAAGTCGAGAATATGATGTCATGTAAATGGCCGCCGCCACAGTTGATTGTCATTTGAGCCCTTTTTATGGCATTTTCCATCACTTTGGCCAAAACTTCCGGCGATAGGTCCTCACATTCTTGACGGATATTGTCTTTAAGAGCTGCAAGAGTCTGAGGCTTGTTGACATAAACCCGCGACTTCAAAAAGCCCCACAAAAAGAAGTCTGGAGCGGTCAAATCAGGCGATCTTGCTGGCCAGTGCAAATCGCCAAAACGGCGCCCGGGAAATGCATCCTTCAGCATATCGGTTGTGGCACGTGCAGTGTTTGCCGTTGCACCGTCCTGTTGGAACCACATATTTTCCAATCCCAATTCATCAAGTTGCGGCAAAAACAACTCGTTGATCATTGCTCTGTAGCGCTCACCATTCACAGTAACCGTTTGGCCCGCGACGTCTTCGAAGAAAAAAGGTCTGATGACTCCTCCAGCGAAAACAGCACACCATACAGTGACTTTGAGCGGGTGTAATGGCTCTTCGTGGGTTACACGCGGATTTTCAGTGCCCCAGAAGCATAAATTTTGCTTATTTACGTACCCGCTAAGATGGAAATGGGCCTCATCACTCATGATTATTTTTGATGAAAAATCATCTTCCTCTTGGTGGTGATTAAGGATGGCTTGAGCGTATGTTACACGCGATTGGCGGTCAGCAGCTAACAGCTGATGCACCGTCTGGACTTTGTACGGAAACATCTTCAAATCTTGTACCAAAATTCGCTGTAAAGACCGTCGACTGATACCCATTTGCGTGGCACGTCGTCTGGTCGTTGTCGACGACGCTTCCATGATATCCTCGGCTACAGCAGCAATATTCTCTGCAGAACGGCTACTCCGAGGTCTGCCACGCCTGGCAGCATCTCGTGTTGTGCCAGTCTCTTCGAGGCGAGCGGCTAAACGTCGCAGTGTTTTACCAGTAGGCGTTGGACGGCCAGGAAATCTGCGACGAAATTCACGTTGTGCCAAAGTCACCGACCGATTATTGGTCAAATAAATAGTCACCAATATTCCGCGTTCTGGAGCAGTGTAGTGTAACATTGTTTATTAACGTGTATTTCGCATGTGTTTACTACACAAATGTCAAAACAGAACTGACATTAGGGGCCAATCGCAAAATTTATAGCATTTTCTGATAGGAGGATTACTTTTGCGCCACCTTGTAGGACACTTGGCCTTGCAGATATTTGGCCTTAAAGCTCCCTCTGGAAAAAATATGAGCAACCAAAGTGGAGACTTTGACGGAATGTAAATCGTAGACGGCTTAAGATATTTTAAAATTTTTTATAATTTTGTAGACAAATCTTTATTCAAAAATATCTGAAAAATTATTTTTTTTAAATTAATCGATTTTTTTTTTTTTTTTTTTTGAAAAAGAGTGTGGTTTTTTAGCATTTTTTAAAACCGCCATATGGCAACCCTGACGAGATAATTTTTATAAATTTAGTATTTTAATAAAAATCACCCATTACACGGTGCGACAGTCCAAAAAACCTGGGACCGGATATTATTTTTCTTGTAGGGCTTGTCGAGTAAAACAAGATTCCAATAGTGAAATATGCCGGACACCTCCAAAATCCGGATTTACGGTTAAAAAAACGGTTTTTGAACCTTTGCGCACTTATAAGCCTGTAATTTTGTTGCTAATTATCCGATTTTTTCAGATTTGGAAAGAAGAAACTGAGATCTTTCGAATGATATATAATTTTGGGTGTAATTGTCGATCAAACACAAATTTTGTAGATTTTTCAAAAAATTTTCAACTTTGGTGACGTTTTTATACATTATTTTATTAAAGGTGTTATGATACTTGCTATTTTTTGTATTTTTTCTATATTTGAGAACAGTGCAAATATATTTGCATAGGAAAACTGACTAAGTGTAAAGAGTATGATTATACCATAAAAAATCTTGAAATGTCAAACAAATATACGTGTGTTATCGATAAATAATCTTAGACTGTCAAAAAAAATATAAAAATTTTTAACTTAAAATTGACATTTCCAGATTTAATGTTAGCACTGCTGCCAACTTTTTTAGTTTTCGATCGAAAGTAGCGGGTTTTAACTTTTTTTTTTTGCGATTTTTAGCTTTTTTTGACGGTTTTTGTGGGAACAAAACGTGGGCATTATTGTTTGTTTTGTTTACATTTTATTTTGAAATAACAAAAAAGTATTTCTTGTTCTTTCTCGCATTTGTTGTTTCTTTCAGTCAATCCTAAAAAAATCCAATACAAAAAATAGCAAGTATCATAACTATAATACTATTGAATTTACGTTTATTAACGATTACAACGCATATTTGGGGTTAAAAATAGATAAATAATTGACTGAATTATTAAACTGTTCATGAAAATAAAATTTTAAACATTTTATACAAATTTTATTTTTGGTTATTTAACTCAAAAGTGTTTGCTTGACCGTTTTTTTTTTAAATCAGCATCATCAGTTTCTCATTTAAGTGACCAGCAATATTCTGAAATTATTTTTATCTAATTTTTTCCTTCAAAGCGTTTTTAATAGTTGCCACTTCCTGGTGAAAATGTTCTGGGAAAAATTCCAAATGCGAATGCAGAAAATGAATTTTTATGGACATGTTGCAGCCCATTTCACCATACGCACTTAAATACTCATTGACAACTGTGACATAGTCGTCGCTTCTGTGATTTCCAAGGAAATTATCGCATAGCGCAACAAAACTCTTCCATGCACGTCTTTCAACGGAACTTAGCTTGTTAATGAAATCTGCATCTCTCGTAATTTTTCGAATTTGAGGTCCAATAAAAATATCTAAAAGTTATCAAAACAGATAAAACGATAAACGTACTAGATATGTAAACAAATTAATTAATACCTCCTTTTATTTTGGCTTCGCTTAGTTTTGGGAACACCGCTTTGAGATGACAAAAAGCGCCGCCGTTTACATCTAATTTTTTTACAAATTGTTTCATGTATCCCAGTTTAAGATGCAGTGGTGGCAGAATAACGTCCTCAGCTTTAACTAATTGGTCATTTAAAATGTTTTACTGCCTATTCTATGTGACTCGCGAGATAGCCATACTTTGCGATCATAACGATTCGGTGCACGACTATGTGTAAAACACCTTGCATACCAAATAAAATTGTCAAAACCTTTAAGTCAGCCACGACTTTCCATTTATGGGTGGTATAGCTAACAAACATTATTATATTTTTCATCACTTCGTAAGTTTCTTTTGTATTAGTCGCATATGCGATTGGAACTGAAGGTAATTGATTTTGGTTATGCAATAAAACAGATTTTAAGCCTAGATATACATTACAAATCTTAAATTAATAAAAATAAAGTCATACATTTTTATAAGAAAATTTACTTTTAAATATTTGTTGTAATTCTAAGTTGTGTTTAGGCTAACAGTGATTTGTAATTTTAAAGAAAGTGCATAAAAAAACACGAAAAAAACAATATTTTTGAATGACTAAAACTCTCATTAGAAATTTTTTTTGTGTTTAGGATAACATTGATTTGTAACTTAATAGAAGGTGCATAAAAACAGCACCAAAAACATTGTGCAGGCATTTTGGTAAACATTTTGTTTTCATGAAAAGTTAAATAACTCAGTCAATTGCTTATCTATTTTTAAACCCAAATATGCGTTGTAATCGTAAATTAACGTACTTTTTGAATAAATTCAATAGTATTATAGTTTCTTAATAAAATAATGTATAAAAACGTCACCAAATTTGAACAATTTTTGAAAAATCTACAAAATTTGTGTTTGCTGGACAATAACACCCAAATTTCTCAAGTTTTCTTAGATAAATTATATATCATTCGAAACATCTCAGTTTTTTCTTTCCAAATCAAGTAACAAATTGGACAAACAAACAAATCGGATCATTATCAACAAAGTTACAGGCTTAAAAGTGCGCAAAGGTAAAAAAAACCGGTTTTTTAACCGTAAATCAGGATTTTGGAGGTGTCCGGCATATTTCACTATTGGATTCTTCTTTAACTCGACAAGACCTACAAGAAAAATAATATCACTCCCCAGGTTTTTCTATTTCATTCAATTTTGTACCACTGTGTTATTTATGTTTTGGCTGAAAACGGAATAAATTTTAGAATATTTTAGACTTTGTGTACTTGAAAAAATCATTGCCCGGTCGGTCAGATTTAAAAAATTATATACATTCTATGAACTAATTTCTAGCAGAGAAGTACATTCTCATATGTTTTCATAAACATAACAATCAACAATACATAAAAGGTTAGCCTTTTTTATATTTTTAAATAATTTTTGAAAAAAGTTTGATGGAACTTTTTTCAAAAGTCAAAAATTGATTTTTTCATATAATTATTTGGCAACTCTGGATAAAAATTGTCCACATTTTTTTTTGTACTCTAGTGTTGAATTATTTATCTTTATCCAGTAAAAAAATATAGCCGTTTAAAAGTACTTTGTCGAAAAAGGAACAGTGTGTCAAAAATGAGTTAAAGCTTGTATTTTGCTTACAAAGCCGCAGATTTTAATGAGCTTTGGCTATGTTGTAAAGGAGCAAAAAAACACACGTATTTTTTAGCTGCCCAATCTTATGCTTAAGGGTTAAAAATAGGGTTAAACATGCAGTTGCTTTTGTATGAAAACTTGCCTTTAATTTACTAAAATTAAATTTATATATTATTAGATTTATTTGTACGCAGGGTTAAAATACTCAAGAAAACAAAAGTGTTGATACCCATATTGCCTATATAGTGGACCAAGAGTTGCAATATTTAAATTATTAATTGAAATATACGGGAAAAAGGCTCTTAAAAAGTTGCATAAAAATCGAACGGTTTCGAATATCGAAAAAAGCTCAGACACCCTCTCGATTAAATTAAATAGGCTGTGCTATGCATTATTTTTAGCTTTATACAGATAAAATTCCTTAATAAAACTCCAGATTTAATAATACTTAAAACACATTTTTTTCATAACAAAAAATACTTTAAAATCTTTGGGCATAATTTGTACACCAGTGAATGTGTGTTCGAAAAATATTTCATTTGATACAAACCTTGTCTATAGTTACTTTTAAAAGAACGAAATAAACCAAAGAAAACGTATAATGTGGTAATTTTTGACTCAACTTAATAGCGCCTTAACGTGAGATTGGGCCGCTAAAGAAAAACACGTATCCTTAAATTTTAATTCTTTACAACATATCCTAAGTTCATTAAGATCTGTCGGTCCGGGTCAGGATACCTCCCTTGCTAACAAGGAAAGTATGCAGTGGTGTAACTTACGCCTCTTAATGAAACTTGGATAGGGGAATGAATGGAACCAAAGTAAAAAGAATTTGTTAACATACTTTCGCAATTTATTTTTTAGAGGGTGAAAGTGGGTTTGAAGTTTGTTCGAAACTTTTTTGTTTGAACTTTTAAATATTTTTCTGTTATCCTATAGAAAAGATCCTCAAAAAACAGTGTCGGCCAAAACTAACTGTACAACATACCTTGGTTTATTTAAGTCCCGTTAGTTTTAAATATTTAAGGATATAAAGAATGTCGCTATCTCTAAAACTGACGCGACAAAACATATTGAACTAATATAAGGAATATTCTATTTTTTTAAAAAATCCAACATTTTTGCTTAATTAATGATCTGCAATGAATGATCTTCCAAAATTGTTATTCTATGAAAAAAAAAATATATTTATACTGCATTGAAGAATGTCGCTATCTCTGAAACTGACGTGACAAAACACATTGAACTAATATAATTAATATTCTACAATATTTTTTTCAAAAATCCAATATTTTTGCTTAATGAATGATATTCCAAAATTGTAATTCTGTGAAAAAATATATTTATACTGCATTGGGGTTCTTAAATTTAAATAAACCAAAGTATATTATGTAAAATCGTATGTCTTTTATCGACTAGCGTTTACCGAACATGAATATGAGCTTTGGCTTTTTAATATACACTCAAAATAAAAATCGTGAGGGTTTTGTACAGTTAGTTTTCGGTGACACTGTAGATCCTACTGTCGTGGAAACGCTTCTCTACTGTAGTAATATTTGCTACGGGGATATATCTTCAATCACATTTTTTAAGAGAAGTTACACTCAGGAAATTCTTCCTATTTATTAATACTGGAAACAATAAAACAAAAATTGCGTTCAAAGAAATTTTTTATCCAAAGCTTTTCAAGTTTTATTGCTTCCTCTCAAAAGAAGTTAAATATTCTTATTAACGAAGTTTAATATTCCGTGATATGTTTCGCATATAACGAACCAAAATTTACTGTCGCCGCGAAAATCGCTTTTTTTTTTGTTGATTTGGCTTAATAACAAGTTTGCTATAAATTTGTTTAATTGATAAAAATTTATTAATTTAGAAAAAGGTTTCAAACTTTACTGGTGGTGATTTACACACAAAAGCTCCCACAAATCTAGGAGCTTTGATATCTGCCGGTTTTGAGGTATCAGCCATGGTACGCGATCACACAAATGTGATAAGATCATTGGAACAGCACCAAAACAACGATTTAACGTGTTTAGAACAACAAACACCTGCTCGTCGCTCACCGTCGTCTTTAGATCCAGCCATATTCATAGGAATACATCGACAATGTCAAGATCTCAGTCAAATCAATGGTAGGCAAAGGATCGAATCTACTAGTAAAACAGAAGCAGATAATTTTGAAACCGAATCCGATTACAACATTTATAATAGTGAAAAGGAGTAAGTATGGAATCAATAATACGATATATATGGCCCTTAGTGTACTGCTTAGAACACGTTTAAAAAATTGCAAATCAACCATCGACGTAATATATAAAAAGTCGAAATTTTTTCTATTTACCCTCCTAAATTAATATTTTCTCACTTTCTTTAAAGATCCGCCGAAGCCCGTTCGTTTCACGAGACCACTGTTAAGGCCGCTACTAAACCGTTGCTTATATGTATCGATGAAAATCAAACACAACAAACAACTGATGTAAGTAAAAAACAAATAGTGCATGCATTAAAATTGGTTTTACCAATTTTTTTTATACCCTCCACCGTGTTACAAAAAAACAAACAAAAAATAATGAAAAAAAATACAGAGGTGAAGATTTTTTTTTTGTGAAAAACTTTTTAGGATGTAAAAAATATTTTTTGGGGTGAAATACCATTTTTGAGGTGAAAATAAATTTGGTGGTGAAAAAAATTTTGAGGTGACATAAAAATTTAAGGTGAGTTTTGAATATTATTCACCCCTCAGCATCTGGTGGAAAAATATAACGTTATATTTTATACACCAGACGCTTCTATGAAGTTGTACTAATATACAGTTTGAGGTACATTTTCACTCATAACTTTTTAACCGCTAGACCGATTTTGCTCATTTTCAATACCGAACTTTTTGCGAAAACGTCCATAAATCTAGGAGAAAATTATCAGTTTCTATTTCGTTTTCTCGCCGTGATAGCAATTTCAATAGATAGTCAGACGGACCTCGCTAAATCGGCTTAGATTTTTATAAGGATCAAGAATATACATACTTTATGGGGTCTTAGACCGATATTTCGGCCAGAATTTAATTTTTTTTTTTGCTGATATTAAGAATTTTTCTGCAAGGATCCTCCCAGCAAAAATGTTGCTGAGTTTAAAGACTTCTTTTTAATGTAGTTTTATTAATTAAATTTGTGCATGAAATTTTTTGTTTTCATTGAAATATTTTTAACTCATTATATGTATTTTAGGAAGCTAATACAATGGCGGAACGTGATGTAGGATCCACATTCTTGTTGCCTCATACACATCTGTATAAACCAGAGAGAGTAAGTTCTTTAATATGCAATGCTTTAAACTTAATAATAAATGAATTTTATTTTTTTATTGTTTTCTTTTTATAGCCAGAGAGTGAAATGTCAGGATTTGATTCATTTTAGATGAAAAAATCATTATCATCATTATTATTCTATATATAAATATATATATATATAAGTAGAGTTCGTTTTGAAAATCATTTTTGTTTCTGATTTTTGGATATCATCACTTTTTAGAAGGATTTTGCATCAATAAAAATGTTTGAGTAAAAATGTTGACCTTTCTGCTAGCTACTAAAAAACGTGGATTTTGAGTGACTTTTTTAAAATAACCATACTGTTTAAATTATATCAAATCGGACTTTGCTATTCGATTCTAAAGGAAAAATTAAGTAAATAAGCTTTTTTTACGCTTTTCCAAAGCACCACATCCAGCAATTAGGGAAAGAGTATTTTTTTTTCCGACCTCCCTAATGAAAATGTTTTTCCCTCTGAGAAAGATGGTGCAAAAATGCTTTTTCTTTTACAACCCGTTAAAAAAATATTAAACACCAAATCATTATTCTTAAGTGAAGACAACATAATTTTTACTTTTGTAATTTCGGTAGGTAGCAATAATCAACTTTACACAATCTTCTGTGTTTTCGTTCATTGTAGCCTAAGGTGGTCCTTATTTTTTATTTTTGATTTTCCAAAAACGACGGCCAGTTTTGTGTGAGGTTAGGATTAAAGTTCGTGAGAACGAAATTGGGGCAAAATGGATAGAAAAATACTCGCAACTACTCAGGAGTCACACCTATGGAGGTGAAAAGTATGAGCAACCCCCATTATTTTTGTATCCCCAATATTTCTTTAGAACAAACTAAACCTCTATCTCCAACCCTTCATGGAATTCCCATACAAAAAATAATTCATTTTCACGAAAATTTACGAAAATAAACAACAATGGAATTACACGAAGTATAATAGCTACGAATGTGAATCGATGGAAATTTATATTATTTTTATTTACCGTTTATTTATCTTTCAATTCATTAGAAACATTTAAACAAAATAATTCTCAAGTTCGCTTTCCCACTTTATATTCCACATTTCGTGAAATAGCCTAATAAGAATAAAATTTGCGTATGCTCGGTGTAGCTATTTTATTCAACAATGCGATCAACCTGCTTCGTTTAATGTTTACATGAAACTAAATGAAATTGTTTGCTTTCTAGTCTCTTTTTTGACGTTCGGATTGTATACGTGTAAAACGCTGTTTTTGTAAATGTGAAAAACCAAATATAGTAAGAAAACTCTAAAGATAACAATTTTTGGGCTATTTTTTTGTTTTTTGTTTATTGTTATTGTTATTGTTATTGTTATTGTTAAAGTTAAAGTTTTTTTTATGGAATTCCCGAAGTATGGATTACATTTTTTGTTTATGTTTGACACAATTTTTAATGTACATAGACGTATTGACCTTCTAGTTGTTCTATGACATTTGTAATTAAAACATACAACCTGTGAGCGGAATATTAAAACTAAGCAGTGTTATTTTAAAGTTTATTTATGTGTTGTGATAGTGAATAATTCATCCTTTCAATTAAAACTAAAAGTAACCCAAAGTGAGTAAAAGGAAGAAAAAAATCCGTTCATTGATAAATGACTGTGTTCCTCTTTTTACAACTTCCGAAGTAGACGTTTTCATTCCACCATTGTCTGACGATTCGGTCGATGATGTGAATTGTACTGTAGTTGAATAAATATTTAGTACAAATAAGAAAATTGTGCGTCTTCTGCAATGTACAATACTAACCCGTCGATGAGGTATTTCATTAGTTGCTCGTAATCGCCGTTGTTCTTCTGCATCTTCTCGTTCCAATTTTCTTTTTTCAATGCCAACCAGAGCCACGTCAATGCCAATCATGCTGCCTGTGCGGCGTTTTTTCCTCCGCGCAAGCAAAAACTCTCTATCCTCCTGCATTGTAATCGTTGTCAGTGCATTAGCATGGGCAATATCGAAGAGGTCGTCTAATTCTTTGACAAACTTTTCTTCTTCTACCTTATGCGATGGTCCTCCTCTTCTTGTGCTCTTGCTTAATTTCTTCCACTCCTGGTACAATTTTCAACTTGTTATATGACCGAAGACTTGTCTCGCGTAGGAATTCGCGCCTTATCCCAGAAAACGAGCACTTCGTTTGCAGCCATTGCTGTACTTTTTCGCATTTCCAATTTTAGTTAACGAGTGTGAAAAAAAAAATACACCAAGAACTTCTTTTTTAGAAGGCAACTTTGATCCCAACAGCTGCGGAATAACATTTTCAATCAAATAAATGCCGTGCTGTTGCGATCTCAAATTAATTTTTGTCATAGATGATGCCATTGAAAATCAAATGCTCACCTGTTTTTTTAAAAAATGTAGTTTTTATGTTTTAGTTTTAAATGTTTTTTTTTCTTTTACTCACTTTTGGTTACTTTTACGGCTTGTTTTTACAATACGTGTATAATTTCAGACGAACGTGTGGCATCCGAACGAATACGTAAGGAAATAAGTTTTTATAATTCGTTCGTGTGACTTACGTTTGAGTACGTTAAGCTTTATGTTATGTCAAACAGTAGAGATTGCCATGACATTGCTTTTCGGTTTCTGTTAGTTTATTTCATATACAAATAACTCATTTTTCGTTGGTAGATGGCAACCCAACATTATAAATGAAATATAAAGAAAAACAGCTGATTTTTACTTGAAAAAAAATTAACTTATTTTGTTTAGAAAAGAATAAAAGTGGATATAAAAATATAATTTGTATAAAAAAAAACAAAAACATTTACAACTAAAAATGTAAATAAATATAAATGAAAATAAAAATCATTATTCTTTTTTTTTAATCCAATTTTTTGTTAAAAAGTAGTACAGTAAAACCCGGTTAAGATGAACTCCGAGGGACCACAAAAATTAGTTCGTCTTAAGCTAGGTTCGTATTAAGCGGGTGTTTTTAACGAATAAAAATATGTATTTATTAAAACAAAAACAAGATTTTTACATAAATGAAAAATAAAATTAGCATTTCATGCATTCACAATTAAAAATTCAATTAAAATTCTTCATTAAAAAAAAAAATCTCTTATTTTTTTCTGAATGACTGAATTAACGATTTCATTCGTTATAAGTTTTTCTATTACCAAAATATGATTGTCAGCTTCTTCGGCACACGATTTTGTTCGAATATATCACTTGACAAATTTTCAACATCGGCAGGATTAACCTGATAAAGTATGTGACGTCAAAACATTAGAATCTATATCTAGAAATTCATCCACGGATATGAAATTCATATTAGGTATATCCCATTAAACGGATAAAGAGTGTACTAAACATGGTAATTTGTATGAAAACGAGTTTTTGGGACTGCTTAAAACAGTTCGTAATAACCGAGGGTTCGTATTAACCGAGTTCGGATTAAAAGATGTATTTTATATGAAAATTGTTGCCAAAACGTCGGGACGTATTAACCGAGGGTTCTTCTTAACCGAGTTTTACTGTATTTTTTTTTAATATTAAATTGTGTTGCCTTTTTTCTTTGACGAATACTTTTTTGTGAACGTCTGTTTTTGACGTTTGTGACGTTTCAAATCGCAAAAGAACCAAAAAAGAGACGAAAACGACAACTCTTATGTTTTCACTCAATTCAAAGTGACATTTGCGATACAAACCCCCAAAATGAATTTCTTCACTCATTTACACGAATTTTTTGAGTGACACGTCTTACAAAAACAGACCGTTAGTTTTAATTGAAAGGATGAATTATTCACTATCACAACACATAAATAAACTTTAAAATAACCCTGCTTAGTTTTAATATTCCGCTCACAGGTTGTATGTTTTAATTACAAATGTCATAGAACAACTAGAAGGTCAATACGTTTATGTACATAAAAAAATGTGTAACATAAACAAAAAATGTAATCCATACTTCGGGAATTCCATAAACTTAAAAAAAACTTTAACAATAAAGCAAAAAAATAGCCCAAAAATTGTTAGCGTTTTAGAGTTTTCTTACTATATTTGGTTTTTTACATTTACAAAAACAGCGTTTTACACGTATACAATCCGAACGTCAACAAAGAGACTAGAAAGCAAACAATTTCATTTAGTTTCATGTAAACATTAAACGAAGCAGGTTGATCGCTTGTTGAATAAAATAGCTACACCGAGCATACGCAAATTTTATTCTTATTAGGCTATTTCACGAAATGTGGAATATAACGTGGGAAAGCGAACTTGAGAATTATTTTGTTTAAATGTTTTTAATAAATTGAAAGATAAAAAAATGGTAAAAGTAAATAAAAATAATATAAAGTTCCACCGATTCACATTCGTAGCTATTATACTTTGTGTAACTCCATTGTTTTTTATTTTCGTAAATTTTCGTGAAAATTAATTTTTTTTTGTATGGGAATTCCATGAAGGGTTGGAGATAGAGTTCTAAAGAAATATTGGGGATACAAAAATAATGGGGGTTGCTCATACTTTTCACTTCCATAGGTGTGACTCCTGAGTAGTTTCGAGTGTTTTTCTATCCATTTTGCCCCAATTTCGTTCTCGTGAACATTAACCCTCGTGCGGCACGCCAATTTTTAACCGATCGAGCTCAAATTTTTTGCAGATTTTTTTTTATCCTAACCTCACACAAAACTGCCCGTCGTTTTTGGAACAGATGCGTTTTAAATTTTTCTATACATTGAGGGACACCTTATTGTAGCCGTATTAGATATATCTTTATTCAATTCTATACACAAGACTAATAGCCTCTTATTGCAGTATAGAACGTTTCATTAGCATAATACAGTGTTTACAATATTTCTTAAAAATAGAATTGCATTATTAAAGTAAAAAAAAAAACTAAATAAATAAAAGTGACAAAATGGCATGATTATATTAATAATTGTAAAAACAAACTAAAAATCAGAGAAAAAAAAATAATCAGTTAATTTAATAATTTAATTTAATAATTTAAGTTATTTAATTGGAAAAATGTATAAAAAACTTCTTTTCTAAAGTTCTGTGCGTTACTTATTATTTGTTTGTTTTGTGGGAGTCGATTCCAAAGACGAATTGCATTAATGAAAAATTGCCAAGTTGATATTAAACTTTGGTGTCTGAATAATATAATTTGTTTTCCTCTATTCGATCTACACAAGGTAAGGCGGTTATACAGATGTTGTGGTTGTTGAGTAAAAACGATTTTGTGCATTAATATTAGTACTCTAGTTTTAAGTAGATCTTCAAACTTTATACCATATAATTTAGTTGTGAAAGAAGAAATAGAATCAAATCTTTTTACACCATAAACATAACGTATAACACCGTTAAACACTGACTCAAGTTTTTGTTGGCTTCTGGAATCACATTTGGCAAATAATTCGCATCCATACATCAAAATAGGCATTAAGTAGGTTTTAGCTAAAAATGTTCTTACCTTAACAGGTGTGCAATACTGTGTGGACCAGAGTGTTCTTAGCATGGACTTCGTACTACCACAAGCATAATTAATATGGTTAGACCATGTTAAGTTTCTATTAAAAATAATGCCAAGATTTTTTGCTGAATTAACCCTTTCTATACGATTATCATTTAGATATAAATGAGGTATATTGTTGTTGACTGTAGAATTTCTTTTTTCAATAACAAGGTATTTTGATTTATTAGGGTTGATACTTAAACCATTTGCGGTAGCCCATACATATATGCGTTGCAAATCAGCATTCAATGTTACAGCACATTGTTCAATCTCAGACAAATTACAACTGGTATAGATTTGAACATCGTCAGCATACAATCTTGCCTTACAGTGCTGCAGTTGATTCGGAAGATCATTAGCATAAAGCGAGAATAATAGAGGACCAACGATTGACCCTTGCGGTACGCCTCTTATCACAGGTAGTGAAGTTGACTTTTTATTACCACTTTCAACATACTGATGCCGGCCAGTGAGGTATGTTGATATCAGCTGTGTAGCGGTTGAACATATTACGAAGTTTAAAACAGAGAAGACTATGATCGACTGTATCGAAAGCTTTCGAATGATCTAAGAGTACTAGAAAATTTGTTTTCCGTTTATCTAATTCCCATCTTATATCTTCAGCAACATCTACGAGTGCAGTTATGCAGCTGTGTTTTTTGCGAAATCCTGATTGTTGGTCAGTTAATAGATTTTGATCACTTACGAAAAGAGACATCTGGTTATGAATGATTCTCTCAAATAATTTTGACATAAAGGGCAAGATAGCGATTGGTCTAAAATCTGATTTGTTTTTGGGTATTGGTATAATTTTAGCTTTTTTCCAGTTTGTCGGATAGCAACTAGTAGTAATTACTGTGTTGAAAATATGAGTTACGAAAGGCAATATATTTGGAAGAAGAATTTTGAAAAATCTTGGATGAACTCCGTCTACTCCAACAGCATTTGATTTTATTGACATACAGCTAGTTATGACATCGAAATTATTTACACAATCAAGAGAAAAATTGTAATTAGTATCACGATTGTATTGGTTATTGTTGTAAAAACTAATATCGGCTTCAACCATAGGAATGTTTACGAATTTTTCATTTATAGCATCTAGATCAACAGGAACAGGCTCATTATTATCAGACTTGCCGATACCGATTTCTCTTATTGTCTTCCAGGTTTTTTTTGATCCCAGAGCCGAGGAAAATTTTTCTGCATAAAATTTGGATTTTTTTTTTTTTTTTTTCATGTTTTATAATTTTATGTACTTTTCTTCTTGCAGCACAGTAGTCGACATGTAACTCTGTGGTTTTAAACCGCTTCCAACGTTAGAATGCAAAGTCTCTCTTGTTTATATCCTCTTTAATTCTAGATGAGAACCAAGGTATTTTTGTGTGGCTTATAATTTTGGTTTTTTCTGGGATAGTTTGGTTAAACAAATGCAATATATTGTACTCAAGAAAAGCTACCCAGGAAAAAATTACACATTCCAAAAAGAAGGTGATGCCCATACTTGCATACATATCTCATTGCCAAATTTAGTAATTGCAATACCAAACTCATTCCAACGATGGAGTCAAAAAAGCAAGTAGTATAGTAATCCATTCTTTAAATTTAAACCAGAAAGCATGAACTCAATAACAAAGTAATCATTTACTTAAAAGAAAATTACAATGTTATTAACTTATATGTCTAACTTTTTGTACTCAAGAAGTAATCATATACCTTTTCTTAATAAAAGGACGTTATTGGAAGTAGTTCCTAATTTTGAAAAAAAAAGTTATACAATTTTAAAGAATTTACCTCATATATTTTTTCAAATAAATTTTTATTTGCAGGAAAATAATACTTAAAACAGAAATTGCATTTTTTTTTGAAAAATTTATATTTTCGTGGTTTATAGCTCCAAAATTATTATCATATCAATTCGGTGTTTCACTTTTTAGGATTTTATTTCCGTATGAGTTTTGATCGTTATATTTGAGTGACCTAGGAGAATCACGTGTGAGTAAAAGTTGAATTTACTTATGGAACTACTTCGTTTTTTTAAATGTAAGTACTTCTTATTTTTTCTAGGGAACTATTTATTGATTTTTTTTTGTGTAAGTACCTCGTAATTTTACAATGGAACTATTTCTTTATTAAAAAATGTATGTAGTTCTTAAAAATATAAAGTAAATGGTTCTTTGGTAAAAAAAATAATCAATTCTAAAGAATCAATTATTTTAGTCTCACGCCCTGTTAAAAGAATCGAGTAGGTAATCTAGTAAGGAATGCGTTCTGCCCAAAATGCTTGATTACAAACCCGCTTACCTTTTTGGAAATTTTTTGCTGGGTAATTGATCTTCCGCAGAAATCATATAATATATTGCATTCCAGTTAATTTTATGAAATTCTACTTCCAAAGTACAGTAGTTAATGTGTTCGAAATCTCTACAGGTAATCAAGTGGGGTGGAATTTGCAAGTGAAAATTATAGGTCATGAATAATAAATCATGTTTTGAGAAACAAGGTGTAGAAAGTTGATCATATAATAAAATGTTTCTTTCATTACTAACAAAAAAACGATCTATTAAAGTGCTGCTTGATGAAGTAAAGTGTGTAGGGGTAGTTTTGTTTACTGATAAGAGTCCCAGTGGAGACATAATATTGATAAGGCTGCTATAAGCTAAAAGATTCCAGTTAAAATCACCAGCAAGGATGACGTCATTATATGTGACTTCAAGATTTTCCAAAATTTTAAGAAAATTGTTCATTTGTATTCTTTTATTAGGCCTGTACAAGCTTCCCACTAGTAATTTTCTTCCTTCAGATTTCACTTCTATAAATACGTATTCTACCAAATTATTCTCATGATCATCATTTTCAGTATTATCATTATTAATAACATTGTTTTCATCTTCATCATTAGAGCTGCATTTAATTTGGTATGATATCCCCTTTCTAATATAAATATCGACACCACCAGCGTGCCGATCCCTATCAACCCTTATTAAATTATATCCACTAAGTGAAACTGACAGATTTAAGATACTTGAATGAAACCATGTTTCGGAAACGCATATAATGTCCATGTTGGAATTTTCAAAAATGTATCGGAATTCCTCTATTTTCGGTGCCAAACTTTGAGCATTGATATGACATATCTTCAAACCGTTCTTTTGTTTAGATAGAATTCTTATCATATTTGCTGCACCGTATTTGGATCTATCCCTTGTATTATTTAAGTTGTGCATTTATATACACAAGCAAAAGTATAAAAGTAACGCACAAGTTGAAAAGATAACGGATAAATTTAATATAATTTTCAGATAAAACCATTATTTTAAAATCACAAGTAAAATAAATTAGATATAATGTCACAAAATCAAAAAAAAATAAGTTAAAAGTGTGAAAAATAAATATTTTAATAAAAAAGAAAAAATATATTATAGTAGCTGGTATTCATTATACGATTGATGACCACCACCAAGACTGTCATGATCATCTGATACGGGAAATAACAGATTTAAATGACCGATTTCTTCAATCTGAACTATAGATTCATTTGCTGATTTTTTGACATACACCAGCCCACGCATTGAAAAAGCACTATGGAGCCTTTTCTCCCTTTTCATTTTTACTGCTGCTCGCAAAATTTGATAATTGTCTTTCGTTAAGCTTTCGTTGACAAAAAACCTATTTTCGGAGTTAAAACCGAGCTGATTAAGACAAAAGAAAAAGTCTTTGTTTTGTTTTTTAAAATTAGCTAACGATTTTAAAAAATAATTTTTATCGTATGGAGACCACATTTTAACAATAATTGCAGCATCAGGCGAGTCCTTTTTTTTTATTATTATGGTTTTGTAAACGATATATATTTTTGATTGATGGCATGGTTGTTTGTATGGTTAAGCATATGTTATTAAATATTTCCATTAAGTTTTCCTCTGGTGTAAAAGGAATTTAATTTATTCTAATGTCTTTTGCAACAGTAAAATTTTCTTGCCGTTTTAATTGTGTTTTTAGCTTCTTTATTTCATCGCCCATACTTATTATTTTTAACTCCACTGTTTCTATTTTTGGTATTTCTCTTTCAAGTTTGTTTATTCTTTCTGACACTTCACAAATATCATTTTTTATTACATTAAATCTCTTATCTAGTTCGTTTAAGAGATCATTTTTATACTCTGTAAATTTATTTTGCATCATTTGCTGTATTTGTTCAGTTAGTTTTTTCAAAGCGTTTGTCCATAATCGTTATAAATTTGAGGGGTGATTCGGTGTCGGTTAATCTCGGTGTTTTTGAAAAAAACTCTTTACTTGGTAATAGTAAAGAGTTTTCTAGAACTTCTCTCATTCTTTTTGGCACTGGAGTTTTAACCGATTCCACTGGATAGTTAAAATTTTCGTGTGTATAATTATTTTCTTCAGTGGTATTTTGCATTGTTGTTTTGATTTTTTTGTTTTTTTTTATTAGTTTTATTCATTGGCTTGTATTTATTATTCTCCGCAAAGTTTTGTGTTTATATTATTGTGGCTAATTTTTCGATTTTGTGTTTTAGGAGTTTTTGTGTTTATATTTTTGTGTTTGTTTTTTAGTTGTTGTGTATGGTTTTGTAGTCACTTTCCGTTGTTTTATTTATATATTTTTAATTGCAACAAAGAAAGTACTTTTGTTTATGTTTGTATTTACTTTATTTTAATTATTGACTATTAAAATGTTTGTGTGTTTTAAACAACAATAATAAAAATAATAATAATAATAATAAAAACAATTGTTTTATATTTCAAAGTTAATTTAAACACCTTAAACCTCACAGGAGAGAAAAAACACGACCGTTCTATTCGGCAGTTAAAATAACATTAATATTCGTATTAAATATGTGATTATTATATTCTTCTAAATGGTTTAAAAAAATACTTACACTTGAATCCATTGTTAAAAGTTGTGTAAACTGATATTGGCTGTTATTGCTTAACAACTTGATACGTAAATTTTCCGTTTCTTCCACGGAAATTCTTTCATCAAAAATTGAAAATATAGCATTTTCTTCACTTACGTAATCCATGTATCGTAACTGGGTAGATATTGGCAATTATGGAATATATTTTCCTTCAATTTGTGAGAACTCTTCGAGTTCCATCAAGTAATCCAAAGCATATATCGTTCACTCGCAAATAAACCAATACTTGAAATAACATTATATTTAAAAAATTAAAGCATGGATTCAAATTGATCCACTAAGGTTTCCTATATCTTGAAATGATCTTTAAATAGCATAATTTTGAAGATGTATATAATAATCATGATGGTCTGCTCCACAACTACAAGGGCCAATTCCGCCACTTCTAAGTGATTAATTTTGGTTTGCGCTACATAAAATGTTTGTCGATCTCTCTCAAGAATTGGCTTGGCCGTTCCCGAACGGATCGCAGTTGTAATATCTAAATCACGATTTTGGTTGAATCATTTTCGAAATTGACCGAATATTGAAATACCGGCACCAACACTTTGCATTACAACTTCTTTAAATGGATTAGCCACACAGAATTCTTTCTGATGAAGTCGGCATGGTCGGCGATTTAACTGTTTCGTGATTGATTTTTCACTGCAGCACCACCTTTAACACTAGAGTTTGCTGCTGTTGTGTCATAAGATAGACCTACAATATTATTTGTAATTTTTAAATAATCACACTGTGTCTTCAATTCATAAGCAATTGATTTATCTGAACCATCCTCTATGAAATTGTACGAAATCAATTATTGTAGCCCGTTTGGGGCGGATACGCTATATCTTGCCACCATAATTTTACTATTTTTTTCCATTCTTTTCCCATTCCAATGCAAAATTACCCAATCGGGAAATTCAAATTCCAAGTCTTTTAGGTATACTTGACAATTCTTATTTCGGTTTTTTACAACAATGGAAGATGATGTTTTACCTTCTACGTGATTTAGACGTTTAAGCTCTAAAAATGAGAGCCATAGAATTTTATGATATTCCCAGATTGTCCAATAGACCACAAACTTTTGGATTAATAAAAACAAACTTGAAAACTTTGGAATTTCCATCGTCAAGCAACCAATTTGGATCTATAATTCGTTATCAGAATCAACTTGCAGTTTATCTACTACCATTTCATTGTCAGCACATACTTTAATACTTGCTTTCTTCACTACTCGCTCAAATTTCTGGGTATTAGGAAATGGATCAGAGAGCTGGTCGCAGAAACTGATAACTTGTTGTTTTGGACCAATCTTCTTGAAATTTTTTTTAGCACTGCGAAAGTCTTCAATATGTTTTAATATTTTACTGCGCAGATAAAAGATTAAACTTTTCAACATCGGCCTCATTTTCAGCAACAACAGTTGAAGCAGCAAAATTGTTGTGACTTGAAATCATATACAATGAAAATTTAAATAAAAGTAAAAAATCAAAATTACAACCTATGTAACTTTGGGAAAAGTAACTATTAAACGGAAATTTTTTTAAAACCTATATAACTCTGGGAAGTGTTACTATTGAACGGAAATTTGTGTACCTTTTTTTCAGCTGGGAATACTTCTTCATTGTGCATGTTAAAAAAATACTTTTAATTTAAAAAAATACTGTTTTTTATTTTACAAAACTAATTTGTAATAAGAATTACTAAACTAAAAATTGTGTCTTCACTTAAGAGTAGTGATTTGGAGTTTCACATCTCGTTAAGGGTTGTAATAGAAAAAAATTTTTGCACCATCTTTCGCACAGGGAAAAACATATTGATTGTGAGTGTAAAAAAAAAATTATGCAAATTTTTTTTTGAAAAAATCGATTTATTCGACGACTCTAATGGCTGCATTTTTTAATTTTTCCTGTAGAATTCAACAGTTTTGGTTATTTTGAAAAATTCACTCAAAATCCACGTTTGTGTATAGAACAAATGTCCTTATAGTAAGCGCTGTGTATAATCACAGCGCATACTTTAGGGTAGGGTAGCCAGATATTGAATTGGCAAAAAAAGTACATCAAAGAAAAAAAGCAGTACAATTGATAAAAAAAAGTACATTTGTATTTTTATTGAAAACGTCCTTAAATTCATTAAATAACATAACATAAAATAACATATACTTCAGTAAAGAATATAAAAATGAGATCGTAAATGTTAAGTTAAAATTAGTCAGGTTTTTAATTGTGTTTAAAAACAAAGTTAATTTGAACAAGTTTATATTAATATGTTTAATACTAAATATCAGTGTTGTACATTTCGGTTTGGTTCGTTTATATAATTATTAAATAATTATATTTTATTTCTTTTTTAAATAATTCAAAAATTTTTAAATTTTCTAATTATTTGAGTTAAGGTTTGTTTTTATATAAATGTTTTTTATTTTCAATATTTCGCTACTCCTTTGTGTAGCATCAAAAAATTTTAAAGTTTGAAAAAATTTTTGAAAGTTTGAAAACATATTTAAAATATTTGACAAATATTTCTAAAACAAAAAATATAAATAATTAATACTTAATACTTAATACTTAAAAAATCTATTTATTTGTTATAAATTAATGTAGTAATGAATTAATTAATTTATAACAAATATTACATCAATAGATTTTTTAAGTGTTCTCATATAAAAAACACGAAAAAATACTTCTGTTAGTCGCCACAAATGTGTTCAGATTGTAAAGGCATTTTAACAGGGCGCTTCTAACTGTGTGGATCTTTCTGCACTGAAAAAAATTGTACTAAAGATACTAAACAGGGAAAGAAGTACAAATAAAAGTACAAAAGGCAAAAAAAAGTACTTTAGCGTACTTTTTTAGGGGTTATGCAGAAAACAGTACATTGACCAAAAAAAAGTACGCGTACTGCTGAAAAAAGTACGTCTGGCGACCCTACTTTAGGGTCACACCCAAAATTGTCCCCTAAGTATGCGGTGTGTCGAACGAATTGTCCTCATCTTATACGCTAGATGTATGAAAATGTATGAAAACTTTTCGGACAGTCCCCAAAGTAAGCAAATGCCCCTAAACTATGCGGGGGAACGAATAAATGTCTCAACAGTATGCGCTGTGCATACATATATTTATATATATATTAGAGTACCAATGAATATATGACAACGCAAACAGGTCATGCTGTTTTGACCTCAAAAATTGTCTAAACAAGGTTAAAACATTAGTTGTTTTACAACTTTTTAAATAATGGATTTTCGTCAGGTGCCATAGATGTTATTATGCGCAACAAAACAAAAAGTATTTTTCTTATACATACTTTTGACCTACGTATGAAAAATCTCGATGATTTTCGCTATCAAACTAAAAATTTTGAAAAAAAAATTTAAGCGACTTATTAATTTTTGTGAATTGATAAATTTGTTTGCTACACATCAGTTAATAGGAAATTAACTGTAGCTTTAGAAAAGCTTTGTTTTTTCAAAATGTATCGTATATTCCATGACAAAAACCTTCATTGAAAAAAAAAATTTTTTTCTACTGTTCTATTTCTATACTCTACAATACTATGCAGATATTTACAGTTTTAGTTTCTGAAAATTCTAACAAGACGCAACTTTATTTCCGGTTTATTTAACAAAAAATCAAATACGTCCATAAACAAGAGATGATTAAGTTCCATTCTTTGAAAAAATAAAAGTATGACCAAAGACTTTTTATTTCCTATACTATTTCGCATTTCAAAGAAATATTTCCATATTTGGTTTCCCGATATTGCAAAAACTCGTAAATTTTAGAAGGTTTTTAGTTATACAAAAACTAAAAATGGAAAATGTCTATAAATTTAAACAGCTAGTTCTTAATAGATGCAAAATCATTATTTTTCTAAATCTTTATACCTTAAGTAATTGAAAAACCAAAAAAAAAGACACAGTTCGCATATAGCTGTAAATCCTAGTAACCATTCCTGTATAAACTTTCATATCCTTCTTAAGTCGATATCAGTTTGAGAAGATATTTTTCAATCGTATTCATTGTTTCGCATTAGAAAAAAGGTAATATGGAGCGAAGTGTATAAGTAGAAAATTGTATATTTAATTGGTAAGTATTTAAAAATCGGTTTCTTTTGAAAATTTAAGTGTTACATGTTTTTGGTAATGCTTTGTTTGTAGGAAAAAAAAAAATAGATTCGATGGAAGAGGTTATAATAAACGGTACCAAAACCCAATGCCTCTGAGCTATCGGCGTTCGCACGTACTGGCAAATGCTAGTTCTCGTTGGATGGGGGAGTGACTCTTGCCGACGCACTCAGGGACGCCTGTATTACAAAAAGAAATCTACGTGCTTAAAATATTTCGAAACAATCGGAAACTAAAGAAATTGTCAAATGGAGATTAAGTGAGGCCAGCTGTTAGCCTAAGAGCCCTTCCCAACCTTTGGTTTCCTAACAACCTATTTATAATTTTATTGGAATCCGCTAGTGAAGTGCGAGTTCGGAATTAGGCAAACGAAATTATCTTAGTAGAACAACATTTTATTCACAATTTTTCAATGCATAACAAATAAGAAGTAACTTATACTAACGGTCTGTTTTTGTAAGACGTGTCACTCAAAAAATTCGTGTAAATGAGTGAAGAAATTCATTTTGGGGTTTTGTAATGCAAATGTCACTTTGAATTGAGTGAAAACGTAAAAGTTGTCGTTTTCGTCTCTTTTTTTGGTTTCCACAATGCGATTTGAAACGTCACAAACGTCAACACAGACGTGCACAAAAAAGTATTCGTCAAAGAAAAAAGGCAACACAATTTAATATTAAAAAAAAATACAGTAAAACTCGGTTAAGACGAACCCTCGGTTAATACGAACTAATTTAAAAGTCACGACGTTTTGGCAAAAATTTTCATATAAAATACATCTTATAATACGAACTCGGTTAATACGAACCCCCGTGTTCATACAAATTACCATGTTCAGTACACTCTTTATCCGTTTAATGACTTTCTAGATATAGATGCTAATGTTTTAACGTCACATACTTTATCAGGTGAAGAAATATTGGAAATTGTTAATCCTGCCGATGTTGAAAATTTGTCAAGTAATATATTCGAACAAAATCGTGTGCCGAAGAAGCTGACAATCATATTTTGGTAATAGAAAAACTTATAACGAATGAAATCGTTAATTCAGTCATTCAGAAAAAAATAACAGATTTTTTTTTTTAAATGAAGAATTTTAATTGAATTTTAATTGTGGATGCATGAAATGCTAATTTTATTTTTTATTTATGTAAAAATCTTGTGTTTGTTTTAATAAATACACATTTTTTATCGTTAAAAATACCCGTTTAATACGAACCTCGCTTAAGACGAACTAATTTATTTGGTCCCTCGGAGTTCATCTTAACCGAGTTTTACTGTAATACTTTTTAACAAAAAATTGTAATAAAAAAAGAATAATGATTTTTATTTTTATTTTCATTTATATTTATATTTATTTACATTTTTAGTTGTAAATGTTTTTGTTTTTTTTTTTTATACAAATTATATTTTTATATCCACTTTTATTGTTTTCTAAACAAAATAAATTAATTTTTTTTAAGCCAAAATCAGCTGTTTTTGTTTATATTTCAATTATAGAGTTGGGTTGCCATCTAGCAACGAAAAATGAGTTATTTGTATATGAAATAAACTAACAAAAACCGAAAAGCAATGTCATGCCAATCTCTACTGTTTGACATAACATAAAGCTTAACGTACTCAAACGTAAGTCAGGCGAACGAATTATAAAAACTCATTTCCTTACGTATTCGTTCGGGTGACACACGTTCGTCTGAAATTATACACGTATTGTAAAAACAGACCGTTAGAGTGATTTTGCTGAAAGATTTTGCTGGAAATTATTACGGCTTGTTTTTACAATACGTGTATAATTTCAAACGAACATGTGGCACCCGAACGAATACGTAAGGAAATGAGTTTTTATAATTCGTTCGTGTGACTTACGTTTGACTACGTTAAGCTTTATGTTATGTCAAACAGTAGAGATTGCCATGATATTTTTTTCGGTTTTTGTTAGCTTTTTTCATATATAAATAACTCATTTTTCGTTTGTAGATGGCAACCCAACACTGTAAATGAAATATAAACAAAAACAGCTGATTTTTGCTTGAAAAAAAATTTATTTATTTTGTTTAGAAATTAATTTATTTTGTTTTAAAAGTGGATCTAAAAATATAATTTGTATAAAAAAAAACTAAAACATTTACAACTAAAAATGTAAATAAATATAAATATAAATGAAAATAAAAATCATTATTCTTTTTTTTATTACAATTTTTTGTTAAAAAGTATTACAGTAAAACCCGGTTAAGATGAACTCCGAGGGACCAAAAAAATTAGTTCGTTTTAAGCGGGTATTGTTAACGATTAAAAATATGTATTTATTAAAACAAAAACAAGATTTTTACATTCACAATTAAAAATTCAATTAAAATTATTCATTAAAAAAAAAAAATGTGTTATTTTTTTCTGAATGACTGCATTAACGATTTCATTCGTTTTAAGTTTTTCTATTACCAAAATATGATTGTCAGCTTCTTCGGCACACGATTTTGTTCGAATATATCACTTGACAAATTTTCATCATCGGCAGGATTAACCTGATAAAGTATGTGACGTCAAAACATTAGCATCTATATCTAGAAAGTCATCCACGGATATGGAGTTCATATTAGGTCTATCCCATTAAACGGATAAAGAGTGTACTAAACATGGTAATTTGTATGAAAACGAGTTTTTGGGACTGCTTAAAACAGTTCGTAATAACCGAGGGTTCGTATTAACCGTGTCCGTATTAAAAGATGTATTTTATATGAAATTTGTTGCCAAAACGTCGGGACTTTTAAATTAGTTCGCATTAACCGTGCGTTCGCCTTAACCGAGTTTTTATTTTTTTTAATATTAAATTCTGTTGCCTTTTTTCTTTGACGAATACTTTTCTGTGAACGTCTGTTTTTGACGTTTGTGACGTTTCAAATTGCATTGTGGAAACCAAAAAAAGAGACGAAAATGACAACTCTTACGTTTTCACTCAATTCAAGTGGCATTTGCGATACAAAACCATAAAATGAATTTCTTCACTCATTTACACGAATTTTTAGAGTGACACGTCTTACAAAAACAGACCGTTAGATTTTGCTTCACGTCGATAGAAAACTAGTCTATATCAGCTAACCTTTTTAAGCATGTGAAGATAGCAAAACCTAAAAAATTCCAGAAAAATCTGTCAGAAAATCACTCAAAACCAAAAAAAAAACACTCGGAGTACAGCAAAATATATATTAACGGCCTGTTTTTACAATATGTGTATAATTTCAGACGAACGTGTGGCACCCGAAGGAATACGTAATTAAATGAGTTTTTATAACTCATTCGTCTGACTTACGTTTGAGTACGTAAAGCTTTATGTTATGTCAAACAGTAGAGATTGCCATGATATTGTTTTTCGGTTTTTGTTAGCTTTTTCCATATATAAATAACTCATTTTTCGTTTGTAGATGGCAACCCAACACTGTAAATGAAATATAAACAAAAACAGCTGATTTTTGCTTGAAAAAAATATTTATTTATTTTGTTTAGAAAACAATAAAAGTGGTATTAAAAATATAAGTTGTAAACAAAAAACAAAAACATTGACAAATTAAAATTATCGGGTCAATTGCCATGGGTTTTGATAGTGTTTCCAGTGCCAGCGATAATGAAGATAGTCGTTATTGTTAAACAAAAAAAATGTGTTTTGTCTACTTGCTTTTTTAGGTTTTTTTATTGTTATCACAGCTCATTATTCTTTTTTAATTGCAATTTTTTGTTAAAAAGTATTTTTTTTTTTTTAATATTAAATTATGTTGCCTTTTTTCTTTGACGAATACTTTTTTGTGAACGTCTGTTTTTGACGTTTGTGACGTTTCAAATCGCAATGTGTAAACCAAAAACAGAGACGAAAAGGACAACTCTTACGTTTTCACTCAATTCAAAGTGACATTTGCGATACAGAACCCCAAAATGAATTTCTTCACTCATTTACACGAATTTTATGAGTGACACGTCTTACATAACAGGCCGTAAAACAAAACGTGACAAAAAATTTATTTTTATTATTAAATTAATTAATATATGAACTAAAAAACAAATTTAACGGCTTTTTTTTACAATACGTGTATCATTTCAGACGAACGTGTGGCACCCGAACGAATACGTAAGGAAATGAGTTTTTATAATTCGTTCGTCTGGCTTACGTTTGAGTACGTAAAGCTTTATGTTATGTCAAACAGTAGAGATTGCCATGATATTATTTTTCGGTTTTTGTTAGCTTTTTTCATATACAAATAACTAATTTTTCGTTTGTATATGGCAACCCAACACTGTAAATGAAATATAAACAAAAACAGCTGATTTTTGCTTGAAAAAAAAATTATTTATTTTGTTTAGAAAACAATAAAAGTGGTGATAAAAATATAATTTGTATAAAAAAAAAACAAAAACATAAACAAATAAAAATGAAAATAAATATAAATGGAAATAAAAATAAAAATCATTATTCTTTTTTTATTACAATTTTGTGTTACAAAGTATTTTTTTCTTTTAAATATTAAATTGTGTTGCCTTTTTTCTTTGACGAATACTTTTTTTGTGAACGTCTGTTTTTGACGTCTGTGACGTTTCAAATCGCAATGTGGAAACCAAAAAACGAGACGAAAACGACAACTTTTACGTTTTCACTCAATTCAAAGGGACATTTGCGATACAAAACCCCAAAATGAATTTCTTCAATCATTTACACGAATTGTTTGAGTGACACGTCTTACAAAAACAGACCGTAAGTTCAGCAAAATCACTCAAAGTCCAGCAAAAGCACTCAAAATCCAGCAAAATCTTTCAGCAAAATCACTCAAAGTTCAGCAAAATCAGTTAAACTCCAGCAAAATATTTTTTTTTAACAAAGGGACAAAAAATTTATTATTATTATTAAATTAATTAATATATACAATAAAAAAAAAACACATTTAAATAAAATAATAAAACACAAAATTGTTTTTTTTCTGTAGTTAGTAAAAGTTGCGTGAAGGGAATAATTTCATCTTTTGTGGTCAAGACACCTTTTGGTTTATGGAGAACATTTGAGGGATTCTTACAAGAAAATTTGATAGGAATCGATCGACAAAAGATAGTAGAGTAATTTGTCATCATTGGAATTATCAATATCTCTTTTTATTTATTTATTTTTCTGCAATTTTCTAGAAGAGAAACTATTTCATCATTAGTGGTGGTCAGTAAATTAATTCTTGGCTGTGGAATCTTCATTAACGATTCTTTCAAAAAAATTTGGATGAGAATTGGTCGCTAATAGATAAGAGAGCAATATGTCATCATTAGAATTATCAATATCTGTTTTTCCTAGAAAATTTTGACTAAGGAATGTGCATTAACGATTCTTACAAAAAAATTTGGATGAGAATTGGTCGATACAAGATAGGAGAGAAATGTGTGATCATTAGAATTTATCAATATCTGTTTTTCCTAGAAGAAAAGCTGTTTCATCATTAGTGGTGGTGGTCAGTAAATTAATTCTTGGCTGAGGAATCTTCATTAACAATTTTTACAAAAAAATTTGGATGAGAATTGGTCGGTACAAGATAGAAGAGAAATGTGTGATCATTAGAATTATCAATATCTGTTTTTCCTAGAAGAAAAACTGTTTCATCATTGGTGATGGTCAGTAAATTGAATTTTCAGTGTGGAATCTTCATTAACGATTCTTACAAAAAAATTTGGATGAGAGTTGGTCGGTAAAAGGTAGGAGAGCAATGTGTCATCATTAGAATTATCAATATCTGATTTTCCTTGAAATTCCTAGAAGAAAAACTGCTTTATCATTGGTGCTGATCAGTAAATTAAATTTTCATTGGGGAATCTTCATTAACGATTCTTACAAAAAAATTTGGATGAGAATTGGTCGATAAAAGATAGGAGAGAAATGTGTGATCATTAGAATTATCAATATCTGTTTTCCTAGAAATTCCTAGCAGAAAAGCTGTTTCGTCATTGGTGCTGGTGGTCAGTAAATTAATTCTTGGCTGAGGAATCTTCATTAACGATTCTTACAAAAAAATTTGGATTAGAATTGGTCGATGCAAGATAGGAGAGAACTCTGTGAGCATTAGAATTATCAATATCTGTTTTTCCTAGAAATTCCTTGTAAGAATCCCTCAAATTCCCTTCACGCAACTTTTACTAACAACTATAGAAAAAAAAAACAAATTTCTGTTTTATTATTTTATTTAAATGTGTTTTTTTTTTATTGTATATATTAATTAATTTAATAATAAAAATAAATTTTTTGTCACTTTTTGTCTTAATAAATATTTTGCTGAACATTTGAGTGCTTTTGATGTACTCCGAGTGCTTTTTTTTTTGGTTTTGAGTGATTTTGCTGACAGATTTTGCTGGTATTTTTTAGGTTTTGCTATCTTCACATGCTTTAGTTTTTTTGTGTGTCTTGAGTGGGTACTTTAAACAAGTCATTACTGAGTACTTAGTGCCGGACTGTTACAACTCTAGTTAGAACAGTCCAGATATGTTGTTTTGCAAAGAAAAAAAGAATTAGTACGTTGTAGTAATAAAATATCTGTACACAATTTTTTTTTACGTTTTTGATTGCTTTAAATAATAATGAAAATACATGTAAGAAATAGTCTAGTGGTTTTAATGTCGATTTTTGTGTGTTATATGTTGTAGAGCAGAATTGTTATTGCAATATCCGAGTGAATACGATAGTTCAAATGATACTAGTGGTTTCCGCACAAAGGAGTGCAACAAAAACAATTTATTTTGCAGTCAACATTTGATCTTGGATAAGAAAACATTTAAACTTATATATATTCTCGTTGGTATTAGTAAAAACTAAATTTGTTTTGTACCAAATATCCTAGCTGTTTGTGCTTATAACGTACCTGTTAGCCTGATTATGATGACCAATGTACATTTCGTGATGTTAAAGGTATGTATGGATAATGTGTGAAACAGTGATGGTGGGCAATACGTTCAGGATTTTTTTGTAGTTATTAGGCGGTTTTATTTGCAAAATAAAACAGAAATAAAGCATCTAGAGACCCTAAAAATGGTAAAATAAAAAAATCTGAGAAACAAAAATTGCCAAGTCATACAGAGTAGCAAGCCGTAATGGTGTATCTGAAGGCTAAGCCGCCGAAATGGTCAGCTAATATTCGGCTTAATTTCCTACCGTTTTACCCGATCAGTCGTTCTTTCAAGCAATTTCATATCACTCATAGAATCTGTGGGAAGTTTTTGGTAGAAAGATGTAAGTGTGTTTTGTAACATCCAGTTAAAATATACCATATAAGAACATGTTTGTATGTTAGCACCGTCCAGCTTGGAATGTTCAAAAAAAGCTAAGCTCGT